>JARQTJ010000320.1:0-146727 GCA_030142635.1 Trachelus troglodyta
CTCTCTCTCTCTCTCTCTCTCTCTCTCTCTCTCTCTCTCTCTCTCTCTCTCTCTCTCCCTCTCTCTCTCTCTCTCACACACTCATTCTTTCCCTCTCCTTCACTATCCTTGTTTCCCCCTGAAGAATGAGGTAGCATATTTTATACAAGGAGGTCGTAATGAACGGACTTTCTAATGTTGCTAAATCGAACGAATAAAAGTATTTCATAGGAAAGCCTCGTGTTTAACCGTGTTCCGGCATCAACCATATATTATACCCTGCAGCATATATATTTTATCGATGCATAAGACCGGCCGAAAGAGTGCAACTAGTTCCATGCTACGAGCATACGAGGAGGTAGAAACGCCATGTAGAAAAATCTGTGAGGGATGCGTGTTGTACGGGTGCTGGGATTGGTGGAGAATCGGGTAAAAATTGAAGGGCGAAAAAGGCTGGGGGAGAGGGGAGGGTAGGACTGTATCCGAAGGAGAAAAGTCAACGTGCGAACATACACGTGTGTCTATAGGAGGAGGGCAGGATGGAGGTACTAAATAGCCCACTTCGTACTCTGCGGTTATTTGATACCATAAAAAGGAAAGCACATTGCCTGAAACTCGCGAGCGTCGACCGCAAGGCGAGGAGACGACAAACGTCGACGTCGACCAACTCGACAAGGCATCCCTGCTCCGCCAATTTCCAAGACGGCGTAGTCGAGTTAACGCGCACTGGCTATAGTTCGCGCAACAATCCGCTCTATAGTTTATTAATAATACCGTATGCTTTGACGTTTTACAGTCGTATCATGAGCACTCCGTCATTTTCTTGCGCAATACTTTTATTTTCGTAATAAAAATGTGCCTTGGCCAGTGACGCTCATTTTACGGCTCCCCGATATATATCAGTTTGGTTGCGTCGTCGCGATGGAGTTTGGAAATTCGTCAACGAAGGATAAGGATGCGATAAGGCTGCAGTCACAGCGTCCGTGGGACGAGAGGAAGACGACGAAGCCAGATAAATCGATGGAGAAAAGAAAAGTTGTCCGAGCGAGTAGAAGATTAGAATAAAAGAGAGGAATGAGAACCACCTTGTTTTACACGATACAAAGCAAGCAAGTAATACCAGCAACAGCGGCAAGGAATAGTCTCGTCTCTTTCTAGCTCGAAGCCTGGCTCGATGACGTAACAATATAAATACGAGGCGCGCATTAACAAATTCTCTTAATCTTATCGTTTACAATAAATATTGATATAAAAGTTAAGTTTCGTTATCGCTGTTTGATATTCCATGTAAAATAATTAGCCTAATCTTTACTTTCGGCACGGCGAGCGTGACGGCCCTGTGTTATCTCAACAAAATAACAGCGAAATTAGGCCTACGCCAGAATCAGATAGGAGCCACACATTGTGATCGCAGTGAGTGGCCGTCAAATAGCAACAAAATTGTATAATGAGATGAAGAAGAAAAAAAAAATGACTGAGAAAGACTCAATAGACTCCAGTGATGTCTGCTGGTCCCCGCTCTGGAATTCAACGTTTGGAGTGGCGAGGGACGCCGGGGGGGGCGGAGGGTTATTGAGGAGGATACAGAGATAACGCGAGGAGGGGGGGGCGGAGGAGTATTGAAAAAGTCTAGTTGCGACATTGAAAATAAGATTCTTAAAGAAAGACAAAGAGCGAATCGGTTGAGCGTCACTGCATTAATAATATACGATACACCAGTAATGGCATCGGGCGTATACGAATGTATACATATATTGTATAATAACTTCCAAGGCCTCAGAAACGTTTATTATTTACCACGCAATGTAATAGCAAGCAGAGCTCCGCTTCCCCGGCCGTATTAAAAATAATACAAGGAGCTCTTGGGAGGTTGGCTAACGCGCGGCAATCCGCATTCGGCAATTGCTGGGCGACGCGTTTTCAATGCGTCGATACAATAATTAGCTCGACTATCCGATCACACGCAGGTTCGCATTTACGCGGGAGGCACACCTCCACATATTCAATTATATTCAACGCTCACCTCCACCTTCACCTACACCTTCCTCGCCGCTGGACCTTGACTTTATTCAAATTCTTCCCTTGAAGATATATTCCTGCCTCGTGGAATCTGGCAGAGGAAATAAAAAAGTGTCAACCGCGAACTTTGACCTGTCAAAATGTATTTTTCGCGCCGTACTTGTTCTCCGAATAAAGAAATTGCTCGAGAGAACGAGGCAATGCTTCGTCGAGGGCTTTCTCCGCGATATTACTGTCCGATGAATCGTCTATTTTTTTCTTCTTTTTTTTTACGGCCACTCGATGACTCGGAAGAAACAGAAGCAGAAAAAGATAAACAGCACCGAGAGTTCGATCTGGGTAAGACGAAGAATGAAGAGGAAGAAAAATAAATGTAAAAAAGAGGTAAAAATAGTGGAGCTGTTTCCGGCGAGAGGCCACGAAAAAACAGGAAGACTTCCGGTGTTTAGAAAATAATAATTTCCCGACTAACCCGTCGAAGAGTGCTCGGACGGGGGAAACTCGTGCGTGCAGCATAGAGAGGACGGTCGAAAGTGGGAGATGACAAAGGACCGGTAGATTCATGAAAATGGTGTGTGAGAGAGAAACGGAAAATGCCGAATGTCGATGCGAGGGAAGAAAAAAAAAAAATGTTGAAGTCGGGGCTGCTTTCCGCGATCCGACCGTAAACTGCAAAGGGTATCGGGTTAAGGATGAATAATTTATCGAGCATCGTCTATTTTATACGTCCCAGCCTGCAGTGACGCGGGTCCCATTCAACATTCAGGAAGCCTCATTATTCATCGAGCGGGACTTTATTTTCGTGTAGATTACTACGGGCACCGGATAGAGTCGATAGCTTATATACGCATCGCATTCAGCCAAAAGGATTACGGGAACTGCTGGGCTTCCAGGAAGAGAGACCATTGCGAAGCTGCACCAAATGACTTGACTGTACCTGGCAAATTTATTGAATGACGTAAGAAATGATTCATACGACAATTAAGACAGCGACTTGATCTTTCCATTAAGCTATTTCGGCCGACAGTTCAGGATAATCGGAATCCGCAAAAAGGTTGGATGAGCCGATTGGATCGACGTCGAACATCTTGATCCACAATACATTAATAAATACCGGAAGTTGAAGGATCATGGATGGAGTCTGGAGGTTGGAGTATTTAAAATAGTCGGCCTTGTATTTAGGCCGAGGGAGGAAAACGGGAACGAAGGGTGGCGGTGGAAGGGAGGAGAGAGGGGAAAAAAGAGGGTCGCGCGCGGGAGGCTCCACGCCAGTTTAGGGGTCGAATTCAATGGCTGACTCGCTCTTACTCGCATACGTCCTCGTACGCGACGCATATGTGAGTATATATTTTTTAGCCCATCCAGGAGAATATACTACACACACGTGCACCTGCATCCAGCGAGAGTCGTACGTGTGACAATAATGCGGAACTTTATAGTGGCACTGTTTGCTACTAAGAGCAATGCGCGTACACACACGGGCACACGTGGGCACACATGGGCACACACGGACTCACATGGGCAGGAGGAACGCGCGTCCGTGGCCGCGCGTAAACGACCGAGGGATTTTCGAACAAGAGGGCGACATTATTGCGTCGTTGCGTTGTTGAAAAGTGCGTTTCTCATCCCTCTGTTCAGAAGATCCCTTGCGTAAAAAAAATACCTCCACCTCTATCGCTCTCGTTAGCCCCGCAACCCTTCTTGTCGGTTTCACCGCGCGGAGTGCTGCGCTGCTATGCTTTTTTTTCTCTTTTTTTGTGCCAATTTGCGAATTTCAACTTTTTACTGAAAACGCAAGAATTCGACGATGGACGGTAATCCAGGGGTGGTCTAGGTACCAGGAGGTACATCAAGCCTGTCTGTTCTCACACGAGCCAGCTGAACCACGCGTCGTTACATTAAATGTTTCTTACAAAGTACGTACATAACATTGCACCAAATACATTTAATTTGTCTATTTTAGGTTATATGTATTTACGTCCTTTTATGGAAAACCGACTATAGTTATAGATATATCAGTGCACTCTGTAAGTTTTCTTAGGCATACCGAGAGCGCACGAACGATATGAAGAATTCAGGGGAAAAGTGAAGAATGGCAGGAAGAGGAGAAGAAAAAAAGGGTTGGCTCCCGCAAGTATTTTGGTCTGAGGTATTTTTTGGATGCGCGGTCTGCATATCGGAAAGAATTATAATTGGCCGAAAGAGCGAGAGTATACGAATCGTGTGGATACACTGAAAGAGAAAGAGAGAAAAGGGATGGGAGGAATCACTGTTTCGAAGAGAGAGAGATATTCTTTGTTTCGCGTTTTACATTTTAAGTCCCGCGGGATTGCAGGCTGGAGTGGGGTAGGATGGGGTGTGTGCGTGTGTATGTGTGAGAGAGAGAGAGAGAGAGAGAGAGAGAGAGAGAGAGAGAGAGAGAGCGCAACCCTCCTACGTAGCACGAGCAGTGCAAACAAGGCACGCATGTGCGTGAATGCAGGAGAAGGTAGGTGAGGTAGGTGAGGTAGGTGAACGCGTGCTGAAGAGACAGTGAGAGCCAATGTTTCAGGAGCGTAGCAACACGACGTATCCCATTTACAGGAATCAATAAAAATCCAGGGGAATAAAAAAAAAGTTGCGTGGAGAACCAAGCTGGGGTAGAAAGAAATGCTTTTGAGTGGACGTACGTAAACGAGGGTGAAGAGATGCAGATCCAGAAGCTGAGGGCAGCGGTGAGAGAGAGAGAGAGAGGGGGGGGGGAGAGAGAGAAAACGAGAGGAGAGGTATAGGGAGAGCTGTAGAGCGCAGAGTATCGAGAAGAGAGGATAATCTGATTTTAAAAAACTGTATATACCGACGTTCGATTAAAAAGCAGACACCGTGTATATGGATGCCGTAACTCGAGCAACATGCGTCCGTGAACTTAATTGTTTACCTATATTGAAAATGGGGAATCGGAAGTTTGAGTCTACGGGAGGCGGTGGGGCTGTAGACGATCTCGTACGCATAGGGAGAGAAGGAGATACGAAGGCTGAGACGAAGATGAAAAAAATGGGGCTAAAGAGAGAAAATAAAACTAAGACGAGCGCTTCCGTTTGGAATATCCGAATGAGCAGAGTCCGGCGCGTAATTTCTTGCAATCGATGAAAAAGCCGCGATTCCGCGCGTCGCTGTATCCTCGGCGGTGACGTAATCCGTGTAATGTCATTTGTTATCTTCTAATAATAAATACATAAAAGTTTTATTACGAGAGATACGCCGGTCCCGGGGACCGAAAGTAAACATCGAACGAGCAAATCTAATGTAAAAATGCCAGATGTCGGAGCGTCGGGCCGCACGGCGTCGCGTCACCGTGAATACGGAGGGCACCGGAGAATATGAATAGGTGGAGGAGGTCATAGGTGCCAAGAAGCTGTTGTAGGTGACTGTTACTGGAAGTGAAAGAGAAGAAGAATGGTGGTGATCGTACTAGTACTAGTACTAGTAGTAGTAGTAGTAGTAGCAGTAGTAGTAGTAGTAGCAGCAGCAGGAGGAGGAGGGGGAGGGGGAGGAAGGGCGGGAGGAAGGAGAGAAAAAACACGTACTTATGTACAATATTAAAATGCAAAACACGTTGCGCAACGTGGCTGTACACGGCCCGATCGGAATGTCTTAGCATTAATAAAATATGAAGTATAAAAAGTTATTAAAAGGAATAAAGAGGAATTTAATGTTTATTCATATCGGGGAAGCGATAAAAAAAAGCAGAGGGTCTTTGCATATTAAAAATCATAAATAATCTCAGTACGTCCCTCGGCAGCCCTCGTGATTCACTTTATATATCGCATCGCTCTATCTCACCCACACTCTTGCAGCATCCCGGGCGTCAATCTCTCGCCTCTGTCAGAGGCCGCGTTTACGATTCTCAGAAATTTTAATACGCCCCCAGGAAATCTCTAATGTTCCGTAGCTCCCCCCCACCCTCCTGTCTCACTCTCTACTGTACCGAATCTCGCTCTACCTCACTCGCTCATTCGCTCATCGAAGAATTAATATATCTCGAGATTCGTCATTCATCGTATTCTCGTTTACTCACCAGGGATGTACTTTCCCATCGAAGACCCCGAGTCTCCTCGTTTCCCTCATTTCCCTCATTTGCCATTCACTACAACAAAGTGGCTCTCGGTTACTCACCTGAAACCGTAAAAATAAAATATGCATTTATTAAAAGTAAAAAGAAAGTAAAAGAAACAAAAAATCATTCAATATTTATCGAGACAAATGATACAGGCACAGTATCGTAATAACCTGAATATACACAAATTTGAAATCCTAATAAAGATAAAGGAGAGGGGAGACGGAGGGAGGGGAAATATCGGGACGTAACTGTATAAATAAACTCACACACACATCGTACATATACAAAACCGATAACAAGCGGAACGAATTGCCCGTTAAAAGCGTCCGATTAGTGGCGACAGGAATGACCGCGAATCCCACCGGAAGAAGTGATGTCGAGTGTGGACACGTCAAGTGGCGAAGAAGTGACTTCGGCAAAGAGATTTTAATCCGAGAATCAGTCGAGGACGAGGTCACGGTTATCTGGCTCGTAGCTCGATGGACAGAAATAGAGGGAAAATGTGAGAAATAGAGGCGAGAGCAAAAGGATTGGATGAGCACTGATATATACATAGATACAGGTATACTGCAGGAGGAGCTATTGAAATCCTATTAAAATATAAAACCGTTTGGAGGATTCGTTGATCGGCGAATGTTAAGCGCCGTTTCAATTATTTCTCTGCATTTACGTATATATAATTCCGTAGCATTGACCTTTATTCTTTGCGATACACTCTTGGCGATTTGGTAAACAGGATTAGGCACGAATCGAGTGAATGCCTTTTTTGATTGATTGATTTTAACAACGCTGCGAAGATGAACTTGCTGATAAGATATCTCCCGGTCTACTGTTGTAGGAGGAATTGTTTACGTGAAACGATTGAAAATTTTCATGAGCTCGGAGATTGCGTAGGAAGGGTAGGAAAGGGTTAATGAAAGGATCGCGGAGGGTGGTAGGGGGGAGGGAGGGATCCGAGAATCGAGCCTTGAGTTTAAGCCATTTAAACGGCGCAAATGTCAGGGCTGCCACCCTTAGTTACTTATGATTCTTTATTGTTCCTTTAAATAACCTCTATCCGATGTGGAATCTACCCCTGTCGTTACAGTACATAGAACAAGCGTCGCGACGCGTCGCGACAGACAGGTACTGTGCACCTGTCTGTACTCCATTCGGCGTCGCTGCACGCGTCTGTCTTTTACCGTGAAAATCCTTTCACCTTTGATTCGCGTTGCGTATTTTTTCACGTAGCGCGACTTGTTTTATAGAATAATTTTAAATTAGCCGCGACACTCCGTTTGAATCACACAGCATCTTCCACTGAGCTGGACCACTCGAAGATTTGGATTATTTGGTTATAAAATTGAATAGGATGTTTACTAGTCACTTTTATTTTCCTTCGGTAAAATTGCTAGGAGGATGCGGCAAGTGAAATATTTGATATATGCCGGCGGGAGGGTAGCGGAAAGGGAAGAAGGGGATGCTGATAACGAAGGGAAAACTTAGGACAAGGGGTAGTTAGCTGTACCTACAGGGCAAGTAGCGTTCAATAGAATCGAAGCACATTTGCTTTTATGTCGAGTGGCTGGTTCGGCTGAACATTACCTACTCGATGAGATCCGCTGCGTTTCCACCGCACGGCAACGCAACGGCAATGCGCAATACTGTGCGGTAGTTACGCATCGACACAGCATCCGTCACTTGATCTGCGATGTGGACGGGTGCGTGTACGCACATCGCAACGGGCTCCAGTTGTAAGCGAAGAAATGACTCGAGTACCGAAGGTCCACCGTATTAGTATTTTTTAAATCGAGATTCTTCCATTTTTTCTACAATATTCATCAATGGCAAATCTACAGAGTGTCCAACGCAAAACGTATTTAATTGACAGAGACAAATCCCTGAATGAATTGCTTGATAAAACAAGAGACAATCTCACTGTCCTACCTCGCACGAAAAGGCAACTACAAGGACTCGAACATGGCGAAAGAAAGTTCTTTCTTCAAAGGGTTTCAAAGAGATTTAGTCGCGACTCCGATATTTTAACGAAGCAACGAACGGGAGATCACACCCGTTAGAGTCAAGTGATGCGCGCAGAGATAGAAGTACGATGCGATTAGCTCGATGGTTCGAAAGTGCAATGACCAAGGGGATGAATCTTCGTGGGTTACGATTGCTGGTGTGCGTGTACTGGATAGGGGAGGGATCGTAATAAGGAGCGGAAATGTGGCTAAGGGAGCGATACCAGAGGGTACCGGGGAGTGCCATAAAATACTAGGTATAATAGACACGGGGTCGTAGGACTACCGATAGGGGATGAAATCGCGTAACACGGCAGTGAGTAGAATGACATCGAGTAGCGAGCGATATATCGGCGGATTCGTCATAGGTTAACTCGCACGCGCGAGTACACGAGTGGAATACAAATATCGCTCTCAGCCGGTAATGCCGGCTCGTTTCTATCTGGCTCTCCCTCCTCCTTCTTCCTCGCCGCCCTCTTACTATCTCCCTCGCTCTTCGATGATACTTCCAATCAAGAAATTATTGACCGGCAGAATTACTGGCTCGCCGTAGCACGCTCGCTCGAGAGGGTAGCTCACTGCCGACGGTGGCTGACCAGGTGGCTGACCAGGTGGCTGGCTGACTGACTGCCGGAGCTGGTTTACCAGTTGGATGGAGTCGGATCATCCTCAAACGTTACTCTACCTGCTTCCGTGAGGTCGGGTCACGGCGTTTGACAGGTTAGACTTGATTAGCTACCAAATACTGATAATACGATGATGCCATCGATCATGCAGCTCATATCTATATTGACCCTGCAGCAAATCTCAGCCCCTTTCAAAAGGCCCCAACCCCTGACACTCGCTCTAAATTCAAAAATCCTTCGACCCACCCGGACTACTCTAATGCAAAGTTACGCACTGCAACGCATGTACCGGGTGACGAGCGAGACTCTGATCGCCAGTTTCGTATCCCGCACTCGCAGGCGCCGCTTTGAGAATTCTACTGGCGTCGATTGGCCGCTGACCGATCGCGAAATTCAGAACGAGCCTAGCCGTCGTTGAGTCTCCCTGCAACCCTTCGCCGCACCGATAGGGGATGATCGGCGGGGGTGGGACGATGGGAGGGCCGAAGGGAAAGGGTGAGGTTCTCGCTGACGCGCAGGGTTGATGCCCGCGTGACGATCGGCCGCATTGTATTCAGGGCGGGCAATTATTGCCGCGGAATTTGGAAAATTCAACAGATTTCCCACGACCGTACGCTATGTATTTAGAAGCCACCCGTTACTCCCCCTCGTTCCTCTTTCCCTCTCGATTCAACCAGAATCATCATTCCTCAATGCTCGATGCGTTAAATTCCTTTTCCACTGCAGCCAAACCTCGCGTGGAAGTTTTCATCCGGGCAGCATCCATATAAATTAAAATCCGCGATGCTCCAGTCGCTGATCAATTGATCTGATGTTACAAAATTTCATTTAATCAGAGAATTAATTTGTCGCAAGTTGAAAATATCTCGAAATTTTGTCCGACTGCCGATCGCTGTCGTCGTTCGAAACGTTTGAATTTGCCGCCTGACACTCGCGTTCACAGCAATCAGTCAGTCTGACGGATTCCGGTTACTTCGGAGCTGCCAAGAGGTGAAATGATTGTTGAATCGTTTATGGGATCGCTGGATGCGTCTGACTCGGCGCATGCGCAATAGGCCTCCGGTAATTTACGAAATTGATGAAGAAAGTCGCCACCGGCACTGACGGACTTTGATGTAATAATCACATTGGGGCTCTGAAGTCAATAACGAATGAATAATTAAGGTAGCCTGCGTAAGACGAGGAGCGAAAAGAGCCTGACAGTAACAGAGAGAGAGAGAGAGAGAGGAGAGGGAAACGTGGCCAAGATAAGCGAGCATCTTGTGAATAGTTAACCGGCCCTTTGTACGCGACGAGGTATCAATGATTCAGCCGTAATTGCGGTTATCGTTGTATCATCATCCCTTCGCTTACATGTAGCGAAAAATTCCTTTCCCCTCCACATCCTCTAACCGACCGACAGCGACGGCTCCTCAACGTGCTCACCAGCCCTGGATCTCAAGTTCATCCGCACTCGTGTCGCCAGATCCTCTGGTTTGCCCACCAGCAAAGTGGCTAGTGTCCTAACCAGTCCTATTAAATTGCACAGGGTGGATGATGAGGAACACGATACGAGTCGATTTAATAGTAAAAGCGCAATTTTGTTGAAACTGTTAAAATGAGAAAATGGATTAAATTTATAAATTAATGACTGGCTGCGCGTGCGCGCGTGTGTGTATACACATAAGAGACAGACCTGAAATATCGTTATCAGGCAGAGTCGTTAAACGGATTGATAGCCAGAGGGGTTCGTGGACGAGAGAGTGGGGGGGGACGAGGGGAGGGGCGAGGTCGAAGGGAGAACCGAGGGCCATTAAACGAGGGGGGGAGGGGGAGGCAATTAAAAGAGGATCTCCATAGGGGTAGGACCATGGCGGGAATACTGGTTGCGGATGAGCAAGGATGAGCAACTGTACCGTATATGATAAATACCATTGGAATATCAACGCAATCGGCTGCCGATAACCGCGCGTGCCTATCTACGTCGGCTGGGAGCACATAACCCCGAGAACACACGTGTGCAAGGAGGAGGAAGCGCGTGAGCGAGAGTGAGAGCAATCGGATGACGCAACACTCATTGTCCTACGCTGCATGCCAAACAGCCCCGTCGTTAAATAGCCCCATTGCGTTTATCATTTCGGCTTTGCGTTTACGTTCACTCGTAGGGCTACGGGTTGCAATTGCGCGCGTGTCCCATTTTTTGAGCCCCGAAATATCTCCCTCCCCCGCCCCCCGCGATTCTTTAGCGGCGTCGATGCCGCGAGAGCGAGGGAAACATGGGAGAGAATGAGATTGAGCCACCCTAGGCTTGAAAGCCGATGCGTAAAATTCAAAATTGGCTGATTCGCGAAGGGGAGAGAGGGAGAGAGAGAAAGGGTAATTTCGCGAATAGGAATTGCCGCACCCTGTGCCCATTAAAACGCAGCTGCCAAATATTTTGCGTGCCTGCTGAGCGAAGAGGATCGCTGAAGGGACTGTGACGCAGGGGGGAGGGGGGTTAGGGGTCGAGGAGGTATAAGAGATGGATGGAAGAGAAATGACGAGTGAGGGGTAACGAGAGCTGGCGGCAACCCCAGGAACGCGGAACGCGGAATGTGGAACGGCGGAAGGGGAATGGAGAATGGAAATAAAGTCCAACGCCTGGAATCCGTCGTTTTCCCGTAAAACGATGCTGGAATCAATAACGCCCGGAGTCATTCGGCAGTCGTCATCAAGCAGCGCTCATCTCGGTGGTGCCTATTGCGCCTGCATATATCCCGGTACCGCGGCGTCCCGTCATCGCGGCGCCCTGACGCTATAGGGTTTGGCCGCGACGTCTCTCTAGTCCACCCTCCTGCTCCCCCTCCTCGCCCTCCACGCTACGACGGCAGGATGTAACGCAGCCCGTGTAAAACAATGACAAACCGTGAAACAATGCTGGGCGCCACTGGAAAAATTCCAAAAAACGGGAATAATAAAAATGAGAGCTCGTGCGGCGACGGTGGTAGTACTGCCGGTGGTGGTGAAAACAAAAAAAGGTGCGGGCGGGGCACTCGGTGCCGGAGGACGCAAGAGAAGAGGAGTTCGCCTCTGCAATTCAACGAGAGAGCGACAGAGAGAGAGAGAGAGAGAAAGAGAGAGAGAGAGAGAGAGAAACAGGAAAAAAATACAGGGGTGGAAAAAATGTAAAAGCCCCGGCGCGCGCGCGCGGCGCTTCGTCGGGGACAATACGTGGCGATGAATGCCTATTATATTTATCTGTAACAGGCGTTCCATAAAGCAAATAACACAGAAGTGTAACGAGAAAAAATCAAGCTTTTTTTCCAACGCGACACAGCTGCCTCTCCCCTGCTCCTCGTCCTCATCCTCATTCGCCACAATCCGTCTCCTCTTTCTACCTTTTGCGCGAGAGCGACTGACTCCTGTGGGGAAAAAAAAAGAGGAAAAAAAGCTGAACGACAGAATCTCTGACATCTTGCCAATTGCTTTTGAACGATTTAGCAAACGGCACGCCGCCCCTTCCCTTGTGTCCCGAATTCTGCCTGTGGGACGTTGCGGCACATTCGGCAGGGCCGTAGCAGCAGGACACTCCAAGAGATAAACGGGGGGGCTTTTGAAGAATTTGAAATTTTTTAAATCAAGCATACCGGATCATCCGATCAGGCGATTCAGGTGCGCATAGCCTAAAGCCGCACATGCAAATTGAAGGTTATGTTACGGCAAAGAACAGTCGCACTCATGAAAACAACCCGTTTTGCCGTTTCCGGTCGCCGACACTTCCGCCTCCTCCACCTCCATCACCTCCTTCTTCTTCGAGTATTCTGCCATAGAAATAAAACCGTAGCCTAACTGGTTTCTCAGAAAGGCGGTCGAAGCAATTATCAAGACGTTAAATGCACTGGCCCCTTATCATCCCTGTGCTGTGGTATTGGACTTTTTGTCTCGGTCTCCAAATTGATTCCATTTACCAGCGCGCATCGATTACGCATTGGAACGAAAAGAGTGAACTCAAAATGGCCCAAACTATTTTGAAGGTTAGAAAAAAAAATTAAAAGAAATAACAAGAGAAATAACGTATTTTTCGGAATTGTTATATTTCATCGAGCAAGGGAACGAGAACGGAGCATCGTTAAAGGTGGCGGAAACGGCTAAGGCGAAAAAGTGCGCATTTATTTTTGGCTGTTAAATTAGAATTATTTTTCTAACTCAGACGTAATACCAGAATTCTACTAGGTATAAAAGTCAGATTTTAATAATTTATGGATCACCGACTATCACCATACAGCTGCGTAACTATTGATCTTCTAATTACTCCGTTTCCAAATTTGACGTAAAATACTTATCAAACATACGGAATAAAAAAGAAGGAAAAGTAGGTAACGTACTACTAATTTATTAAGTCTACTGCGTTAGCGTGGCAATTAGTTACGATTTGGTCAACAGATAAGATAAGCCACTATCAGAATATCGGTTATAACTTGAGCACCTCAGAGACGGGCTTTATTTTAGAATTCTGGAAAATAATATATAACCCACAGAGTTTCTCTGTCTGTGTCGGACGTTTTATCAAATGATAATGCGCCATAAAGAGATTACGAAAATTCTAATGTGCGAAATTGACGAGTAAACGAGAAGCGGATGTCGATAATTGGAAGGGTCAAAGAACGCGTAAATTCAGGGTCGGCGACGGGTCGAGTAAATCTCAAAGGAAAGGTGTGAAGTTGGCTGAGCGTTGTGCACTGGAACGGAGTGAAGTCAGCGCTCTGTATGCGAATGTCGGGTCGTTGTCGTCAGATTTGTTTGAGTGTAAAGTGCGCCTCGGCTGGAAGCTCCAGCGTCAGCGTTGCGACGAGCACCGACGCCGACGCCAGGTGTTTGCTCTTTGCTCGTGCTTTTTCCGAGAATTTGCAATCGGATAAAGAGAAACGGGAAAAGAGGAAAAATCGCTCTGGAGGATAGAATGACAGATGCTTCAGAGATTGGGAGGAGGTAGGGGGGAGGGAGAGAGAGAAAGAGAATCCGGAATAAAGCAGCAGAGGTGTGTGCCAAAAACTATAACCTGTTGCATACGGCAGCACGAACGCCGAAAAACGCCCCCAGCATGTCCCCCCCACCCACCCCCGCCCCGAGTCAACCACGATGCTAGGGGTAATTTTACGCGTGGCGAAACCGAAATCTCCCTTGGATTTGGCAAAGCCACCCTTACTCTTAGTATTATCCTAACCCTTCGCCACTTACCGACCCATTGCCCATGACCCACCCCCTTCCGTTCTCCCTCTGCGATTCCGTTGTTCCTTCCTGTCTATCGTTTTCTCTCTACTTCCCATCCTCAGCTCCATCCCGCGTGCGGCGCTCTTTTGGCTTTTTCCCAGCGCAGACGGGAGATGCTGGATGTTGGAACGCAGGGATAGAATTCCGGATTGCTGGATTGCTGATTTGCTGGCCCAGGGAGCCCAGAGGATTGTTACTGTCGAGACAATAAGTCCCTGAAGAATAATAGGGTGACGAAACAAGACTCTACGATGCAGATTCACCTTGTATCCAGGATTCCTTCAAATTTCCAGGTGGCGCCACCCTTAATGAGGAAACCGCGTGAATTCCCGGCGAATCAGGCGAAAGAAAGCAAAAGCCAAGCAGAAGAGTCTTGCGCGACAAGGACAGCAAAGGTGCAAACGGGGTATATGGATTTTTTTGTGAAACTGGCTGATCGATCAGTGTTTGCATTTACTTAGCATTCAGGGCTCGTTTTCAATCCGCGACAGTCCGCTGTGTATCTGTCATCGGCGTCCCCTTTTCCATGTATTTTTATGAAATCATTGTTTCGGATGACAATACACCGGGATGAGCAGCGCACAATGACTTCATCGGTAGGCGAAGAAAAGAATCAGGGGATATATGTACAGGAGAGAGAGAGAGGGAAAGAGAGAAAAGTGCTAAAGCAAGAGAAGAAGAGACGAAGTAGTCGCAGGAGCGGGCGCAATAGATGCAGACTCGCCAATGCAGGAGAAAGTGGTGGTGGTGGTGGTGGTGGTGGTGGTGATGCTGCAGTCAGTGGACGACGGGCGTAAGGGATGTTTTCGAGTCAGCAAGGGATGGAACCTCCCTTCCCTCGTTCGTTCGTTCGCTCGGGCTTTGTGATGACTGTCGATGAAACGATGACATATTTTTCCGGTTTTTCACTGGCGGCGTGCCCTGCGGCTCTCCCATTCACGCACTCCCCCCCCCGCACCCCCCACCCACCGACGGAGCCTACTAGCTACACCTTCTTTCACGGCGGAGGATATCATCATGATCCTGATCACGTAGGATGACTAGCGGGCTGACTGGAACGAAGATGACTTCCGTATAAAGTGAAAATTCTTTTTCTATATGGAATCGAAACGTATCGATCGAATCTAAGATATACAATTATAACGGTAGGAGGTAAAGGCTGCTTCTCATATTCGTGATCGTCGAGCCGTATATAAATTGATGTCCTGAAAATTCCAAAAGTTAAAATGAAATCTAGCGGAAAAGAGTAATCCGAACACTGATTACATCCTTATCTGATCGAGGCTGAATATCGATTGAAAGGAATAAAAATAGATTGTCAGTCATTGACTTCTTCGACTTGGCAAAAGTCATGCGAAAAATCGTCGGAGCGAGCGGCGCGACGAAAGCCTGAATTTTAATTTCGATAATCCAAATAAAAGTGTATCTATCTCGTAAAACGCGGCTGGTCGCGAGAGCTACTGGCTATACGCAAAGTCGAATCGTTCGCGCGCAGTTTGGTTACAGCCGCGAATCTACCAGCAGCATATATGGAGACACGTATATAAATAATAGCACACCGTCAGGAATTCACACGCGTACGTGCACACACGCGTACACGCACAATCAAATAGAAGCCAGACTCCCCGCGAAGCTTCGGCTCCAACACACGCGGCGAGTATTGTATTTCGATTTTTTATCGTCCCATTTATTTGTACCAACCTTTATTAAACGATGAAAACTTTATTGCTAATTGCCATTGCGCGAAATCGTTTTTTACGGATGCTCCACAGGCCGGTTCTCGTTTCAAAGCGTTCTCAACGTTTGCCAAAACCTGGAGGCTGATTTTACGGTTTCCAGAAAAAGTAAAAAAAAAATAAAAAATAAATGAATGACAGAAGAGACAGAAGGAAGTGCGCGCACACGTACCCGCGCGCGCTCCGGTACTCCGTGTATTTTGAAAATTGTTATGATCCTCGCGCGACACAACTCCGTCCGTGAGTAAATGTGACTCCACACGGGTGAGGGGGTTGCTACAGCCAAAACCACCAGGGAGGAAAACTCTAGCCGAAGGCGCGAGGGTGAATTATGGGGTTGGCAGCATCATAATGGAGCACATTATATTCGGGCTTTACGATTCGCAATGCGCGAAAGAAATAAGGATGAAAAAAAATAACAGTAAAAATTTGGACGTGTCACACCGAAATGTGTTGGCAGCTACGTAGTCGCGCGTCTGCACGTACATGGAGATGCGTACAGGTACGAGACAGGTGGCAGGTTATGTGCGCCACATACGACACGGCCATTCCAGCACAGCCAGGAATCCCATTACGTATGGGGTGTGTAACTCCGTCCTGGCAAGGGGGATGCGTATGGGGTGCAGGACACGAGCGAGTGTGTAATGCGCGAGTTTTCATCCCTTTACGCCGACCAATCCTTCCGTCCTCCAATATTCTACCCCTATTGTTACCCCCCTGCGTCAACCCTTGGACTCGCCACCCTTTCGACGATCCTTCGCCCTGGCGAACCACGAAGATGCATGGCTGTTCGTACCGAAGGAAAAAAAAACAAGGCAGCTTTTTATCGCGTCTCTCGAGAGGAAACGGTTGAATCTGGCTGGATGCGCGACTGGGATTGGTCGTTTCTTCAGGATGGGGATGAGCTTACGTGTTAATCATTACGATCGTTAAGGAATCCGAAGATGCGACCCCTTAAGCTCAAGGAAGCCGGCGTCTCCGATGAAATACGGTGGAACATTGAACCCAATCAAGTGGTTGTCATAAATTTCCATCAAGCCACGCCTGGACGTGCTAATGGCCGATACAAAATTGCACGGGCAAAAAGTCGCGAGTTTCGTTTATCCTTGTTTTCATCTGTTTTTTTTTCTCCATCTCACACATCGGTCGGTCCGGCGTTCCTTTTCCTTTTTCTGTGTCTGCACATACGGTGCGTCTGAGATTCCTTGACGAGGCTGTCAGTCGGATAAGAGATGGCGTCAACTTCCCATATTTCACAGTCCGCGTCGAGCATCTCGACGAAAGAAATAAGAGTTGAAGAATTTGAAAAAAAAAATTGAAAAAAAAAAGACGAACATGCTTCGCGCGTAACCAAAATGTTTCTTCGAGTACGAGAATTACGTGAATTGTCTACGTTTGCTTAGCTCGGGATGTTTGTACTTAAAAATCTTGCGAAACTGACATTTTAATTTACCTCATTAACGCGTGTTTAATGTACCGTTATTAGTGTGAGGCGAGACGCATTCTATTAGCAAATTATTATCAGCGTAAGATTAGATTGGAAACGGCGCTTAACCATTGATTATAATAACGCTCTAATAAAATAGCTATAATAAGATTGAGGCTTCTAAAATCGGTTGTCCCATTGATAAACGGGCTCCTTCCCGATCCCCGTGTCCTTGATAACAGACTGATTTGCAGAGGCGACGATTTGCGAAGGTTCTGCCAGTGGATAAGGGTTGCGTAAAAATAGCCCCGTAATCGACCGGGATTCGTGAGTGGGTGTCGAGGTGCAGGAAATGGCCTACAAAGAGAGAGAGAGAGAGAGAGAGAGGGAGAGTCTGTCCTCGCGCGGCTATACCGTAAAACATTGGAAACGATGTAAAATGTCGTTGGCCCAACCGAGTCGTGTGCGTCACGTGCGTGTAGCGCGTGTGAGTGCGAAATAATATTTATATAGAAATGGTTAGTCTAGAACATATTGAAACGCGTTGTTCGGTGCAGATGCGCCCGATGATATATTAACGGCAACTGCGCGGGCCGCGATACGCCTCGAATAAATTATACAATTATTGTTTTATCGTGATCCCCCTCTAGTCCCCCCCTTCCCACTATCCCCCCTCTCGCCAATCCTCCCGCGTCCCACGGGAATCGACACCTTTTTTTTTCCTTTCTTTTTTCCATTCATACGAGCAGACGAATTCGCGCGACTCGCCAAACGCGAGCGCAGAATTTCCACGTTCCTTTCAAGCACCGTTAAAGATGGCGGCGCACTTGGCCTATGACGTTTGAGGTATTCGTATCCATGAGAGACGCGGGTCCCTTATCTACTTAAAATATTTACACTGTCCGCCGGAATATATTTCAATAGCCCTGTATAAATATAATTTGTCGACGGGTCGTCTTCGTTGTGTGAGGCGGGGGAGTACTTGGCTGGGGGGGGAGGGGGGATCGAGGGGGTCAGAGAGTAAAGGGGACCGTAAAGAAAATATAGGGGACCGAGACAGGAGCGAGAGAGCGAGAGAGCGAACGAGCGTTCTGCTTCCAGAGGCGCGTCCGTGCCTCGCTGGTATCTCGTTAAAATATCTACGCCATAAAGCCACGAATATATTTTAATATTTCGGAATACATTAAAGTTTATCGTATGGCCCTGCGTCGCCGTCGAGCTACGACGCCGCCGCCACCTGCCCCCTCCCCCCGCCCCCCGGCCTGCTCCACGCTCCGTCTAGGCTCCCCGCTCTTCGTCAGTAGCACTAGGCAGCAGTCAGGCTCGCCTAGGTCTCCACGATAAATGACCTCGATGGAGCCACTACGCCGGAATAATTATTCCGTCTTCCGGTAATTCCGAAATCTTTATCGCGATCCCCTCGCCCCTCGCCGCCCTTTGCCGCTAACCGTGTCCCGAGTACAATCCCCGCTGAATTCCATTGTCCTATCGATAATGGGAAACTTTATTTTTCACTGCAACCGAAACAGTGCACGAGCACGCACCGCGCGATCGATTGGATTAAGGATTAATTAGTATTTCTTTTTAATTCTTCCAGCTGTAGTTCAACGTATCGTTATTTTTTTTTTGCGTGACCGAAAGATTGTGCGAGGAGAGATTGGACGAGCGGTTGGGGTTGCCCAGGTGGCACAAATGGTGGGCGAGGGGTAGGTGAGGGGTGGCGCCGGTGGAACGTTGATGCGAGGGAGCGCGGGTGAGTGGTACAGAAAAGTGGAAGGGCCAGGGGGGGTGAAGAGGAAGTCGCGGTAGTCGAGGATGAGCTGGGAAAGGGGAAGGAAACGAACGAGACCGAAAAGTTTGCCTAACGGTAAAGCGATGAGTTAACATTAATATATTCCGTCTGAAAGTTTTTATAATATTCCCGTGCATTGTCTGGCGCGAACAATAAAATCGCTGCTCTCGTTTACGACGGACGATTTTTCTGCTAGTCGCGAAACCGCAAAAACCAGGCAAAACGCGGCCAGTCTGGAGAAAGACGAGAGTGCGAATTCCCGTAGGAAGCTTCTCTTGGCGAATCCACCCGCTGCTACCTGCCGTCTCGTGGTGCTCGTCATCCACGTGGTCATCGTCCGAAGCAGGTGCCAGCCCGAGCACCGGAGAAGAATTCATTTCTAGGGAACTTTTAGGCACTAGACTCCCCAGTAAGCGGCACTCGAGTTAACCGCACGCGGTGACACTTTGTCACAGGCGGCAACACAGATAAGGACTCGCTGGACGCGAGAGTCTCGTGCTTTTCCCTTAGAACCTTCGAAGACCAATGGACAAGGCCGAAAGCAGAAATTGTTCCTCCGGGCAATTGGCAGTCAGGGAATTCCCATGTGTCAGGCGTGTGAAGTCGGAATGTCGCGAAGTCAGATAGAATTAAGGGAGGAGTCAGAATGCAAATAAAATAAATTGAAGAGGCTGCGGGCCCCTCGATTCTTCTTCCAGCCACGATAATTCGACGTCCGTCCCCACCTGGCGAGCAACGTGACGTCGCATACCATATATATGTATATAAATGCAAGAGCCACGCATTTAGTTATTCCCTCAGTGCGCGTAGAAGAAGTACGTAGAACGAAATACGAGCGAGGAATTTCTTAGGCTGCTACGGCGGCTAATGCCTTCGGCCTTCTTTGTCTTGCAGTGCCATCATTTTTCTCTGGTAATATATTTTATTGCTGGCCCGCTCTCTCACTCTCTCTCACGGTCTCTCCTTTACGCACCCGTTCCGTTCCGCTTCCCCCGGCCGATCCCCTCGGCCCCCGCGCCGACCCTGCTCCTCCTTCGCCCGCCACGACTTTATTATACGTTTCCGTCTTTCTCCATCTCATTCCCCCGCTCTCTCGTGTATACGGCAACATAAAAGGAAAGAGGAAGAGAGGCGCACGAGGGTGTGTCGCCGCGAGAGCGAGAAGGACGGAAATATAATTGTATCTAAATAATAATATAGAAATAATAAGAGCCATAACGGCAGCCTGACGCCAGTACAGTCCGAGTAAGAATTTCAGCCAGTCACCGTTTCCTATTGTGTCGTGCGCGCACGTATTGGTACGGACGCATCCACGTGCGTTCGCGTATCCACTATGGGCGCTACGCAACCCGCTTATTTTTTTCCATCTCCTTGAAACTCTCGACGCTTCTCCGTCGCTCCCACGACAGACAGGGACCTCAGCCCCGTAGCGATACGACGATCGGTACACCCTGTGCATTCCCTACTACCGAGGTCTCTTGCATAGCATCGCCCCCTTTTATTTAATACGTAACTACAAGGACAGTCGCCCTACGTTCAGTTGCACCCTCGAGGCCAAATCTTGGCCACCCTTAGGAGAAATCAGGCTTCGCCCCCATTGCGTGACCCGTTTGTCTTTACAATCAAAGGGAAAGCCGCACGTTCCTCGCCGCCTTCTCCTCATTTTCCTTCACTCTCGGGACTCCAGACTCCTGCGTTTGGCTCGCTGTGACGCGCGCGCGCGTCTTATTGTAACGCGCATAAAAAGCATAACGACTTCAAAGATAAATTTCTCCCGGCAAGACCCCTACCTGGAATTCGAGTTGGAAAAGAAAAATAAGCTTGGAAGGAGCAATAATAAAGAAATATGTTTCTCTTCAGCCATGCCCCCCTGCCCTTCCCTTCACCAGCCCAACCCGTTCTCCCTCCCTCCCCCCTCCCCACTCACAGCCAACACTCCATCCCCTAAGATTCACGCGTTCCAGCCACGAACTCTGGTAACAGCCATTCACCCCCCTCCGCCCCTGGAGCTCCTAGACCACCCTTAGACTCCAAGAGTCATTGATCTGCTGCTACCGTCTCTCTCTCTCTCTCTTGGTTTTCTTATTTTTTCTTTTCTTTTCTGCTTCGTCACTTCCCACGGACTTACACGCGTCTCTTCGCCTCTAGAGTTTAGATAGGTGCTGTCTTACCCGTTGTACTTAAATCGAGGCACGAGACAGATGGCGCGCGTGCGCCCAATACCAATACGGGAACCCCAATCGGTTCCCGTCTCTGCGTCTGACTGGACGCAAAGTGCTTCTCTCTCTCTCGCCGTAGCCTCGTCGATCTCTACTCGTCGAGAGACGTCAAGATTCTCTCAAGTGTCGCCGGCAGGGGCACCCATCGAATGTTTACACTTTTCAAGCTAAGCAGCCGGGGCGGCCGAATAAAGAGCGCTGAGGTCAGGCCAGGTGTGCAGTCGGCTACTTCCGGTCCTAGGAACGCGCTTGAACCCTTCCCTCCCTCCCGGCCTCCTCGCCCCTCGCCACAGTCGACGGAGAAAAAAGCCACATTAACCTCGGAATGGTTTCTCGGAACTGGAGCAATAATATAAAATGGGAAGGCTATACTTTACATAATTCACAAACTAACGCGCGAGCTTAATGTCGGTTGTGCGGAGCATGGCGAACGATACTACCGGCAAAGGTGCGCGCGCACCTTTCTCTTCTTTTTATTTTTCTTATTCTATTCGAAATGTTGACGAAGCAACAAGAAAGAGAACGGGGAAATCTTTCGCACGAGAAAAGGGCGAAGCCAGAAGAAGAAGAAGATGGAGGATCTTATTCGCGTCGCTGTTAAAGCCACACCACCCCCCTACCCTCCTTCCCAACAAGTTCTACCAATAAGGGTCAGAGGAGGAAACGAGCGACGTTTAATTTTATATGATAACAGAATCGTATTTCCCAGAACAAACATAACGCAGTAGCAAGCAAACGTCCTGCCAAGATGAGCCTTATCGTGGAGACTAATTGCGTGACAGTCGCTCTTCGAGTTCTCAAGTGTGCTGACGGTAAATATTTTTTACGATTACGTTCAGATGAACGATACACGTAATATTCGGGTACAAGAGCCTCACACAAAGCATCGTATCACTGGGTACAGCAGACGAGAGCACCAGAGCCCACGGATTCTGTAGAGAGTGAGGCAGGTATCCAGGTATCCAGGCAGGCAGGCAGGTAGGCAGGTACTTGTCGCGGTTGGTAATATACACACATGCATTTGTACGGCAAGCCAATAATTATTGTTTTTACCCAGCAACGGGGTAGCAATTAAAAACTGTTTATTTATTCAGGTCCGGCTTTTTAACATTCTCTCCGACACACGCACGTGCGTGAACACGCGGCACGGGCGATGCTCGCCAACGAGAACACAGCTATACGTCATTACACGTACGCATCCCTGAGCGGATAAAAAAACCGTCCCTGTAAACTGTCGCTTTTCGGCTCGGTACTGGTTTCCAATTTTAGCAGAATGAATCCAGAAAAAAAAGAGAGAGAAATCGGCCCACGATTTCTTATAGCGAAATGACAGCTGCTGCACGTAATGTCTGGATAATCCCAAGTCTAACCGACGTGTGCGATTGCACGTAGGTGCGTAGACACGTGTGCTTGTGCCCTGCTCCAATCGACTCCATATTAAATGGTGCGACTCCGCGGTGCGAAGGGGTCGTCCCTATCTCCCAGGGAGATTTGTTATTTAATCGCCTGTCGATATTTATTATTGTAACCCCGCGCTCTATAAAAAAACCGCGTTATCGCAACAACTCAATAACAAGCTGACGATTAGGTACCTTGCGTAGCGAAATAATTTCTCGGCTCGCGCGTGAGACTCGGGAGCGACGAGTCAATCGCGCGAGGCCGCGTGCGGACGGATTGCCGGGCCGCGTGCGGAATCGGCGATCGAGTCGGGAAGTCGAACGTAGAACGGGAGGAAAGGAAAACAAAGGAATGGCCACGAACGGGAGGGAAGGTAAGAGAAGGGGGGTACGATGGAAAACGTCGCGACGGCAGCTCATACAATGGCTCGACATTGCCGGCGCGCAGCGCGAGCGGCGTCGACGACGTTAGAATAAATAAAGCGATAAAATATAATATAATATCGTATTGCGGCCAGGCGCGCGCGCGCTCGCTGCATTCCAGGGTGCATTGGCCTCACACGAATACGAGCGCAGCCGAGCGACCAACACAAACGGCTTAAACGCTAAATACGTTCTTTCAACACACCAGCCTCTGCCCTCCCTGACCCCTCCTCCCCCCCCGTCCCTCCTCGCCAGTCGCTACTCTCTCACGATTTTCAATAATCGCCTACGCGACGTTTCTTCGGGACGGATCGACGATCGGGATAAACGATGAATTCGAAAAGGAATAACTGAAGGAAGACGCAGCGAGCGGCGCGGAAGGGCGGCGGAGGGGTAGGGACCGAAAAAGGGGGGAAACGTGGCAGCAGCGCAAACGAGTGCACTCGTATAGGTGAAAGAGTACAATGCTCTCATTGGAGGCGGGGGGGGGGGGTAGCGGGTGAGAGGGATGCAGGGGTTGATCGTGGGGGCTGTAATAATGAAATAAAATAAATATACGAGGGAGAGAAGAGGGGTGGAGGGGAGAGAGAGAGAGAGAGAGAGAGAAAGCAAACGAGCCGGCAATATCCAAGCAGGACGAGGCCGATGTAATGATATACAAATAAAATATCCAGCATGTCTTTGGTAGTCGTGTGTGCGTATATCCAATATACGGGGTGTCCCACGCAAACGAATTCTTCTTGGTTTCGTTATACTCAGCGTTATGCTCGGACGAGCAAGTAACGATTTCTCGGTTGGCTCGTTACCCTAACAACGAAATGCAATATTTTAGCAAAAATTTAGTATCTCTTTCCTCACACGTTATCACAGACGATGCTCGCTCGCTCGCTCGACCGGCGACTGAGTCAACGAACGAGTCTGAGTGACGGTATTACGAAACTCTTGAGCGTTCCCTTAATCCACTGTGGTTACAGCAGGAAGACTCTGGATGGAATACATTGTCCGTGGGAAGGAACCTTTAAAGCCGTGGAAAGAAGACAGCTGTATCCCGTGTCGTTCCCGTTCCAGTTTCCGGGTTCCGTCGTTCGATAACGAGCAGGTGCGACGGCCAAGGAGAAGCCGTCGCGACGCCGTGCGTCGCCTCGTGCGAAGGCAAAGACGCCGCCTAGTGCCGCCTCGCGGCCAGATTTACGACAAGTCGACGAAGAGTCTCGTGAAAGGAAGGTAAAACGGGGAAACGATCAGCCACTAAAAAGGGTCCTTAGCCAAAAGATATTTGCACTGTGGATGCGCCATAGTGATTGGCACGACGAGACGACCTGCGATAGAACCTGCCGGAATCCGAAGTTGCGAACACGTGACCGACGTGTCCCGTCATTCCATGTTCGCAGCGCAATGATCAGCTGATAACCGATAATAACATAAATAGACGGCCGGCGTCGCGTGGCCGAACGTCCTGACGGCTCGGCGGGCCGTTGGACTTTGGATGATTGATAAAATGCGATTGACTATAAATTTCAATAAAACGACAGACGTGTGGAGTACGAAGTTCCGGGACTGTGGCGGGGGGGGCCCAGTTCCCCCTCCACGGGAAGATCGGCCCGGAACGCTCGGGCTCAGAGGCAGAGAGCAGCCAGTTTGTTCGACACGATTCGTATACGTTCATTACGAATGCATACGAGCACGTTAGATTGTACGTTAGTGCCTTGTAATAAAATATTGTAATGGTGGCCTACTTCTGCGCCACACTGTAGCCGGTATAATATCTCCCGCGGCATTCTTACTCGGCGTTATTTATTCTGTGCCGCGCACAATGGCGCCCGTGGCGACATGCACGGGGTGTGTCGTGTTCGAGCGAACGCGCGCATTCGCGAGACACCGACGGCCAGAGGAACCGCACGACTCGGCTGAATCCTGGTTGGGGACGTTTAGGAGGATTCGGTGGACCGAGGAGCACGTGAAGGAGGTTCAGGGTGCCGGGATGCTTTGGTATCGACGATCCGACAGGAGAAATAATTCTAATCCATCACGCATCCGCCGTGAGGCTCGCATGCAGATCCGTCTTGGTCGGGCGTACATATAAATAAAAGTTTATTTAAAGACGTTTGAACCGAGTCGGCCGCGGCGCCCTTGCGGATTGCGCATGCGCCGGCCATCCCCACCTCGCAGCATGCATCCGTTCTCCCACGACGTCCCGCGACCAGCATCCATCCGATTCTACGAGTCTCTCTCTTCTCTCTCTCTCTCTCTCTCTCTCCCGCTCTCCTCTCCAGCTGGCAGTAGTTTATCTTATAAATTATTATTATCGTATTTCATACGTGGAATAAGATTTATTAAAAGCCTGGGTGTCTGTGTTGGTGGGAACGTGTACGTGGATACGATATACAGGGTGTATCGGTTTACTCGCATGCTAAGCGGAGGATGACGCAGTCCTTAGAAAGCTGAATGGGAAAAGAGTGAATATTAATAGTGCGTAGCGATGGTACACCCTGTAGACGGGAGAGTGCGTCAACGCGTCTTGCCAAAGCTTTGAGGATACGTGAGTCCGCGTAGGCACGCGTTGGGACTGAAAGAGACTGTTTTACGGGATTTATGGAAATAATGTGTACCTCCTCAATTAGCCGTGCGGGGAATCGTGCGTCGATCGCCAGAGGCGTCGCTTCGCGGGGCGACGTGCAACGCGTCGCACGCACTGTGCTTCAATGAACATGTCGTCGGATGGGAGTGCCCGGGAAATTGGCCAAGAAAGTTCCTATTCATTGATCAGAGGTTCTTGGTCAGCCTCCGAGGCCCCTGGTGGACCAACTAGGGGCTGCCCGGTGTCCTTCGAGAGGATTCCATCCTGAGGAAGCTTTTTCAGGATCGGCCTCGGACGTTGCCGCGACGCTTTGTTCGATCCTTCCAGTCCCTTTCCTGGCCTCCGACGTCATGGCCGACGCGAGGCATTAATACATATCCATGCATAATTCCAACAAGAAACATACATTCATAGAGAAACATCAAAAAACGCGCCGAGCACAAAGCGTCGGATGGAAAGAGAGCGACGTGGTGTCAGCGCGACCGCGAGAGAGAGAGAGAGAGAGAGAGAGAGGCAGAAACGTGGCGTCGTGTTCAGGATGCAGGGAGCACGAGGGAGCGAGAGGGACAGAGAGAGTCTACGTACATTAAAATATTATTCTCAGATGAAATACCGGGTGGGGCCTGCCAGCATAGCGTATATTTTTAGACCTTATATAAATACACGAATCATAATGAACGCGCTGACTGTGTGCGCCGAGCGTCTCTATCTTGCGACGCTTTGTGTTTCCCTCGAAACACACGTCAAGGTACAGGATTACGTTGCTGGAGATGATTGGCGAGGGGAACCTCAGGGTCGAATTGGAGGCCTGTGGTCAGGCGACCCGGGCCCTTCTGGACCCTGATAAGACACTCATTTCTTCATGGTCGAGGGGGTCATCAACCGATAAAACTCCAGCTGGTCTTGCAACTGGCCGCTCGCTCTGCTGACCGGGGGGGGGGGGGAGTCGGCTTTGCTAGTTGCTCACCTATTCCTACGTATTTTACTATTTGATACAGGCTGCGCGCTTTCCGGCTCGCGCCCAACCACTCAAAACTTTAATCGTAAAATTATATCGCGCTTAATTACCCGCGCATGATTTACGATCGCGTTCGGGTCGACCGATTTCTAAATTGTCGCTGGGACGGATATCGCGAAATGCCGCTTGCGCAAATTGTTCGCGTACATGAACGCGCGCCTTGCGTTATTGCCAGAGCTACCGGATGAACAGACGTTTCTCGGGATACGTGGGTCTCTTCTGCAGGAGAGAATGTCCTCGAGGAAGTAGGCCAGACTCGGGTGCAAGGATGAATCCTGGTTGGGAAGAGTCCTGGTATCGTGCTGAGAGAGGGGCGTCGCGACGCCGGGAAAGGAGGCGGAAGACCGGGAAAGCTCAGGGACAAGGAGTCCCTGAGGACAAGGGGGACAGGAGGGCAATGTGGAGTGAGGAAGAGGTATAGAAGGAGTGGAACAAAGTTGAGTTTCTATGTATTAATTACCTTGCGCTGCAGTTATAATTATAATTAATTATACATGTACCGAGTATATGCTCGATATATGTAGAACCACTATGGTTCGCCATAGTCCATTATATATAGCCAGCTCGGTATAATAGTTTGGCATAGTCCACAATAGATATATATATATGTAATACGGTCGTCTCCCTCCCTCTCAGCCTCTCGCTCGCTCTCTCTGGTCTCTCTCGCCGTCTGCGAACTCCGAACCGGCTTCGTCTCTTTCTCTCTATAATATTGGTTACTTAATTATTAGTTGTGCGCGCTAGAAGCTACCGCGTTATGCCAACGAGACGTCTGGGGCGTCGGGGAAGGGGGAGGGCCCCCCCCTCGCAGGCCATCCTGGAGGAAGCCCGAATAGCCGGGGTAGAGTAGTAGCGCTCTAGAGTGACTGGAGAACTCCGGAGAATCTAAAGTCTAGGATAGGGTCGTAGGCACGTGCGTTTATATACCGGGTGTCTCGGCTCACTCTCCGTCCCTTCGAAATTCCCGTCGTGGCTCCAGTACATTTTTATGCGTTAAGGAAAGACGCCGCTTTGCCCCCCCCCCCTCTCTCTCTCTCCTCTGACTATCAATGTCTCTATGGAAGTGGCCGTGAAATCCGGAGCACGCGTACCCGCTGCTGCTGTCACGTTAGATCGGATTGCGCGAGGTCAGGCACGCGTCGCGACGTGCCCGACGCGGGAGTCGCGGCGCATCCTCTACGCGGCGCACGCCTCTCGAAATACGTGCGTCGGTGGATGTGTACCTACGAAGTCTAGGTATACGTGTCTCCATACACGTGTATGTGGGTAGATACTGACGTATTAGTTATACAGTCAGATATACGTATTACGTGTAGACACGTATGCATCGGACTGCATAACAACTCGACGCTACCGATATCCCGTCCATTTGTTAATTTATTCCACATATGTTTGACGCGGTCCGTTGGCCAATTTAATAATTGCTGACTGATTCAGTGACTGCGCGCAGTCCGAACTGCTGGCCTGCCCTCATTATTTAATAGCTGGGCCATTTCCATGTATAAAAATTGTATTCTCGGCGCGTCGCGACGCTCCTAGTCCCCGCCGAACGATTCGAGAGACTCCTGGTCCAGTGGTCCAGTGATGCATCCCGATCAGCCTCTTCCCGACTCCTCGACTCCGAATCTTCCCGTAGGACAGAGGTGCGACCAGCAGTCGGCAAAGCTAACGGGAACTTGAGGACCAACCCTTAGCGCGAGGATTGAGCTTAATGTGGGGGATGATTTGATCTTGGAGTGAGAGAGGGGAGGGGGTCGAGGAAGGGTCGTGGGAAACCCAGAAGACCCGCTTGCCAGTGCTTATCAACACTTGGAGAGGTCAACACTACTCGGGGCATTCTTTTTACCTTTGGCGACGACGACGACTACGCCCGTCGTCGGGTAGATTTATTTATTAACGATGCATAATCGCGGCGTTAATTGCTCCGCTGTTGATTGTCGATTTCCGCTATTACGCAAGGGCTGGAAGAGAGAGCAGAAAGAATGGTGCATTTGCTATGAGGCTGAACACGAGCCAGTCGGCCGGGTCGGAGTCGACATTATCGCCATCTCACCGTCTTCTCCTCCCTTCTCCTTCTTTCCCTTCTTTTCCTTTCTTTCTTTCCTCCTTCGTGCTCGAGTGTCTCAAGGTGCACCTGAATCCTTGGAAGCCGATTTACTTTACTCCGGCACTCGTCCTACATTCTCTTATATTCTACTAGTTCTTTCTTTTTCTTTTTCTTCCCCACGAAACAAAGACACGAAGAAACTAAAGGTATCGTCCCCCCTCGGATGACAAATTCTCCCTCAGCTCCGTTTGCAAAAACTTCGTAAGAGACGTGGAAAAATACACACGCATGACAGATAATTATCCGTTAATAGCTCTTAATTTATGAAAAAAAAAAAAACTAATTATATGACGAGACGTAGCGAAGGTACATGAGAATGAGAGTGTGTGTGTGAGAAAGAGAGAGAGAGAGAGAGAATGGGAATGGGAATGGAGCGACAGAGAAGAATAGAGGGGAACGGGGAACGGGGAACGTTACTGGAGAAGCACATCGGCGCATGGAGCTCGAGCGCACCTGGAGGGGATAGAAGAGAATAAAAGGAACGAAGAACCAGAAGTAATCATAACTATCTCGCGATAAAATTATTTTTACCGCTGCGGGACATTTTCCACTTTTCCCAAAGAAATATGTAAATTGAATGCACTCCATCTCGAGAAGGACCACCGATTTTATGAAAACCCCAACAAATTGCATTAAACCTTTTTCTTCATTTTTTTTGGTCGGATTCTAAAACGGAAGAAAAATGTCCCTCGCAGCAACAAAAATACATGCTGGCAAGATCGTAGAAATAAATTCGGCCGGCACGAAAAAAATCCGACGTTTCGCCTGAGCCAATCTTACGAGCAAAGACGCGATATGGCGGAGCTAGCGCTGGCTTTCACCTTCGTAGCGTCACCTCGCGAATGTTTCCTTAATTTTTATTACGCGAAATCCCATTGTCTGCCGCGCGAACTTCGTTATTTCCCGACTGGCGAAAAGACGCGAAAAAGTTTCCTCGTTTTCGCGATATTTAAACTGTTTTTCAACCGGCTGAAATTGGCTCGAGAAGGTCGACTCCTGTCGGGCAAATCGCGTCTCACAGAATTGGACCGTAAGACAAGGACGCCGCAGAAAAGTGTGACGTCACTGGACGTAACTCAACGGAAGAACCTACACGAGGAAGCTCCTAGCTATGCGAATAATACAAGTCAGATTCGAGCAAATAAGCCACATCCTACCGCGAGGATCATTTGTCAATTTTAGCGTCGAGCGTCGACGGCAGCGAGCTGGCGTTGACAAAGACGCCCAGCGAATATCACAAGACGCGAATGATAAGTCGATGCAGGAAACGGTAAAGATTTGACGGAATACACCGGGTGAGCGTATAAAAGCGGCACGTGAGAGCCAGAATATAAAGTAGAAATAAGTCAGAGAGTAAATTCGACCCACTTAACACTGCTTAGCGCTTACGCTGAATACGTTATGTTTTGCAAAACTTTAAGTCGCAACGTGTCTCTGTGACGTCTCTCCGTGTTTTCTGTGTCTCTGTGTGATCGCGCGTTCGCGTTACGCAACAGCCCTCTGCTCCTCCTCCTACGTCGAGAGGCGCACGAGTCCCCCCCTCCCCCCCGTCCTCATACCTCGATGATCTATCATGTCCAATAATTACGGCGATGTTAAAGTGTCAAGAGAAAAAGTATTTAAATTGAGAAAGAGAGGAGAAACGGAGAAACATAGAAAGAAGGAGGGTTAGGAAGGGCGATGAATATTGAGAGGAATCAAAGAGGAAATAATAAAGGCGCGTCCAAGTGGCATTCGATGTCGTCGGAGAGTTTTTCCGGGAAGAACGGGATTGGGAACGCGTTACGGGGCGCGGCAGTTCGGGCACTGAGACTCCGTGCTAGTAGAAGCGCACTCGTGCATGCGTGCACGCGTGCATGCGTGGACGAGCGAGTGCGTGTGCATCGCACCAAATCTGCATATAATATTGATGCAATTTGCCATTAGAATGAGGCTGCGACGGCTCTAGGATGTGGGCTCTATTCTGCATGCTATTCCGCATGCAGTGACTGAATGGACCGTTTCAATTAGAGAATCATAACTTGGCCTGATGGGACCATCCTGCAGATATTACCGCGTGCTGTCCGGTCTAGAGGAAGGGGAGGTGGGGGAGGCGCTGGAGGCTGGAGGTCAGGGGTGGGGGGGAGAGGTCGGAGGTCGTGGAAGAAAGGAAGATGCTGCGGGTACAGAACCGCAAGGTGGATGCTGGATTTATCGGTCGGTTGGAAGGAATCGCGTCTGCCTCGAGAATCTCCTCGTCCTACGACGAGGGGCGTCCTCGTCCTGGCTAATGATAGGAAGTGCGTTTATCTCGAGAAGAGTCCAGATGGACCGAGGAACATCGGCCGCAAGGAATGCCAAGCTACGTCGCACGTCTGCCTCTTGCAGCCCGACGAGGGTGCGGACGAGCCGGACGATTCGGCCGATTCTCAACGGACTTCACGCGCAAACACGGCGTGCATGGTCGCGCGCGTCCCGCGACGCTTCCGCTCTAGCCTCTCGGGTATTCAAACGCGATGAAACAGCCCGAGGGCGTCGCGACGGATGCCTGCACTTACGATCCGGAAGGTTTGCTGTCCGAAGATCCAGTTGGTCAGTTGGTATTACATGCAGTATTAAATGCACGTATATCATGACATATTGTGAACAAGATAGGCCGGTACGCGGGTGCGGAAGATGCTGGGAGAAGAGATGCTGCTAGGAGTGAATTGTCGGATCGCGATGACGTGGACCGTCGACTGGGGTCGAGCGGGACCCCGGCGTCGCGGCGCCGTCACGTAACGATAGACAGATGCTCGCTCTACGTTCGATTCTAATTACTATCGTTATCGCATTTGCAACTTTAACCTATTTAATAAGTCGCAATCTTGCGCTAGATGCATCGGGAGAGCAGCTGTATCGCAGTGCACTCCGGTTGGGATTCGATCTAGCGGGTGTCTCGTGAAAAAAAATGCATACTCCCACGTTCACGTGCGTCGGGGACAGCGAACTGCTCTCCGCAGGCAAATGGATGCCAAGTGCATTTGGGGAAAACGAACAAAAAATTCTGGTACAGCGTCAGGGTCCCACGTGATAGAATAAACAAACAGCACCGGTGTTTTCCAATTCCGAATTTTCCATCGACCACAGAGTTGCGCTTCGGTCCTCTGGTGCGTGAGTACCTATTACAATATTCCGGCGACACACGCTCGGCTAATTCGCCTGGATAATTAAAAACACCCTGTACATGCAGCGGCAGTAGTCAAAATTCGAAAGGGGTGCTACGTCGCTCAAGGGTGATGCAGCCTGCGACCACCGACTGCAGGTGCATCCTGAGCTGTGGGTTTGGTGCACCCCTGGTGCAAAGGGCTGAGGAGGAAGGAAAGGTAGGAAATATATCCAGGCGTTATTAGTACATACCGGGTGTTTCCTATAATTCAGGAAGTTTCTGCGGTGGGAGAGAGAGAGAGAGAGAAAGAGAGAAACAGAGTGGCGACGGAGCATATGTTGCGAGAATTACGCGTCGCGACGGGCGTCGCGGAATCGCGGAAGTTTCGTCCCGAGAGTCGGGTTATTAACGAGCGTTGGATAATTAACTTATTAATATTTAAAGAGGTTACGGCCGAGCTTAGCGCCGTTTTAACAAAGTACAAAGACTTTTCCGTCATCCGACAGACTCCTCTCTTCCTCGGTACTTCCACTTCCTGACCGGAAGTCACTTTACGTCTGTCTCCGATCCAACTGAGAAAATATTTTTCAAGGCGGCGATACTTGACCTACCGCGAGATACTAAATAAAAGGAAGACGGAAAGAAGGTGAAAAAATGCACGTACTTATATCCAGCTCATTCTCATATAACGGGTGAGCACAATTGTCCAATCGGCACATTACCGACCGTGCTGCAGTGTCAGGATATTTCCTAATCAACGAGAATCGACTGTATTATTTATCGCGAATCAGCAATTCTTTATTCGTGCGTCCAACCGCAACCGAGTCGCGCCAAAAGACATCGATCACTTGAAGAATCTAGAATCTAGATAAATCTTACTGATATCCATATAGAGAGAAGGTGCGTCGTATTGGAAATAACAAAAAAAAAAGAAACCGCTCTACCGGCGCAGAGGCGAGTCTCGGCTAATCCGGCGTAAAATTCTATTAGCAGTTGGCAGACCTGAAAAGAATTGAATAGCACGTGGGTCATGTTGAATTTCCGCCCAGTCGCCTTCTCCAAAACTGACAGATCCATTTCGATATTGTTCTTCCGAGCCTCCGCGACTCGATAAGACTCGCGCAGTAACGGTCAATCGGTACAACACTCGATAATCGTAGAGGATTGATTAGGCGATTATCGATTGGTGAGACACCCTCTATATACCGTAGCATAACTGCTTGGTGTGCGTTCTAACGCAATCGCGAAGGTCCGCCACGCGTGTTTCTGCTGTCGTTCCCGATCCCATTATACATAACCAAGCGCGGCTGACATATCATATATTAAAATTTGCTTATTTTACCAATCCATCACAATGTCCGATGGATATTTTCCTTTTTAATTGCGCAGACCGTAATCGCGAGCCTCTAAATCATGCTCGCTCCAATTTTCGTCCGAGAAGAGGGATACTGCCACGTGACCAGCGGCTCTACCCATATGTAACATATACACGTATATAATATGTACAGACGGCGAGAGGAAGACGTGTGTCTCAAAAAATCAGAGGAATCCTCCCCCTGACCGGCACGCGAATCCACGCGAATCCACTCCTACGATTGCTGCGAATTCCAACAGTTTTCATCCGCGTTTACGTCTTCACTCGAGAGAAAGTAAAGCGTGTCGCGCATTGCAAATGCTTCTGATCTTCCGAGAGTACGCGCTGCTACGCTGCCGATACAAAGTCGACTCTGTCTGCAGGTAGTAAAAGTACGAGGTGTGGACAATGAGAAGGAGGATGCGAGCGAAGAGCGAAGAGCAAAGAGAGGAGGAGGGGAGGAGTGCGAAGCGCGCATGCAAGTCGGCCCGTTTGTAACAGGCTAAGCAAATGAGTACGTCTCTGCATTCTTTAGGGGGAGAGGCGCGTCTCGAGAGCCCCACTCTGCCGTCTTGGCTCTCTCTCTCTCTCTCTCTCTCTCTCTCTCTCTCTCTCTCTCTCTCTCTCTCTCGCTCTCTCTCTCTCTCTGAGAAGGAAGAGAGAGGGGGGGAAGACAAGTACGCGCAGCAAGTGGATGGGATGGGCGAGAGAAGAGAAAGAGGCTGCAGGATGGACCAGAAACGCGAGACGAGACACGCGGTCCATTGTCAAGGCGCATCTCCATTCATCGTGTCCTTGTCCACTTTTAAATATCAGCCTTAACCACCCCCCCCCTCCTTCCCCCTCGCAACCCACAAACTATGTCGCCCGCGACTTTCATCTCGCGCCTCACGAGAAACGAGGAGACAATTTGGCACTCGGGACGTCGATTACGGAAATTGGGAAAACGGATGAGATCAGGTCGGTGGGTCTGGCGGGGGCGCGATAACGAGGCTCTCACTGGACACAGTTGCATAACTTTGTTCCCTGTTGCGCACGCGGGATTTACCTTTGAAGCGCCGTTAATTGTTTCTCACTCTCTTCCTGTCCTTATCATCCCGCTGTTATCGGCACTCCATTCTATTCCACGCGTTTCCTCTCAATATCTTTCGTGTTTCTAACATTTTTTGTTCTTGATTCTTTCTTCTTCTTCTCTTTCACCGTTTAACACACAGGCCGTAGCTGTACACGCTCGGTTTCGCAAGGCCCAGTCGCGAGTCAACGATATCTATAGAATAATTTAACGGTCCCCCATAGAAAGCACAGCTGAATGCCCTATTCACGCGTTCGTTTGTGGCCTAAGTGTTAAATAATAAAGGCCGGAGTCGCGCGCGCGCGACGCGCCGAGTCCACTGGGTGACGCAAGTCAGGAGTATCTCGAAGACGTGCAGCAGAGGACGTAGCTCATCTAGGAGGAGGGGTGGAGGAGACGCCTTTTATTCCTAACGAGAATATAAAAATTCTCAATCATTCAGCATTATCGGAAGCACTCAGTCTTCTCTGGTCCCAGTTGCGCAATGGCCACGTTGTACCACCGCTATGGGTTATCTCGGGTGAAAGCACCTACGAGCGAACGAGAATGCAAAAGAAGAGGAGAAGAAGGAAGAGGAAGAAGAAGAAGAGCACGAAGGCCAGTTCGGTTCTTTCTCGCAAGCTCTTGAGGGTTTCCGCGAGTGGGAAATGTGACGGCGGTGACGTCAGCCTGAATATTTGAACGAGCCGAGACTTCAAAAGAAACACGTGTTAGCGTGCTAGGACGACAGTTAAATAATGCAAAGTCAACTTACATCGAGCTTCTCCCTCCCGCCGCCAGGTGCGCCCACCCCCTCACTCAGCATCCAACGCGCCCTTCGTCTTCACTTTTTTCACTTTTCTCACTTTTCTCGCTTCTCTCACTTTCTAAGGACCGAAGCTACGGCGTCGCTCGAGATGCACGTGTGCAGCCACCCGCAAAGCGCGAGACGTATCTCAGGACTTTTTGGTTTTTAGATTTTTACCATCCCCTTAAGACCACCCCCGCCAGGATAAGGGACGCGTAGGGGAGCTCATGAAAATTTGACGACGCGTCGCCACGTCCGAGCGAAGATCCGTCACAGCTTCCTCACTGCCAGGACACGTGGTCCCATCGAACGGAGTCGGCTTGTCCAACCACCGCGACGTCGATCGAGACGTTACGTTTTAAAAGTCCAGCGCTGCTCGCAGGAAACTGCCGATCGATTGTCGGTTGTCAAGTTGACAGGGACGGCTGACAGTTCCTCTGACTATTCGACGAGCGTGGACTCGGCTGACATCCGATGACATTTAGCCTGGACGGTGACGTCATCCTTCGATACGGACTGGTCGAGCCGCGATAAGGCTGCCGTGACGACGTCACGCGATGGCAATCGCCTCCGTGAGAATAGCACGTGTGCCGAAGGTGCAGGAGGGAATTCGGGGAGTTTGGGTGTCCAATGCGAAATCTGCTGGGTAAAACTGTCACGTGTGAAACGTGTGGTGCACGTGGTGCAGGTGCATCGAGAGTGGGGATCGGTTTTCACGTGGTGGACTGTCGCCCGCGCATTTAACCCACCCCGACACTCGACGGCGCAGGATTATGGAACCACCCCTATTCCAAACTTTCTATTTTTATCGCCTTTTCCCAATTGGCCGAGCGCGCGGCGCTCACCGACGCCCTCGCCGAACGCATCGGCTGCGTCCCGCGAACGCGTTTCGCCATTCTACTCGAGCCACAAATTCTGCACAGAGAGTGTCTGGGGACGCGCGAAGGGTTACGCATTACGCCGGATAAGGGCGTCGCGGCGCCTCGTTCTCCGTCGAATACATTAATCCCGTCGACGAGTCCAGGTCGGTTACCGTGACCGCAGGCGCCGCCTTCGTTACGTCCGCACCTGGCAGAGGGTCGTTTGCATTGCGGAGAAAAGGATCAGGCCGGGATGATTGTCAACGTCCTTTCACTTTGGGGATTCCAGCGAAGGGATTGCCTCACGGAGATAACACGGCAGAATCGATCGCCGGTCTTCGGACGACGCACGTGTACTTACTTGGCTGGCACAAAGTCCTCTTGGCTCGCGACTCGCGGAGTGGAAACGCGACCGAAGGCCTGTTTTTTCCACGGAGGAACTTTTAATGCAATTACCGACGACTCCTGGCGCCTCTCTCGGTCCACCTCTCAACCCCTTTGGCTCCTTGCGACGCTACTTGCACCCTCGAGCAACCAGCCGACGGTCGAAGAGCCTGCCGCAGTTTCCCTCCTGCCACTTTCTCTTTATCTGTTTTTCGACACTTCCCCCCCCCCCTCCCCCCTGCATCCCCTTTCGCTCTCGCACGTCATTCCGCATTATTTTCATTTTATCATCAGCAATCTTGGTTAATGCAATTTCAACCCCTCCGCCCTTCCCCGCCGTCGAACGAGTCCACCCCCCTGCCGGCCACCCTCACCCCCTCGGCAACCCCCTTTTTACATTTTATTTTACATTTGAATATTTTATCGCGTTAGCCTGCCGACCTGGAAGCGAACGAAGAAGAATTTATCTTCGAAAATGATAAAATCTCCATCAGGATAAAATCTTGATCAATTGATTAATAATTCTCAATAGGCGAGAGGTGGGTCACGCTCTAACCCAGAATCCTATGAATTCGCGTTATTCCAATATCGAGAGATTTTACTCGAACGTCATACCCGTAATCTCCGCCTAAACTTCTACACTAGAAATTTTGTTATTCAAAAATTTCTGCATGCTTCGAAATATTATCAAATGCAAAAATATCACTCGAACGATCTGCCCGATCTGTACCCGTGTCTTAATCATCCATCACGCGGAATAGACGTATGAAAGTAGCCACGAATCAGCCAGGACTTGTTCGGCAATTTACGGCCCGAAATTGTGTGGCTAATGATGTCCTTTGTTCTCGTACTCATGAGACACCCTGTAGATAGTCACGAAATAAGCTACAAGTCGCGCTTCCACGTCACGCACGACTTACATGCCTAAGCTAGATTCTGCGCCCTTCCATACCATTTCGTACTGTGTACCAAATGTATTAACGAGATTTATTTTTCTTCGAGCCACAGTGTATATATCCCATATGTATATATAATACAAGGCCGTTGCAAGACATCGTTTGTATCGATCGTCAGATTAATTTGTAGTCCAGACAATGGGCCGCCTTTCTCCTATCTCCCCTCATATACCACAGGTAATATTATTATATTGTGTCGTTCGACTTTATCCGGTTCCCTTATTTGCCCCCTCCCCCCCCCCCCCACTTCCTAGATCCACGCGAACAGCAAATTTTTAAAACAATTCATAAAAATTCTGTTGAAAATGCAAAAAGAAAATCGCACGGATCTATAAAAGAGCTGGTCTTTCACGACCCACCCCCCTCCACCCCCGGTCCCCAATCGCTTGGGAATTTTGGTTAATTCACCCTACCGGGAAGCCCATCAAGCAACCGCCATCTGGTCGGTAGGTGGTTGCGGATCAAGCAGCAAGGATCGGCACAACCAGCGTGTGTAGGATTTGTGAATTTGAAAGGGAGAATGGCAATGGTGAGATCGCGCAGGAGCCAAGGGGGAAGAGGGCGGGGGGAGGGAGAGGGGCAGGGACGCGTAATCGAATATCCTACAATTTCATTTCTATCGGTCTGTTCGGTATGTTCGACTTTCATCCAGCCGTTTTTTGTGACAGTCACCAAATCTAATTTATCCTGACGCCCTCCAGCCTCCCTCGGTCCAAACCCTTCACGACCCACCACTGTTTTACTCCGTTTCCCGTAGCACGTATATCCACTGGCTGCACAGTGCATCATCCGTATCCCCACCGTAATACGCATCCATCCAAGTACTTGCTTGTTAAAGGAAATTATCCGTACTACTTTTCATCGAATGCTCCTATAAAATATCAAAATACTCCTTCTACGCTCCGTTAGAAATAAAGCACGGCAACGAACAACATCATGGGAAGCTGAACTAATTTGTCCGTCGGACAATGGCAATGAGATAGATAGAGAGAGAGAGAGAGAGAGAGAGAGAGAGAGAGAGAGAGAGAGAGATGCGCCCACATAGCAGATGCAATATAAATCTCCTTTTTGGATGGCAGATTTGGAAAGCGAAGCAATCTGCGGAATGGCCCGGTCATCCGTCCATCAACTTTCTCTCTAGTGTCATAGATGTCCCCTGTAGTACTACACGCGTATGATGTGCAGGCGTCGGTGTCGCGTTCCGAAGCGTCGCGACGCCGAAAGCATCGCATCGTCCAACGGATCGTCCAGCGTCGCCTCCTCCACCTCCCGTTCTGAATTCCAGCAGGACATGAGAGCCGAGCGGCTTTCGTATTTATGCGAATTTCGATGGGAAAAGGCATGGGAGGCAGATTCGGTCGGGATGCTGCGCGCGACAAGATAATTTCTGATTTACAGCGCGAGACACAAACTCACGCGAGAAACAGCGTGCGTGTGGATCAGAGAGAAACGAAGAGCGAGAGGATCCTGCGTGGGATGCTGTGTCATTTAGAAAATGGAAAATTCTAAAATTGCCTCTCGTAACTTACCTGCCAAGTTTGGTGGCGGCGGGCGGCGGGGGCAGGGGCGGGGGGAGGGATTTCCACTATCAGGAAACTCGAGGACGAGGAAGACAAAGACGACAGGGATCTCCTTCCTGCCCCTATGCGACGCTCGTTTACTCAATGTTACAAGAGTTTCGATGCATCATTTATTGGTGCGTCACGCAAAAGGGTTGTCTCGGAACTCGTTCAACGTTTCCTTGCTGGAACGTGGAATAACGGCTGGAGGCTAAGGGATACAAAGGGGGTCGAACTTCCGGAGTATCGATTCTAATGGCTAAAGCATGATCGGCTCTTCCTGGTTCAACGTATAGCGGCGGGGGATTCCCCTTCGTCTCTCTGGCTCTACAAACGGAACATGTCAAGAACTTTTTTTTTTCTCAAGGAGATGACTCACCCTGTTTCACGGGAAACAATATATCGTTGATACGTGTAACTGCGAGGCTAAATAATGGAAGCTCCACGTACACTCATGCCCAATAACATGACTCGTCACACGACTATGCGTCTACGTGTGTGACTATATCTGTCTTTTCGCGTAGGCTTAGTACGATATTATGTACACTTATGGATATTGATGGTGTGGCGAGGTGGTAGTGGAGGGCTGGGCGGGTGGGGGGTAAGCGGGTAAGGGGAGGGGATAGGGAGCGAGGGGAAACGAAAAACCCTGTAATAGGGGAAGGCGAGCAAAAAGGACCTTTATGATGTATAAAGAGTTGTGGGTGGGTGGGAGGGAATTAGAAGGGTCAGTGAGAACGAGAGAAAGAAAGACAGAAGAAGGAAAAGGTGGGGACGATAAGTGGCCGAGTGCCTATGTGGTCCTGAGAGAGCGTGGTTACCCCAGGATTATATTCCAAGTATTGCTATTATGCGAAGTTTCCTAGGAAAGCAATTTTCGAAATATTTAAAATACATAGCATTACGCACGCTAAGCCGTCCGTTATTAAAATGAACTCGCGACTGAAAGGGGCCTCGAAAGGGGCCTGGAGAGGCCTCGAGAGGCCCATGCGATACAGGGACCCACCCGACTCCGCACATAATACACGTGTACGAGCCACCGGCGAACAAGAGGACATTATGCGCCCTACGTCGGATCGATCCTAAAATTCGAAACTGTATCGTGATATTAAAAAAATATGTAGACAAGAATCAGAAATTTCAGTATCGATCCCCCCGCCGCTCCACCGTCCCGTCCTCGTACTCACTCATACCCATTCGCGATCACTCAGCCAGGGTGCATACCTTGCCGATGGCGCCCGAGGAAAAAGAATAGAAAAGCACATTTTAATACATCAAACTTTTCAATTTTCCTCTATCGCCTCGGCGCTGCTGCAGCTTCGGTTGCTGTTGCTGGGTCGACTGGAGCGTCGAATAGCCCAGCGTCGCTACTGCCGGCGCTATGCAACGTCCCGTCGAAATGATGCTTCTGATATATCGCTTACGTATCCACGTTACGTTGATCAACGTAGAATCAATACGACAGAGCTACACGTCTACGTGAGCATGCATGTATGCATCGAGTGTGCATCAACCCTGGACCACCCCCAGGATGCACCCCGACCATCCCTTGAGCACCGTGCGAGTCCCCGTCACCCGCCGTCGAATCATCGCGCCCACCGATCGCGACTCCTGCAGCATCATCCCCGTGGAGGTCCAGCGACTGCCAGAGTTCATCGTACGTGGATGCGTGGATGCATCTGGGTGCAAGTGCACGTGTCTAACGCGCGTCCCCAGACAACGTAGCCGAGCGCCTCGGCGCGTCGGTGTGACGCGCGAAAACACAATCAAGGCCGCGAGAGCAAAAACACTAATTTAAACGGAACGAAGGAAATATGTAGTCACATCCGGTCTATCAGAATGAATGGCGCTCGGTTACTACAATTCACGATTTACTGTTTTCCTCTCTTTTTTTTTTACTTTTTTATATTGTTCTCGTCGCCTCCGCCCACTGCGATACTTCTACCCTCTGCCGCGTAAACTCGAAGGATGGAAAGAGAGGGACACCTCCGTGTTACGATGTTTCGTCCTGTTTTAGGTAAAAAGGAGGGAAACGGGCAAAGCGCGATTCGAGTAAACCCGTTATTGCCAAAAAGGATAATGCGAGGGAAGATTAAATTTTTTTTCGATACCCTGTACACTCCCTTCTCTATATCCCACAGGCCACCCTCCACCACTCGCCAGCAGACAACCTCGGCACTTTCCCCAGCAAGGTTTCCTCTCTCTCCTATTCGCAACCCCCTGCGTACATTGACTTCCCGGTGGATCAACGATTTTTCTCCTGCGCCGCCCCCCTCCCCCTCCTCTCTTCACTATTTTTCCTCATTTACGGAAAATCCAACCCAACCTGCATTCAGCCAGCCCCACGTACGCGGTGTTGAGAGATTTGAAAATGGACACGGAATACGTACGAAGGGCTGCCTGTCACAAAGGAGCAAAGAGAGATGACAAGGTAGCCTCGATCGTCTCGATATCCATGCAGCATCCATCCACACGGACACGAGATTCATCCCGATAATGCGATTAACGTGAATACTTCAACTTTTTCAATTTCTTCAAATCGTTACTCCGCGTTATTGCGTTCTCGGAATTAGAATTGAAATTGTAATCGTAACAATGAAGTCTGCAGGATGTAATAAGAAAAGATAAATAAATGAGAAAGAAAAAGAAAAAAGATCGAGAACTCGTTTGCTTGGAATAAGTTTTATATTAATTATTCTAATTACTGGAAGTGTCATTGTGTGGGTGGTAGATGAACGTACATGTCTTAGCGGCGACAGAGTGCGAACGTCTTTGCGAGTGGGAGCGATTCGCGATTCGCCGATTTGCAGATAGAGAATGGAAACGGCAGTGCTTTAACGTAATGGAATTCTACGGAATGTAACTATTGCTATTCTGTATCGCGTTGCGTCATCTAACGACAAATATATATATACATATATATGTATATAGATATAGTAAAATTATGATGCGTAACGCCAACTCTTTTTTTTCTATTATTACAATTCATTATAACCCTCGATCTATTCATCGATCATCGATCGTCGACCGTTGATAATTGTCGATGATCTTTTGATCCTTTGAGCCATCTGCACTTTTCCGAAGAAATATGAGAATTTGAAATTTAAGATTTCGCATGGGCACCTGATGAAATATTTTGAAATCATAAGAGAAATCAGATGCCATTCAAAGCTCGTTACCAGCTGACAGTTCTGCACAGCTCTGTCAATAGTATTTCGATATTTATTCTGGTGAGTTTTGGTTATAGGAAATGTACGAGTATCGGAAACATTAATACAGTGAATGGACTTACCCTTTCCTCCTCGCGAATCATCTCGGCGATGCCGGGTTTGATCTCCAGGTCATCTCCGGGTGCTGTCGGGTTCACAGATGATTGTTGAAGATGTTGTTGTTGCTGCTGCTGCTGTTGCTGCTGCTGCTGCTGTTGTTGTTGTTGTTGTTGCTGTTGGTGCTGCTGCTGCTGGACGGGCAGCTGTGACGGCCCGTGAGGGCCGAGAGGATTGATGGACGCGTGCGAAGCGGAAGTCACGTGGGCGGGCACGTGGTGAGCAACGGGGTGCGAACTCTGATTGGTCGACGGTGGGAGTGACGGTGGTGGCAGGGATAGCGAGACCGGAAGGTCCTGGAGATTGATCTGCGGTGTGACAGAGATGCTGGGCGTGCTGGGCGACCCAAGGGAACGTGGCGTCGAGGAGGGTCCCAATCCGTGGGCCTCTGGTCCCATGCTCCCTAGATCCTGATCTTCACCGGGTAAGGTACGATCGGGACTGTTTCCGGTGGGCGATCGTTCTCCGGAAATTCGACGTCGCTTCTTCCGAGAAAGTCCGCCTGACGCGCCGCTTCCACCGGAACCGTCATCCAGGCTCGGCCTCGACGTCAGCTCCTGCTCGTTGTTCACGTCGGCCAGGCCGCGGATCTTCAGACTCTCGGCGACCTTGAGAAGTGGTCCAATCTGTTCCTGGGAGACGTTTATCTCCCCCTTGTACATAAACTCGACGGCAGCCTTCAGTTCCGGCCACTTGATGTCCTTCATTATGACAATGGGATGCTGGCAGGGATTCTCGAAGAAGAGTGCCTGGAAGTAGGGGCTGCACGCCGAGAGGACCATCTTGTGGGCTTTGACCGAGTGGCCGTCGCAGGCGAGGGTCACGTCGACGAAGCTCTCGCTCTGGAGTAGCTGGTCGAACACGTTTGTCAGGTTGGTCTGATAATTGTTCCAGCGCAGACAAAACTGCTGGGGCGACCCAGCACCACTCTGTTGCGTCATCCTTCTTCCCGCGAGGTGGTCGCCCTGAGATCTTTCCTCGATCACTCGATCCTCCTCGTAGTTCCTGTTAACACCACCAGGACCTCTTGACACTCGCTCCTCTATCCACCTGTCGGCCTACTCCAGATGCAGTTGCAGCCTCCGCTCGATCTCCCTGACGTCTATCCTCGTTTGTGTACGTTTCGCTGCTCACTGGCAAAGTGTCCACTAGGTCACCAGAGCGTCGCGGCCATCTGGAACACAAATCCACGCGGACCGATGACGAGCACGCTCCTCCTTCTGCCCTTCGAGAGCTTTGTCCGATATAACTCTGAACTTTTGATACGCGTCAACCTCTCGGATCGTCACGATTGCCGATCGCCATTACTAAAACAACACCCTCTCTTCAGTCGATAAAGATCAACTTGGTCACAGCGCTGGTTAACATCCTCCGTCACTGAGAGTTCTCTCTATCGCGCACGCAAGTAAACACGAGAGCAGCCCGAGCGAGGTTCAATGTCCCAGATAAGTAAAGAGGTTTCCTGCCTCCTGCCTTCTTTTCTCCATTATCATCCTTCGCACGCGGAATATAAACCGATCCCGCCGATCAAACTTTATTCGCAAAGACCGCACACGACGGGCCGTACCGATCGCGATTTATTGTTCTTCGCGCGACACGCGATCCAGCGCGAAATCCCGAACCGTCGAGCGCTCGAGTCAAGCGATCCCTGAAAAGTGTCTTTCCTTTAGTATCGGTATCCTCGTACTCGATCGGGCTCCGATCAAGATCGAAGGTTCGACAGCAGCAGGCTTCACTCGAACCCCCAAATAAAGTATAAGATCTCTTAAGAATGAGACACCACGCGCACCCCGCGCTCCCGCGAAAGCCCAATGGAAACGTAACGTAAGGTAGGACGCGCGCCAGAGCGACGTACAACGATCTGCACCGCGTGACGAGCGCGTCGCGACTGAGAGACCGAAGCAGCGCTCGCGGTTATCCGGCGCCGCTAGCGACGCCGACGTTGACGCTGACGCTGGCGCCGCGCGCGCCACGCTGCCACGCTGCGCCGATATCGCTCGCTTCCTTCGTTGCCCGTTTCTTCGCTTGTTCGCTCGCTCGCTCGCTCGCTCGCTAGCATCGTGGCGCGGGTGGCCCTGCGCTTGCCGCTGCCAGCCGCCAGCCAGCCTGCCTGCCCGAACGACTGTAGGCGCGTGCCCCCACTACGTTCAGTGCCACCTTCCGAGGATCTCGCATGCTGCCCCAGTCCGTGCCATTTCCTCCTGTACCCCTGCTGACAAGAGGCCCCGCCCCACGAACACCGCCCCCAACCGCCCCGACGCGTTCTCCAGCTACCAGCCCCACCGGAATCACCATCGATCCCTGCATTTTTCATTGCTATCATCGACTCGCATCCTCTGGACCTTCCTCCTCGTATCAGTGATAACGAGGAAGGATTATTAAGAAGCGAACCGGCTGCGCGCTCCGACCCAATCGTTATCTCATCATCCGGCAGTCTTTCAAAGCTCCAGGGGCCACCAGATCGCCGCCGGTTCCTTCGAATCTTCAAAAGACACACAGAAACGAAGAACGGATTAGAGCGAAATAGAACTCCCAGCAAGATCAAAGAGAGGATGCAGCTGGACGATTAATGCCCTATTTATTTCCGGGCCAAGCGCGAACAGGCCGCTCCTTGCGAACGAGCCGTTAATCGCTTTATATCGCTTCTCCAAGATGTCTGTGAATATCATAACATCCGCTCAGAATTCGCAGCTGATCGCGTTACGCCTGTACATCCCAGACAAGAGCCAAAGATCCTAATGACGCTGCGCCTGGGACCGACCTGCTAGCAACCTCAGCTTTGAACTCTCTTTCTCTCTTGCTCTCTCTCTCTCTCTCTGACGATGCTGCCTCGTCGCCTGTTTCCGCCATCGCTTGGTCACAGCTCGCACACACAGTGTGCAGCAACGTTACGGACTACTTATTTACGTTAAGGGCGGCAGAAGGGGGCGAAGGAGGAATATGGAAAAGGGGAATGCATTAATGAGGCCGGACGCCCATGAGCTGGTCAGCTGGTCACTTACGAACGCGAACGAACCGAGGAACTCGGCTTTGCTATTTCACTGGGTTTGCTTCTCGATAACGAAGTTACGTGTCCCAGCCGGAGAAGATGGAGCCACTAATGAAATTTAGGCTACAAAGAGGAGAGTGACCATCCGAGTCGGCCGGACTCCCCTAACGGCTATTACCCTCTAATTCGTTAACAACGAGCCGCTACGTGGACACGCCGGATCCTCTTTCTCTTTCCCTTCCATCTTTCGCTCTACTCGCCTCTCCTCGTCTCTCCCTCTACACCTCCTTCTTCCTCTCGCTTCCACTCTCGTGGCAAGAAAATACAACTTTGGAGCTTTCCCTGTCCTGACGGCGGAGTGACGTCGGACGTTAGCCAACTTGACGCCAACTTTGAAACAACTAGTAGCCGAAACTCGGATACGTATGGACGTGTTAGACCGGGATCGAGCCGAGTCTGACGCGAGCGTGCAAACCTACGCTCTCTCTCTCTCTCTCTCTCTCTCTCTCTCTTCTATACTTTCCATAGTTTATGGACGTGACTCCCATTACACAGTCTTTATACTTGCAAGTCGCACGGTCTCTTGTTTAAATATCAACTGCGGCTTCAATTTCATTTGCGCCTACTTCCTTGCTATCTGTCTCTCTGCTGCCTGTAGGCCTGTATGCCTGTACACTTTCTAAGATACTAGTGGACTTTGTCTACCGAACTACCTGTCAATTTTGCGCAATTGTCGCTCAGAATATCATCGAGTGCGTTATGTTACAGCGGCAATTACCAAAAATCATTCCTTACTGTAAATAATTGTAGAAGGTAAATGCTGCTGGCTGTTTACGAAAAAAAATATTTTTTTCACAATTGACATCTCGCTGATATTGTTGTAAAAAAAATAGCAGGAAACGATACGGACTCTCGTGATTTCTTCTCACCGTTCGTTTTTCTTCATTTTATTTCCACAAACTCCAATGCCATGACGCAACATTCACGGCCTACGAGGGTGTGAGTTTTTTTCATAACGCTAAACGAAGATATTAGATGTGTAAAAAAAGTAATGGAGCACTGTGCGGTAAACCATGTGATTGCCAACGACGAATGAGTAGGTGAGTATCTGACCTTAGCCAACCTTACCCGACATCATTCGCCTTCCACGACTGATGAAAGAATATTACTAGCGCTTTATGGACCCTACGGCTTCTGATACTCTGGGAACTGCCTCTTTTTTCCTCTTCCCTTATTGGAATATCTTGTAAACCGTTTTAGAACGCACCCGCTTCGTTGAAAAGTTGCGATTTTTTTCGACAATTTTAAATTTATTGCAGAATTTAGATTGAAACCGGGCGAGAGCGCCAAGATGGTATAAAAGTTAAAATGGCAAGGGTAGCAAAAGTGTATTATAAAAAAAATGTGAGTATATGATGGTGCATTACCGGAGAGACGAGAGGGAAGCGAAGGGCTGATGGAGATCGTAGGGCAGCGGTCATAAGGAATTTTTCATATTGCACATTCGTTGATATTTTTTGCCGTATAAAACCGAACAGAAACGAGAGTGCCTGCCAAGGGCGGGAGGGATTGGTGGGAGTCATAAATTTTACTACGTAATATTGTTTAACTGCAAACAGTATACCGACGCCTTTCGACATCGACGGAAAAAAATTTCGACCCAGCGAACCAGCTCGCGCAGCCTCACCCAGCGAATTTCCTAATAAAGATTAAATACTCCAACGTTTACAGGCAGTATTTTTACAGCCAGGAGCTAGTTATGAAAAAATACGATACGGAAAGAGTGCGCGGCGGCGCAGGCGCGCGACGGTGCGTCTTCCACGCGCTTCAGGCGCTACGAGCATCGCCGAAATAAATCCCTAGGAAAAATAGTAACCCGCGCGATTCTGCAAGGCTTGAAGGGGATGCTGCGCGAAGGCTCCATGGATGGAATTCGCGTACGAAGGCGGCTGAGTGTCGGGAGAAGCCGAAGATCTCAGCGCGTATCCGGAAGAGGATTCGAATTTGGCACCGGCAAGTCTATTTCCACCGAGAGAACTCGAAACACGCCGCCCATCCCCTGCAGGACATTTGCAGAATAGATAAGGCTGCTAGAGGAGCGATAGAAAATGTGTGTGAGAGAGAGAGAGAGAGAAAGAAGAAGAACTGCCGTAACGTGTAGCGTGTGCCTATACAGGAAGGTGTGTAGGTTGGCAAGAGGGGACTGTCACGGGGGACTTGTTACCTACTCGGGCTGGTTAATCATTCACGGGGAGAATTTCGCGATGTTGAAATATTAAGCGTATAACCCTTTCCCTCATCCCTTCTTCGTTATCCACCCAGTCTCCTTCCACGTCCCACTCACTCTCACACACAAATGCACACATGCACGTATGGACACACGTGCCCATGCACGGCTGCTTCTCTCTCTCTCTCTCTCGCTCTCCCCCCACCCCAGTACGCACAACCCTTAGACGAACCACGCGAAATCCCTCTCCCCCCGCACCGGCAACAAGCCCCTTCCCTGTGAGCAGGCACACCGGCACACGGCACACGCGTGTGCACGCTTAGCCAGGCTGGTTCATCAATATTTCTCTTTGCTCATTGTTCTTGTACAATATGACAACTCACGTTGTGCCGAGGGAACTCTAGCCGCACCGATTATAGTGGAAATGGCTAATTTTAAGCCTCCGTTGGATATCCTGAGATACTCCCAATCGATAGACATTACGCCATATTCACCCATCTACCTATTCACTTATCTGCCTATGCTCCTATTACGACTATTCTTCTTATTCTGCCTATTCTGTCTATTCTGCCTATTTCACCTGTGCCATTTATTTCCCCATTGAACCTGCATACTGGCAGCTCTGTCTTACCCTGTCCATTGTGCTTCCTCAAGCCAACCGACTGACCGACGGACATCCTGCCAATCGATTTCAATAATCGGCGCAATAGCGCAAATCCTTTTTCAAAAATCCACGTCAGGAGCAGCTGTGGTTAAATCCAAAGTGTCAGGATCACTCGAAGAAAATGAAAATTGGCCGACGTGAAATCAATAGTCGGTTTCACGTAGCCACTGAATAGGCTCGATGCAACCTGTACAGTGTACAGCCCATCTACTCTGTGCAGACTTCAGAATCTGTAGACTTCATGTTGGCCGCCTGACCTGCCTGTAGGCAGGTGTCATCCTCTCTCCCCCTCTCTCTCTCTCCCTCTCTCTCTACGTGTCCTACGAATAGCTTACCTAAACTATAGAGCTTATACTGAGTCTGTGCGACAGTCTTATCGGCACGAGTTAACATTAGGCCAGGCGAACTAGCCAAACCATGCGAGCCAGGGAAACCAGGGAAACCAGGCGAACCATACGAACCAGCAACGGAAGGGAAACGCAAGAGAAGGATGAGGAGGTGGACGGCAAAAGCAACGTACAGAGACGCATGTGGGGCTGCGGAAGGTTGGAGCCAGCTGGAACAATGATATCGGGTATTTGATTTGTAACCGACGACAATACGAACTTCCAGAACGCGACCTGGCTGTATTGATGCTCCCCTGCCCTGCATCTCTTCCCGTTGCTGCAGAGCATTCGCGCATGACCCCTTATTGCGCGATGACAAGACTGCCGATAGAAGTTAATTCAACGCGTCGACCAGAAGACAGTCTTAGCTCCAGGCGAGGATGCTGCCCTCTTTCTTCTTCCTGGAGCAAATATCTTAGACTGGCTCCGCTAGGAGATCCGTAGATGCATCAAGTACGTCTGACTGTTTCTTATAAATTTTCTTGCGAAATATTACGTCTCCTCTGTACAAAAATAAATGATTCGTCAGACAGGTGTATAGATATAGATGCTTTTCTATAAATCCATAAAGGAATAATATTTTCAAGATAAATTCAAGTGGACGTCTCCGTTCCCGAAAGAGCCACTCGATTACCAGACACGATTCTCAACTGCAGCAGGAATCTATTGACGTGTTAATTGCTACTGAATAATAAACGATGACACTCTCGAACAGAGCTGCTCCTTTTAAAATCTCTTGAACTCGCATAAGGGTCGTAAATGGTAGGAGGGTAAAAGGGAGTATAATCGGGAAAATCTATCGGAAACGTATTCCGTATAAATATAGGAGCCAGGAAAAGTAGGGAGATTAGAAGGATGAGAACGATTAAGGGGAAGATCTGGGAAAGTGCATATAGGTATACGTGCAGAGTATCGAACGGGTGAAAGGCGCAAGAATCGAATGAATAATGGAGTCAGGCGTCGATCGAATCCAGGAAGGGTTAGCGAGGGTTACGAAACTCCTGATTGTAATTGTATAAGAATAGCCGAGAGGTGGTACGTTAAATATTCACCCTCTGTCATCCCTTACTATAGCGAAACACAGTCCTCGAAAGCAGTTGAATCATTGATCTATTCCAACTAGGATTTTACTCCCTGCACCGTACGCGATGCAGCATCCCTGATCTGTAGGACACATTACGGGATGAATTATCAGCCATCTGAATCCTTGTAAATTCTGACAAAGATCCCAATGAATTTTTTTTTTCGGCCACCGCAACTCAATCCGATCTCGTCGAAAGTTCGTCCACGAGTTCGCGACTGTTTCCGAAAGAATATGCGTGACGTCACGCACACGTAATCGAGTGGTCCATTACAGATTTATCGAGCGTCACCGTTCTCAGAAATCCAAGAGCATTTCCCAGGACTCTCACGTGGTATACACTGTGATTGATATTTAGGCGCGTCACGTAGCACTTAAGAGGATTAATGTCCGCTCGCCAGGAGCGTCCCTGCCGGCGGCAGGACCTCCCGGCGCGAGGCCAGGAATCGGGATCGTTCTCGTGGCGGGTGGACACTGTACGGTCAAGCTACCAAGGGGTTGCGCACCTATCCAGCAAACACGCTACAACACCCAACTCTGATTACAGTTAGTTCAGTCTGCTGGTCTAAACCCTCATAACGCCACGCTTACTGGATACTAATTAGAGTAGATCGCGCAGCAACCCTTTCCGATAAGGCTGGCTCTGGTATCTTTGCATGGGAACCCAAGACGGGTCGGTATTGAGGTTGCTCTTCCTTCCAGGAGCGAAAGGACCTTCCGCTTCCTGTTATGGGCAATGAGAGGAGGTATAAGGCTGAAAGTGTCACTATAGGGTGCAGATATAGCTGAATGCAGTTGAGCGAACATGAAATGCGGCTAATAGATGCAGAGGCTGGTGCAATGGCGGGATGAGTCCCTTGGCGATCGAGCGAAGAAAATGCATTGGCTTTCTGTTATCGCGATCGACTGTCTCGCTCGCACCTGTAGACTCTCCCTCTCTCTCTCTCTCTCTCGCTCTCCCATCACCCTGCGTACCGGTTCTGTATTACTATTTGCTTCTCCGAGCTCCCTCGCTCCTCATCGATAATATACGATCGTGCATGATTCTGGTTCGCGTATCACAATGGGCCTCTGGGCAACCCATTCTGTCCAGCCAGCAACCCACGCACGTGAGACTGTAGTAGATAATGAGTGATTAGGTAATTAGTTGTCCAATATTCCTGCCCCTACACAATATCGCAGAGTCTCTCCTATCGGTGGTCACAGGTGACTCGTGTTCAGCTTGGTAATTATAATTTCACAAATTACAAAGGAAAAAAAAAAGTTAGCAGTAATCCTGTGCACAGGACACGTATGGCTTAAAGGCAGTAACCGGATTTGACAGGTGATCCATGCGGGGATTTCCATCGAGTAGCAATATTTGGTGAAACGTCTATGCTTATCCGTCGTGAAATAAGTTTTTTAATGTGATTGGACTTATCTCTAATTTAATAGCCGATACATTAATTGCCGTGCGCAAGAGCCTGTACCTAAATGCACAGTTCATAAATGTTCCTCTCTCAAGTGAGTTTCGCGATAAGAACGACATCCTAAAAGATTTCCTACAACTCGATGGCCATTCCGTGATAATATTGGCTTACTTGGAGTTTTGCGGCGGCGTATCGATTTGCGAAAGGGGTTGCGAATATCCCCTCGTCCAGCCACCCTCTCTCGTCGTCCTAAAAGTTGAGCGCGGGACAGCCAGCGAGGCAGCCAGGCAGGTCGGTATGGAAGAGGAGAGAGAGAGAGAGAGAAAGTAAGAGGGGTGAGCTCCCCTTTATAAATATAACAATTAAACATACAGAGGGTAGCCACGCATAGTGCCGGCATGTCGTATACTGGAGCAGAGGGAGGTTTGCCAGAGTCTCTATATACATGCGTGTATACATGTACAGCACAGTAAAACACAGGGGTCGTGCCTGCAGCCGAGGATTTTACAGGGGTTGATACGCTGCGAATGCTTTGAGCGCTCAAAACCCTGGAAGCGATGAAAACGATGAAAACGATGGATCCATTTCTATGATTCGACATTTTATTTCTCTCTTTTTATTCTCCACGCGTATCCGCGTTTCTTCGTTGCGCCAGTAGAGGCGGTGCTGTCGCAGCCAGACACGCCGAACCGGCCGTCCGGCTTGTCTGACCAAAGTCACCACTTCTCTCCTTCCACATATTTATTCGAGCTTATTGCTCGTCGAGGCGATTGCCCGAGAATTGCTATTGGCAAAGTGAAAGGCGAAAACGCGACAAGGAGAAGCGAAAGAAACTTAAAGAATTAGCGAACGCTAGCAGCGACAAGAAGAGAAAGAGGAAGAAGAAGAAGAAGGAGGAGGAGGAGGCAATTCTCGTGGGCGAGCAAGTTAATCTACGAAAGCGGTGCAGCGAATTTAATTTGCGCTATTTAACGCGTGATGAAATCGTTCCGTCATTCGGACGACTAGGTCATAACTATTTAAATGCTCGACGCTGGATAAATTATTATATTAGACACGCCGAGTTTATATTAATATACGTCGCGGCTCTTCTCCGACCTCGCTGCTTTTTCTAGGAAGATCATGCGAGTGCAGCCGCACTGCACTCGACTGCGTCGCACGATAACAATAAATTGATCCTCGGGTAAACAAATGTCTTTGAAACAATAACCTAAAGAAACACGTTCCACATATATCTATACATATTGTACAATATATCGTCGTCTACTCGGAACGTATACACAAAGCACGTACGAAGACTCACCGGTGTCCATTACATCTCCTGTCCCTGTCCTTTTCCAATCCCATTCGAAGACCCGTGTTTTCCCATGATTCCCGTCCTCTTCTCATCGAAGCCCATCGGTTGACTTTCCACGCTCTTTTTTTTTCTTTTTCTTTCACTTTCTGAAACAAAGAAAACAAAGCAAGGCTTTTCTTTAACTGCGAACTCCAATAGAAGATTTGGATAGCGCTAATTATTTGCAACGTACGATACTCGAGCGCGTGTTCGAGAGTTCGAGAGTCGAGGTGATCGGGGCGAGGGGCGCAAGGAATACAAGTAAAAAGGGAGAGAAAGGTTGCGCAATGGGAGGAACGGTTACAGCAGAATAAACCTCTCAATAATGAGTTCCGCGAGTAAATTCCCTCGGTGAAGGCTCGAGATAATAAAACAGAAGCGTGCGCAGCGCTGCTAGCGTGTGGCTGCCCCGGGTGAGGGAGCGAGGGAGAGCAAGACCAAGAGCAAGAGTAAGAGGCAATAAAATATAATGAAATAACATCCAATCCAAGAGAGATATTATGAAAATATTATTACTAACTTGTTACTGGCGCACCGGGACGAACGCCGCCAGTAACTGCGCGAGAGACCAACGGGAAGAAGAAAATAAAAAGAAAAATTATTTCTCCCCCTCTTCCACCCACCCCCCGCCTTCTTTCTCTTTCTTCTTCTTTCTCCTTGTTTCACCTCGTATATCCCATTTATGCCGAACAATTCATCCTTGTTCAGCAGTATTACACGCTCTACAGTCTAAGCATCCATTTTTATTCCCTTCTGGTCCTCCGCGCTCATATACTCATCGTTCGTTTATCTTTAACAGAAATTACGCAATTTTTTATTATTCTCGTAATTCCGCAATCGTAACGTGCTCCGACGATGTTCTCGAAGAATAACAGACGTTCCTTGAAATACAATTAACGAAATTACGTAAAATATCAAAATGACATTGGAATGCACTCGAAGCTATATCTATATATGAGCTATATATATAGATATATATATAGATAATGGCTCAGAACGTAAACCGAGAAGAAGATGTTCCACCGGGACTTCTGGTCCTCCGAATTCTTCGCGTTCCGTTAGCTGTGCCTCGCGTGAGGAATTTACGCGTGCATAATTTAAGAAGGATAAGAGTCCAGCCCTATAGTCCGCAATTGACTTATTCATCATCCATCGTATGAAGCCAGAAACTAAACCATGAAAAAGTCCAGTGGACTTCGCAATCATTTCGACACCCACCACCCACCTGCCCTCTGACCCTTTTGTCCTTACGCGAACGACAATTGGATTTCGATAGAGCCAAAATTTCAACCAACAATTTCACTACCCCTCCCCCCACCCGCCCCCCTTCAACCCCTAAGTTCACGCGCCCCTTATTAGTTTATTCTCAAGCTAATTATCCTACGAGGCACCATTACACGAGCAGCCTATTGTTTCTTCCGGGACAAATAAGAATTACGTGTGGCAGATCGTAACACATTGGCTGGCTAATGACGAAAGACGGTTACGTAAAAGTATAAAATATGTCTTGAGATGACCTACTGCTGGTATTACATATAGTAATAGAGATAGGAACGAGAGCGCCGTCGCTTTCGGAAGCACAGCGAAGGAAGCAGTAGGAAGGTAAAGCGGCGAGTGCGAATGGAAGTGGGGAGAATGAGGCGATGAAGGTGGAAAGAGGAAGAAGAAGCAGCTGCGCGAGAGAAAGAAGAAGAAGGACAGCGAAACAATCCTATCTCGCGGTGTAAATCTTGCTACGTAACGAACCGGCAAATCGAATCTAAACGGTAGTCCATGAATGGGAAATCAGAAAATAAGGTAGCACTATCGTCCTTCCGGCGGCACGTCGAGTAGCTGCTTGGCTTTTTTTTTTCTTTTTTTTTATTCCTTTCCTTTGTTTCCTGCTCCTCTTTATATTTCTCTTTTTTTTTTTACTTTTCTTAATTATACTTCCTCCGTCGCAACACGCAACTGGGATGTACATGTATCCATTCCGACGCTTCTCAAGATAATACCGAGGCGTCGGTCCACTTTGCTCCTGGCACAACTACACGTACTCGAAGAGCGACCAGCGTCGCCTCACCTTGCTTTAACTTATTTAGTGATTTAACCAAGGAGTGTATGTGTATCCGGGCGTCATTGCTTATATAAATAATATATTACTATGCTAAACGGTCCTTGGGGTCGACAACACGCTAAATTCGACATTCATATAGGAATACGAATATGTGGCTATTTCGCATATATTTCATGCGTTACGTAAAAACGAATAAACCAGACACACATACGACGACTATTTAGAATTCAATAATCTACGTTGCTAGCGATATCTTCAAAGCGAAGCACCAGATGCGTGAGACAATACTTGGTAAACAAAAAATGAATTCTCCATCGGGTTGTTAATGGAAAGAAAAAATATATTGCACGAACTAAAATGGTCAATTTTCAGGAAAGTCATGATCGGGCAATCGTTTAGGTTGGTACCACAGCTCGAGTACACGTCGTGTAGGTGACGAACGCACGTGACACGAGACGCTCAACGGTATTCCAGATACGTAATATTTTTAATTTTACACGTAGCGAAACATGATTGCTACCGTGTAGTTCCGGAATTGACCACTTGGGCTAGAGTAGCGCCACTGACTCTTTAAAATTTAAAGCTACCGTAAACGTATCGTTAGTTGAAGAAGATTGCGCGACTTCTAAACTCTGCACTGTTTGTGTAGAGTTTAGACGTGATCGAAGGCGCCTCGACAGGTGCAGGTAGAAACGTACTAACTGAGGTAGTACGGAGGGATAGGAGGCAGAGGAGGGAGAGGAGGAATGCGTTGTGTGCGTGCATATACCTCACGTATTAATAAAATACGATTCCGCCAGAGTATTTTGTCGAGTTGAATTATTACTATGTATACGCTGCATTTGCATCCGCATTACGAGCATCCCAGACTTGCGTAATATTATAATCAGCGGCAAGAAAATAAATAACTATGGCGTCTCCGTTCTCAGATACGTATCTTTCCGTTTCCTGTCTTTTTCAGCGGTAAATATGCCTTTGCTAGCTATTACCTGTTCCACCGTGCGCGTCGTGTGGGTATTGCGTGTATACACGGCTTCTGAATTTTTATATCGGTCTGATTTCCTTGATCGTTTCATCAATGAATACTTTATTGTTCATTCTCGAAGATCCGATCGATACTCGATCGAATTATTTTTCCTATTTTTATTTTATTCTTTCATTTATCCCAGGATAGACACGGAGGGATATAAAAATGGCGTAAATACAATGGAAGGGGGGTGGGAGGTAGAGAGTGAGAGAAAATGAAGAGAACCAGGGTGGCAGGACGGAATTAAGGTCGTGCCGGACGGCGGAAACGAATTACAGCGCGCACCCTCCAATTTGCCGTCCAATTTTCGACGGGTATTGTTATATTCGTTAATTTTTCTATGACGTTATCGCGCTCGCGAACGGCCTAATGCCTTAATTAAGGAATCGTCTTAGAGGGTTAAAATGGAATTGGAAGCGGATGAAAATAAAGTATAATTATTAATCATGCGATCCGGTCATTATTTTTCGTCATCGTCCCGTGCGCCATGTTATTTCTCGTTTCTCTCTCGAAAGTTCAGTCTCTGCGACACCCTGGATTGACCCTCCCGTTCCGCGGTAACTCAATTAAAAGCGATACTGTGTTTCCAGCCTGAGGTCTCCGTCGAAAGTCCCAGCCCACCTGAACAATATCCACGATCGATCATCCCTGATCACTTTGATCAGCATCCCAGGACCCCTGCGACGGGGACCAGTGTGAAGTACGTGTCATTGCATAAATTCAGGAAACGATACACACGTGTTCAAGAACCAAGCTAACTACGTGTACTCCGGATGAAAGGCGTCTGGAGGTGACGATATAAGAAAAGTCTAAGAGCGTCCCGAGATACAGAATCAAAAAGCAAGAAAGGATCCTTCGAGAAGTGGAATGCATTAATGCAGAATCAAAGAGAAGGGAAGAAAGTGGCCATCTCCTCTACGGGTCGGCATGAAATGTAGATTAAGGGCGTAAAGAGGAAACTAGAAAAAAATATAGTCTGAAGTATATAAAGGTGGCGGCGAAGAGGGCGAAGAGGAACACAAGGACCGATAGAGGCCAAATGCAGAGGAGGAAGCGAGATACGGACTCGGCCGTATGAATATATAAACGGGAAAATAGAGATTATGTGTAACTGGAGTCCGCGCTGGAGATCAATACACATAATAGAGGCTATCTATAGCACATACAACCCGTGCTCATTTACTTAATTGTGTTCTATACCGTATTACCAGGGCGCTGCGGGAGCCGGTGGGCGTCGGTGCGAGTCCGTAGATGTGAACAGGCGAGCGCGCGCGCGCGCGCGCGTGTGTGTAATATTCAGATATACGCCATTACGTAGGTATATTGGCATTAATTTATGTGGAGGGAGGGTGTGGCTGCCAGTCCGATAGGGTTGAGTATCGCAAGGCTTTGTAACTGCGGCCATCGAAAAAGATATTCCAACCCTCGATGCTTTTACCTGCCACCCTTGAGGCACACAGGTAGGGCGGCGCACAGTAGAATGACAAACCTTTGCTCGGGTTGCAGCCTCAGCCTGATTGCATCGGAGGGTGTTCCGGCTGAATAGAGAAGAAGGAGAGGAAAAAGCATCGCAAGAATTCCAGAAGAGCAAACGATGCCAGGCGGCTGGTGAACAACAAAATGTCGACCGCAATTATGCTGTAATTAACTTGGGAATACACATTCGTACGCGTGTGTGTGTGTGTGTGTGAGAGAGAGAGAGAGAGAGACAGGTGGCGCGCGTCCGCGTATCCATCGCGACGCTCACAGGTGGTTGAGGATTTTTGTATTTAGCGGTTGGCTAGCGCCCTGCGACACCCGTTTACACGAGACTCGTGGCTCCATTATGCACGTTTGCGGTGACGCAAGGGAATTTAAACTGAACCCCTCAATATCTATTTGGACCTCGTCGCAGCTGCGTATTTGCAGCTGAAAATTCTTTAAATTAATTTTCTGACTGAAAGCAGTCTAAGAATAGGGGAAAAGAAAATTTTTCGACAGCGAAAAAGCACGTTCGTTGCTTCAGATCAGAGGGAAGCTGCAACGTCGGTTCGATGAACTATGAACGCGATGCGAAATCGAGGATCGAATCAGAATGCACAATCCTGGCAAATCATTTGGAATATTTCATAATGGTGAGGAAATATCATTACTCGGCGATGCGCCCCTGGCCGAACAGGATTGTTCGCCTCGATCACCAGAGATCCACTGGATCTCCGAGTGCGAGAGAAAACGTGTCTGTCATACGCTCAATCTCGTTCCCTACCATCGAACCAAGTCCACCTATAGCCAAACCAGCCAAATCAACCAAACCGACCAAACCAACCAACCGGCCAACCGGCCAACCAGCCAGCCAGCCAGCCGATACGCGACCGAGACTAAATTATGTTTCACGTAACGCGTTTAGCCGAGAATCGCATTGCGAGCGATCCGTGTAATTCGAATAAAATCTAGTGATGATTTCGCGATTGTGCAACGTATTTCGCGAAATGGCTGTACAAATGATATGTCCCTCCCCTCTGGACAGGAAACGAACTGGATCGGAGAATGGACAGCCGCAGCACATCCCCGGCTCGATCCTGAACCACTTTAAGGTTCGTACCTTTCGCTGGCCCAGAGGAAACTCAGCCTCGTGGCTGTTAATACGAGTAGCGAGGTCTCTGGCATTATTCGCGGTAAGGGTTGCTTTAAATCAGTGCATGGACGAGGAACCAGGCACCAACCAGCCAGCCGCCTAGTCGCCTACCTCTACCTACCTACCCACCTACCCACCTACCTAAAGCCTACAACCTACGACCTACAACCGAACCAGGCTCACCCGGAGTCTCACGACCACTGGCTGAATTGGAGCCACCATTAGTACGCCATTGGCACTACCGATACCCTTACCAACACTCGGAGCAACCCACTGCTACCAACACCATCGCCTACTGCTCCATCCTCCTCGTGACGCGAGTATCAGCGCTGCTCTGGAATCGCATCGTGGCCACTCGAGTTGCATTGTGCCCAACACCGATGTACACTCGACGATACACTCGCTGTGCCAACATGGCCACACCCACGCACTCACGCACTCACATACTCGCACACGCGGAGCCCAGAGAACCCAGAGAACCCAGCCGGCCTAGCATTGCCCTCTGCCTCCGGCCAGAGATATCGTTAGCATGCCTTGCTAATCACGGACTCGATAATAATACCGTGATTGATAGAACGGACCTCCCCTCTCCTGTCCTCCTCTCTCCCACATTCACCTCCAGCACCACTTCCTCCTCCTCCTCCTTCTCTAACCTATACCCCCCAGTCCAGAGAGCCTGTCGTTACACCCTGCACGGCTATTGCTAACCCTCGATCCGATTTCTGCCTTCTGCCCCTCCTACGCCAAAGATAGGGGTCAGCAGATTTGGAATTTTTCGATATTTTCCAAAAATACCTAGATCCATCTAAAATCATTGTTTCTCCTGTAAACGTAACGCATCTCGTTAAGTTCATTATCACGCGTACCATGTGTGTGTATACATATGTAGATCGAACCGCGTGGATGTTCGCCTATTTGAAACGCGTGTTTCAGGGTCTAAGCGTGGGTCAACCAAGAATCAAGATAGGAGCCCAGGATGCGAGTAGATGTGCGTACTTACATGTTGCTGGATGCGTGTGGGTTTTATAGGAAGGCTGCGCGTGTGTGCGCGTGTGTGCGCGTACGAACAGGGCTCGCTATGCTGGCTATGATACCATTAGCATCAGTGATTAATGTATGCTGTGGCCTGCTCCAGAGGAGTGTGCGAGTATCGCATATACCCGGTGATTGACTCGTAAGTGAACCTTCGAAGTCTTCTTGATGGATCGCATACACGAGGGTGATTTATTAATAATTAGCAAGGGGGAGGGTTGCGTGAAAAGATTCACCCCCTAGACACACGGTGATTTGCCTCTGAATTCAATAGACCATTATTTTCTACCGATTACGTCGTCCACCGATAAATTTCACGTATTTCAATATTTCACTGTTTATTTTTACTTGCAAAAAAAGCTGCACCAAGTCTCGCGCTCTCGGAGGTCGGTATCTGAAAGTTATAGTAGAATAATTTGACATCGAGTGCACACGGTACACCCGTTAGAATCGGCGCATGTAGCGAGATTACATATTCGGTATCTGGGCGCATAGGTAGCTATAGTAGACTTGGCGGATGAACAACCCTACGGAATCGAACCCTTCGTTCCTGACGCCCTTTCCGCGACCCTATCATCACAGCATCATCAACCCCCCAAAGCTCCATGGAGATTCTGGGGTACGAAACGAGATTTCAAAGCCGCAAGTAGCGAATCCCTAATATTTTCTGGAGGTCCCCCTCGGTGGGTTATTTCGCTGAAATTTTTTAACCTCTCGCCTAGCTGAAATGCGATAAATGCCGTCACCTAAGGGATGACGGGTGTCCAATAAAAAAGAGTAGCTAGTGAATAAGAAGGACAGCTGGTGACGTCAAAAAGTCATCCAAGTCTTCTTGCGACGCGATGAATAATGCAGGGAGAAAACACGAGGCCGACTATCCTACTTGGGCCAATCGCTCGTTCAGCCATACTTATGGAAGGAGACAATCGAGTCTCTACTGTTCCCATCGATCGATATATCCTGACCTTCTCCTCTCCCCGTATTCTCGAATGTCGCTCTTAATTATTCATCTAAGTAAATTAGTAATCGTTCTTACATATTGGAGCATTGCACCCCAACCCTGGGGGCTCTTCTTAGGGCCTAAATCTTGACACTGCTTGAAAATCTAAACTTCGGTGGAAATTCTGAAGATGGCGCAACAGTAGCAGCACAGCTAGCGGGCAGGTATAATCATTAGAAAAGAAGAGCCGGTGTGACGTGGAGGACTGCGATCGTACGGTGCTGCGATCCATAAAAATGTCGGACTTACTGAGTGACAGGCCGGAAACCGGTAGATGGACAAGGCCAATTGTCTATATTACTACAACCAACAATGGAGATCCAGCAGCGCATCAACTAATATCGTGGTCTGGCCTACTCTTCCCAGGAATTCGACCATGCCCGCTTGATATGCTAATTCCAATCGTTTTCCTTCTTCCTTTTTTTTTTCATTCTGCTTTTCCTCCCTTCCTCGTTCTCTCTCTCTCTCTCTCTCTCTCTCCGTCTCTCATAATGCTATCGCCACAGCCACCATTCACGCTCGCCTGCTTCTCCAGGGAGACTTCTGGTCTCTGTTGCTCCGCGTCATTCTGTACCAGTGCGTCCTGCGTCTAAAACCCTGAACTACCGTGTGTCGCAAAGGTACGCGTCTCTTTCGCAAAAAGGGTCCGAAGAGAGCGAGGGATGCTGCTGGCGCATGAAGAAGAAAGATCGCGTGCACTTTGAGAAATCCTCAAAGTGCCCATAGACTATTTTGTTGGGTCGGCGGTGGAGGAGAGGGGAGGAGGCGGCTATTATGAAAAATTTGTTAGTTAAATTTTCATGAAATCGAACCAAGCGTTACGACCTTGAGGAAGTGGGGGAAGCGGTGGAAGGGGAAAAGCAAAAATGTGGGGGTTACACAATGTGCTGGATGAGAAATTATGGAACAGGAGAGGAGCGAGCGAGAGGGAGGCAGATGAACTTACCTTTGGAGTAAAGTAAAGCCTATGCGGAGCGAGAGAGAGAGAGAGAGAGAGAGAGAGAGAGAGAGAGAGAGAGAGAGAGAGAGAGAGAGAGAGAGAGAGAGAGAGAGACGGCGCCGGGCTACAAAGCAGCGCTGGCCATTACGTATTTATTAACTTTAGAAATTTATAGATGCCCCCTGGGCGCGGGGTTCAGGCAACTGGAGCTGCGTGTACGAAGCGCTAGTATTAAAATGAATTATTTAATATTAAACTTGGTAATTTGTAACCATATTATATCAGAAATTATTTACAAGCTACTTCAACGTTATCCAGACCCCCCCCTCCCCCCACACCTCTACCGCCACCCACTTCAACAGCGCCTCCTTGCAACACCCCTGCACAATCCTTTACAAACCCTTGTCATCCCTGCCGACCCTTTAAGGTTATCTTGGTTATTTTCTTCTGGGTTCTGATACATGAATCAATGCTATTCATTTTCTATAGATTGAAAGACACGTGCATGTCTCATGCGCAGCTTAGATTGACGAATTTTTTAGCTATTATGAAAGTCGTCATTCGGCTGGAGAAAATCGTGTGTCGAACTGGATTGCGGATCGAATGAACGATACACAGTTAAATCCTTCGTTAAGTTTTTCCACAAAATTAATACTGTAATGCGCAGTACCACGTTAACACCGGTAAAGTATCGCATTATGCTAATTACAACGCTAATATTAATTAATACTGTTGATAATATTGAAATTCCATCTAAACAAACAAAGTGGATGGCGAGGCCGGATGATTAGCGTTACGCGTTGCGAGAGGGTAGCTTTCTCTCTCTCTCTCTCTCTCTCTCTCTTTCTCTCTTTCTCCCTCTCTCTCTGGATACATGATACGCGCGATACGCCAGCATACGATACGATACGACACAGCACAATGCCGCCTCTGTTATTCCATAATATTAATTATTACGATGGGAAAGGCAAATAATTATTATAATTGTCGACTATAATAATAGGATCAGTGCGACTGCGCGAATTCTGTTGTTCCAGTTAATAAAATTCTTTCGACGCCTATGAGTTCCATCGGTGAACTCACGTTCCCTGACCGCTGATCGCGTCCGATACTCCCGCCAGATCTTCGTTTCGTAAATTCGTTCTTTATTTTTTCCCCTGGTTAGCGTAAATTCAAAAATAGGCTATATGCCAGGATTTTTGAAAAGTTAAATATTTTGAGTTGCACACGAACATCCGTAGGCTAAACAGCAGGTTGCGTCCCCCTCTAATGAAAACGAAAAAAAAAGAAAGCATTGTTAGCGCCGCTACCGGAATAGTATTTGAGTTCGCGCCCCCAGCGAGCAACCCTCCCGAGGGCCAAGGGATGAAAAACAGAGGGGTAGTCGAATGAATCAATCGCAAACAAAACGATGAGTTTTAGCTTTTCCGACGTAGCTGCGTCGCTGGCCTCGTTTGCGGAATACGGATTCTGTTGCTGCCGCCAGTGGGTTACGGGGTAGAGTCGTACCAACCCGTGCGGATAAACCCTGAAACATTCGACAAATCGTCTCACTCTCTACGTCCTTTGACTTGAAATTGCGTATAAACCTTCGAGATCGCTCAATCCGCCCTTTACGGGTCTCCTTTAACCCTTGGGCTCTTGTTGACGCGTATATGAATGGTTCTGTATGAACTAAGCTTTATGTTAACCTCGTTCATGGTCATGGCGCGTGTTGGGTGGTTTAATATTGGCAAAGCCTGTTACCCTACTCCCCCCAACATGACATGTCACGTACATTCGCATACCCTTATGGGCATAATTCGTCCATATTTGCAAGAGGGGTTGCTATCGGTACCACTACCAGCGTCAGCAGCATCAGCAGCATCATCCCCTAAAACGGGAAGGGAGATGTCAGTATAGAGCCTGGACCATCGTCAAGCGTCCACACACCACCTTCCATCCCTCGGCAGTCCTCCTGAGCCCTCGCTGTGTTTTAATCCAGAGTGGCAGCCATGTTTTTCCAACGCTCGTATGTTTGCAGCCCTGCTTCCTCCCCTTCGCGACCCTTCCTCGTCCACTTCCACCCCTTTCGTTCCACTGTTCTGAGGGATTTGCTCGAATGACAAATGGAACGACCTCAACCTACTTCGACACCCCCGCGTCGATGTCCATAAACAAAAAAAAGGGCGATTTCGAAAAAAAAAGTAGGGGAGCATCAATCGGATCCATCATTCGTTCGGAAAATGTAATATCGAAAAATATAATGCGTGTTGTTTACGTGAGTAGGCTTATTTTTATTTTTAGGAAAAAAATGGAAAACAAATTGAAACCGTAAGTTAATCATTCAAAGGAAAGAAAGGCGCTTGCGTAAATGGGAGCAAAACAGAAAAAACGAAATAAAAAAAAGACATGACAATAAAGATAACAAGGTATACGTAGGAGGCGGAGGGTCATGGCTGCGACTTACGTGCCTAACAATAAATACAAGTATTAATTCTAATTCAGAATTTAATGTCGTAGACAAGGAAATCACTTAGCATTTCTTGCGTAGAAACTCGTCTAATATAATAGAACTTTACCAAGTTAACAATGACCTTTCCCAGGGGGTTGCGGCCTATTTCTACATTCTAAAAATGAATTAGTTAGCATTCGCTGATTGTCAGTGAATAGTCACTGAACGTCACAGTTATAACTATACAATTGAAATATCATACTAATTGAATCGCTGCGATCGACATATCTACTCACTGAATGTGTAGAAAGAAAATAAATTTTTTGTAAATATTACTGCGATATGAGTATTTAATATATTTTTTACCGGCAATTACATAAAGAATGACACTCACGACTAAAAGAAATAAGTACATATGTAACTTTGTGCTTTTTACACAAAATCGAGTTGTTCTGCCCTGAGTGGGACCCGATCCTGCGATCATCCGGTTGCTCTAACTAAGAACTGTGACACTATTCCCACTGAGCCACTAGTCCAATTTATTAGTTTAATTTCGATTGAGGAACCTGTCTTAATTCACTGTCCTTTAATATGATCGGTCAGTATCATACTGAAAAAGCAACTCATGCTCTACGTGATAATGTGACAAGCAATATTGCGACGTCACAATAAATCCGATAACGCTTCTATAACACAAACTCGGATTTAACAGTGGATCCGACCTAAAATCACTATTTCATCAATGGATTTTCAATTTTTATAGACTATTGTACGTATCGAGCAGCGTCATCAATCGTGTCAATTAAATAATTAATATTGGTATCCATCGGAAAATTATAATGTACAATTTACTGCTGGCCACGAGTCACCCGTATGAATATTCAAAGCGTGAAGATAAGGTTCGCGCATGCGCACTCGTCACTCCACTCCGCTCTCTCGATTTTATTACTGCGAAATATATTGTTCAATCGTATCTCTCATTCTAAGTAATCTGAGCGGTACTAAACACACACGCGCTTACACATACACACACACACACACACACACACACGTGGCCCGTCTCGGTAACGATCCGATTCACCGACTCGACGGGGAATTATTACGTCGATCCAGATGGACTATTGAAAATACATAATAAACCGTCCTTTTCCGGAGCGTTCTTCCATAATATTAAGGTAAATATCCTTGGAACGCTCAGTCATTAGAGTGATGCCAATGCATTCGACGCGAAAGCGGCAATAATGCAGCTTATGTAAATTCCCAGGCACGCTCGGTTCAAAATTTATACTTATTAACCAAGGTCTTTTTTTCTCTTCCGTTACGAAGATTCTAGACACACAGGACAATCCGGAACTATTTCCTACCTTCTAGGACGGATACCTCCGGGGATGGCTTCGATCCAGGATCGATAAATCCGGGAATATTTTTGATTAATTCCCTTCGTCGGCAGATTTCTAATGTCTGATCCAAGGTGCAGTAGAGGAAAATAATTAAAAAAAATAAAAATAAAAGGGCAGCGAGCTGGACCACACGCACACATCCGGAGAACGTGACCGAGGCAGTCCGAGTTCGTATTGTAATGCAAAGGAATATCCCTCCCACCCCTGAATTATTGTACAGTCCATTCAATAAGCGCTTCCGTAGGATCGGTTAACGACGTAATCGAACCGGATGGTACACAGAGGTTACGTAACAGTTGACGCATTTATCTTTCCCGGAAGCGGATTACGCCATGCGGAATCTCTGCGAGGAGTCCTGAGAAATTGTTCTTGAATCCGAGAAGAAATTAAATGGCAAAGAGGTAATAAAAGCTTAGATTTTATATCAGCGTGGAAAATGCAGAAGGAACGAGATGCGATCTGTGATCGGGACTATAGATGAAAGATTCGGTAGAAGCGTAAGAAGTTCCGAATGGGACGAGGAGGTTGAACTATTGGGAAATGACGATCGCACCAGAGGATTTGCTCTTGGACTGTACCAAGATAAACGAATCACGTATTATTATAATGGCCAGTTGCTAAATGGTTTTTTCAATCCGCTGCTCTGCGTTTCTCTCTCATTGCCCGAGACTCTCGACTCGACCTTTCTGCCGTCTTCCTTGGCTCCACTGCTAATATTTCATTATAATGGCATAATGAGAATAATAAGGAGGAATTTATCCGAGGCACTGTGCACTGCGAAGGATCCATGGATCAGGACTGCTGGATCGCTCGGTCGTATTCTAATACCGCAAAATCGAGCGGCAATAAAGATGCGAATAGATCGTGGGGTTTCTGTGCCACTTTATGTGGAATACAAGAGAACCGCGCTGCAGGCAGGATGGTCGTAGGATCTATAAAGATCCATGATCCATAGAGCTCACTGAGTCATGGGAAGGAACGTCGAAGATCGCATGAAAATTATGAGTCAAGGAAAAGCAGAAGAGACGGAGAATAAAAAGGAAAAAGGGGGGGGGGAGGATAGAAACAGTAATTTTCATTAGCATGAAGTTCTTTTTAGCGATGCAGCATAATGCGACACTCTCCTCTTGGCCGGCGACGCCGGGCGTCCCCACTCCAAAGCGGGTAGCTCGGCAGAGCCTATCATTATAGAGAAGGAATCATTGGATGATCTTAATCATGCGAACCTCTCTCCGTGGTCAGGAGCCGGCCAATCGCGACGGCCGATTTTAATAGTGGTTTCCCATCGGCGCGCAACTCGGAATAATTACTCGACTCCAGAGCGGCGACGCCCGGCGTCGTCGCTAGAAGTCCAGAGAATACAATGCGCCGTCCCTTTGATTCCCGTATGGGAAACGGGAGGAATGAATTGTTAGTAGGTATAGAGAGTATCCTGCAAGGGGTTGGAAAATCGCAGGGATGGAGCAACAGGGTGGGGGGTAGAGAAAGAGGAGCCCTTTAAATCAGGTCGGCGCGTCTCCCTACGTGCGATCGTGCGAGGTCGAGAGGGCCTTGACCGTGTCGGCTCGACCTATCTCAATCCGTAAGCACGGCCTGAAGAGGTGGTAAGGGTTTCCACCCTTAAATTCCGAACAGGAGCTTTGTGGCTGTTAAGGGGGGTGGAACGGGATGGGCTGGGGTTGCCCCCCTCGAGTGGAACGGGACGGGCCGGTACGTTTCATCCCCAGGAAAACCCGTGAAAACCGCCACTTGTTGCGTTACCCTGCAGCTCGATTCACCGAATATACATATATGTGTATTATATATTCTATATATTTTATATACCTCTTGATATATTCGCATACGCGCGGCAGTCTTCGTCACTACACGTGTGCGCACCTTTACCATGTCACAATTCCACACGCTCAAGTTTCACTGAAAGTTTGCATTAAAAAAAAAGTGCGTAATGCCTGCAAAAACGACTGACTCTGCAAACCAATCTTTAGGAACTCGTCTGTTAATTAATTCGAATTTCTCTTTTTCCTCAACCCTCGTCTTTTGTAAAATCAACTCGCGATGACGAATCATCGTCAGCAGCTTAGGGTCTACGTTCGGGATGGTCAAATTTATCGCGTCTCCCGTGCCGAAGATGAGCAAAGGGATTAGCATTCGCAGGGTGCAATTTTCAAGGTTCTCAGAGCGAGATCCAAGAAATTTGGCGATGCTAGGGGTGGTAGGTAGTCGATGATCCCATCGAGGAACTCAGTCATCCACGCCCTGCACTTACTACTGGCTAGACGTAAAAAATGTCGAATCAGAGGCAGCCATGTCGGCTCCCTTTTCGAGGCTCTCGAGATCCTCTGATCATCGGGGCTGCGGTAATAGCAGGGCCCCCAGGGCAGCCATCGTAGACACCGTGCAAAACGTCTGCGATCATGCTCCCGTGTACCAGGCAGATCACCGAATATCAAAATCCAAATTACCAGGCACCCGAGCACTGCTACCACCGCAACAGCCGCCAACCCTGAGCAACCTTCGTCTTACGTTGCGTACCAACGGATCACCCGGTATACGTAATCATTCCCTCCTAACCCGCGGCCGTACATGCACGCACACCACACTGACAACCAACTGCCAAAGGATAAGATCTCAAGATGATCTCAAAGTTAGAAAAAGGATCGTCCTTACTCCAGGAGACTTTATGGATGCTGCGTGACGCGGCGCCGTGTGAATTTCTTTGATTTTCTAACGCTGCGAGCAAAACGAATGCAAAATCATCGAGTCCTAGACGCATAACGTCTTAGGAAGGCATTTACACTAAAATATCATTAATCTTTCCTGGCAAGGGACTTTTAACGTGCAGTTTCTCGTAACGTGTGTTTATGCCATCTCGCCAAGATCCACTTACGCGTGATTTATTATAAGAAATTATCGGAATGCTAGAAATACCGTGTTATTATCTTACCACCCTTCCTTTTCGCAGAGTGCATTACTCTATAATATAGAGTATTATTATATGGAGGCTCCGAGGGAGAAAAGATTCTAAGAAAAATCACTGCCTTTCACATGTATATGTATATGTAGTATACATAAATATATTTCTTCTAGACAGTCTGTTACAAGTACTTTGGAACGAAGTAAAAACATCAATGCCTTATCGGACCTTGGAAAAATTGTCCTTATCCTCCTTACCTTAGAGAAAATCCAGAATCTACGTACGAGAGCACCGCTGGAGTTATCCTGTCTCTGGACAGGTTAGCCAATAGTACAAAATATACGATACTCCCTTGAAAATAGACCAACCGGTCTAACCTCTTTACGCTTGCGGGTCTTCGTAAAGCCATAAAGATATTGAGGTCCATTGTCAAACGTTCTGCATGAAATTACCTTGCATTTCCATAGGGAAGACGAAGGGAGAGGGGAGGAATATCCACAGACTCCCTTTGTCAGCTCATACAAGAATCTTGCATACAGGGTGATTCCGAAAATAAGATTCCTTCCAAGGGTTGCGACCCTCATCAAGCCCTACACTCCACTTTGGCGAAATTATAAATTTCCTCGAAAGCAGGGAATCGCTGTAGGAAACATGAAGCAAGAAGAGGTCAGAGTTCATCCCAGTCGAGAGAGTCACAGGTCGACATCGTAACAGAGCGTTGATGTCTCCACGTACCACGGGAAAGTTCAAAGGTCGGCAGACATACTTTCACTCGAATGCACCCCGTACTTGGACGCGTGTCTCACCCTTCTGCTTCCTGAGGGTGGATGCTGTCTGGATAGACTGCTGCTTAAATCGAATTCCCTTGGCGTCCCGTGTCCAGTCGAGACACAAAGCAAAGGTTCACGTCGCTCGAACGGACAGCCCAGGGCGACCATCTACGAAATTCCTTACTCAAACATGAGTGCAACTTCAATCCTGTCAGCCTCCATTTTTACTTCTGAAATTCATCGAACATTTTTATGTTCCATAATCCTCTCTCTCTCTCTTCCAATTCTACCTCCTCTTCCAATTCATATTCATTTTTCATTCTCATCTCGCGATGACCCTCTGCGCTTCTATAGTATATCAATGGAAAAGAAAGACGTATTCACGCAGGGGAGTTTTATTAATCTTAATCAAGTCTTTAGATATTCCGTTTGTGGATCGACCTTAAGTCGCCGGATGAAAAGGGTCCAGCTGCGTCTGGCTTGGAAACACTTGCGACTTGGTTCAATATTTCATAGGTCGAGCCGTTCCTGGCAACGCCGTAGCCCTTGGGAGGTGCGAGGGGGGCTCGAGGGGCGAACGGGAGAGAGAGGAAGGGTCAGCACCGGAAACCGTACCTGAGGACTGACTCTAATATATTACAGTGTAGTTTAAGGAGAGCAAATCGTTCTCTCTCTCCCTCTCGGTCGGTTTATAAAAATATCTAAAAGGATAGTCGGTCAGTCCGCGAGTGATCTTGCGCGCATTGCGCAGCCGCGGTTGTGCATTACGTGGCGATAGCTTTCCATGGCATTCAACTAATTCCAGGCTCGAAACGTTCCATTAAAGATTCAGCATGTAATTGCGGATGATCGTTCCTTCGTTCCTTCGTTCCCTCTTTACTCCACTGGCAGCGTCAGTGGGTCGCTCCATGAGGATACGCTTATCACGCGCGTATGTATATCCGTCATATAGACACTTGCCTACGTATAAGTATTCTAGGCAGATAAGTATCGCGCGGGGATACTTTCGCGTCCAACGGAATAATCGCAATCAGAGTGCGTATACTTACTACGTGAGGCAATCAAACGACTGCGTACCGGAAAATCCGCCTTAATGATTTCTCACGAGGCTTCCCATCATTTTCATTCGATTCTTTATTTGCTATACTTTTGCAGTCTCAAGTGGCGACCAATCGCAGCAGCCCGTGCACGTCGGCCCCGTGGACCACGTGGTGCGCACGTCTATGGAATTTCGAACGAGCGTGCGAAAGGCGGGAGAATTTGAACTCTAAAAATTTAAAGGTCAATTCCCATGGAAATGAGCGATTGAAAATTCTGGTAAATCGGTATACACACGTAGCAGAGCATTCAAGGGGACTTTTATTATTCCCGATTATTCAGAAGATCGGAATGCAGGTACAGTTATGGTACCAGCGAGACATACGTGTGTGTCCCGTACAATACGATATTCTCCTCTCTCTCTCTCTCTCTCCCGCCTTCCTCACCCTCACCGCTCCTTTCGCTCTCGCTTCTTTCCGCCTTTCTTTCTTTCTCTCTTTCCTTTTCTTTTTTTCTTAACGACCTGTATGTTTTTACCTGGTAATGTCGCGCCGCTTTATTGTTGCGTCCCGCACCACATATCGAGATCCCGTGCGTGTGCGTTAAGAGCGTAGGGACGTAATCAATAACGTCGTCACGATCCCAAAGACACGTATGCTTCTGTCCCCTTATGTTAATGAGCTCTTTTAATATTCCATGGACTCTCGCGCGGCTGGCATATTACGAAGCCATTGCCATTACCTTTGGGAATTAATCTTTTCCGACGTTAAATAGCGATAGAACGTAGGAGAGCGCGCAAGAGAGAAAGAGAGAGAGGGAGCTCTCTGGAGGAGAAAAATGGTACCACTTGGAATTTCTTCATCACTCTTTCGGTCCAGGCATCATCCTCTGGACAGCACGTCGTTGCTTCTCTCCACGGTATCCACATACAGATATACCACCCACATTATAGAACTATTTCCGCAAAGACTCACTGCTTATATATACATGTATACACGGTTAAGAGTGTACTGACGTATCCTCAAGAACCTCATCGCTTAAGCCTCTCCGAGCAGGATGCGACTCCGAAAATTATCTCCGAGCCAATAAATAATGAAAACATAACTAGACTACCTTGGCAACCCCTCCAACCACCCCTACGATCCACCTCTCCTACGAAACTCGCGGTTACCTTGTACACTTCACCTAAGACCGGGATTGACAGTCCCCGTTGGGAACGTCGTGCGTTCCTTTTTTTTTTCATGAGAAAATCACGAGTGAGACAACAGTGCCCAATGGAGCCTAGACAAATATTAGATTTACATAAAAGGATGGGCGCAATTGGTTGGCTGATGATAGAAAGATACTTTTCTCTCTCTCTCTCTCTCTACTGTTTCTAACAAAGGGACGTCCCTTTCTCCTTTTTTTATTTCGCCATAAAACGACGCCTGACAACCCTCAAATCCTTGACGTCCGCGCGTCTCCTTCGGGAGGTGAAGAATGCTCTCGTCCTATAGAAAAAGGAGGGGAGGTGAGGAGATCGAAGGAGAGAGAGAAGGAGAAGAAGAAAGAAGTCTTCGTTTAGTCGAGAAATACATATCTCGGCGCGTTTAAGCATAAGGGCTCTGATATCATTAATAATAATTATACAATTATATATAGGTACGTATCGGCCGTAGTTTAGTGCCGTGTTATTATCCTGCTCGAGTCGAACGGGGAACCAACCACCATATAGATATATGTTATTACTTATAATATTTCATCTTGGGAATTGGCGGTTGCGCTTTGTTTATGCCATGGGAACGTCACGGGGTTATAACTAAGGGTAAAACGAGCCGACGCCGCCGCCGTCGCCTTTCGGTAGGCGATCCAACATATTTTTATTCCTTTCCCAAGGACTCTTCGTCCCAATACAATTTCCGATCATTATCATTTTTCTTATTTCCTCTCCACCCCCCCCCCCTCCACCCCTCGCCCCATCCCATCCATCGAAGCACACGGCTTTTCACGTCCGTCCATTCGCCAATTTTTCCGCACGACGCTGCAGCGATTCAAGGAACACCCGGTAGATTCGCGGTGGGAAGGAGCTCGCTCACGTGATCGTCCACACATGGCAGACCATTTATACGAGCCGTATAGAAAGAGCCGCAAACCAGACTATTTATTGTCTCAGTAAAATTTATAACCCAGCTGATTGATACGCAGATGCATTCCAAGAAGTACTAGGTCTGATTAGAAAATAGACGCGAGTAACGTCATACGGATTTACGCGTGTACAGACACTCGACCTAACTGGCGACCACTTTTTATTTGGAAGCACCTTTTTTTAATATACATATATATATATATATATATTCACTATAAGATCTCGCGCAATCGACTTGTAAGTAATAAATAAGTAAAAAAAAATTTATTTACCTCGTTCATAAATTTATTCGTCACGATGTATATTATACATGTAGGTATCGATCAGAAGTCAAAGTTCGCGACTGTATAAATCATTGAGTAAGATTCCACCTACGTATCCCGTACGTACATATATCGTACACGTATCCATATATGCATACGGCCGTGCTACAGAATGGAACAACAGCGATACCGTTACTCTGCATGGTCAATTGGCGCACCGGTTCATCCTTCGCCTCGAGATGCATCGAAATGACATAAATGCATCGAAATGCATGAGCAAACGTCACCTTCGACACTCGATCGGATCGACGTGTGCAACGTGCCACTCGCAACGTGCCGCCTGCGCTTTGGAACTGCACTTGATGCACTTGCTTGCACTTGCTGCCCCCCAGAGATATATCGACGTTACCTAGCAGCTGCTCCAAATCTACTGACTATCTTAAGTGTCCAGCCTATAGCTATATCAATCAGCAAAGCATATAAAACGTACCAGACTCAGTGCGCACACATCGAACACACATGGATCGTACGTGCCAATTTCTATCGGACGTCCGATACCACTCAAAGTGCACGTATGCCCACAGTGCGTACTGGCCACTCGACGCCTCTCTGGCTTTTTAATCCCACGAGGGCTTCCCTTGTACGGCGCGCAGTTTCCATGTAAACTAATTAGCCGAGCTCCCGTGTGACGTCACTCCTTTAAACTTTACCGAAAACATTTAGTCCGTCGCAAGAGAGAGCACAGTTACTTGAGTGAACGAACCGCCTGTGGATCAGCCTTAAGATTTTTCGTTTCGTCAGCCAGTCTATACCTTATTCGAATGCACGGGAAAGTATCAAGATGCAGCCGCCGCAGCATCTCGGAATCTCCTCTGGCTACCGAAACTCTTGATACGTAAATTTCGGCCGATCGTAATCGCGATAATCGGATCGGCAGGTTAACCGACACGTAGACGGGAGTCGAGGTGGACCTGGGGAAATATCGCGTTGCGATTCCCGTTATGGTCGATCGATCGCCTCGTATTACGCGATAGGAAGAAGTTTGTGGGAAGTCGCGATGCGCAGGTTAAATTAGGTCAGTTTATTCCGCTAATGGGAAATATAAAGTCATAGAGAAATAGGCGCGTAAATTAAAGTTAACGGCCAGGAGCGATACGAGTGATTTACCGTTGTGTTTGTGTTTCGCGTATGACTTCCAAGCAATAAAATACTGCCAGGTGAAACACGGGAGTCCGTATTGCCTTAAGGGGCAAACGCATTTACGCGTGGCAGGTCGCACGAGCGACGCATTTGCGCGTCTACCTACCCCCGCGGCCGCGGGTCGTCAACTGCCGTTGGCTACGACTTCCTCCTTCGTTAGAGAAACAATTGAAAACTCATCGATTACCAATAGAATTACCATGGGGCCTGGCGGATTTCTCGTTGATCTGCAAAAGTCTTAATTTTCGTAAAAATTCGATGCGTTTCGAGGGAAGAAGCAAAATTGAATAAATTATTTTCTCGATCGATCGTACTCGATACAGTTTACACGTCGAGCGACAGTCGTTGACATTGTGAACGGAAAGGCGAGAACTCGCGATATATTCGACTGCCGTAGCATAAATGTGCTTATGCACGTGTGACCCACACACCGAGTCGTATCTAATTCGCGAATATTTATTCGGCTATGATTACGATCGATAAACGACATTACGATAATGTTTGCGCAATTGTTTTGAGAACGTGCTCGGTCAGCCTTACGAGTAACAATGGCCGCCTGGTTCAAAAGGTCAGGCTGGATGAAGTCAAGGAGGAGGAGATATCAATCCCTTGGCTATAGCGATTCTCACGATCTTGACTGACTAAGACACTGGGAACTGTCGGGACTCCCGAAGATTTAACTCGAATCAACTAAAGTAACGTGAATACAGAATATCGGCAATTTTGATGCTGCAGCAGGAAAACAAGAGATATCGGGGAGATCGCGTTTTCACGAGACCTCAAGAATCCCTTCTTACAGTTTACAATGCAAACCCGTAAGACATCAAAGGATCGTATTAGAGTCACGCAGGGCCAGCTTACTTCTACGGAGGCTCAGCCCGATTTCTCGCTGAGACTAAAGAAATCGGCTTGATAATCGTATATAGTTATTGGCCATCCTGGAAATCGGCGAGATCGCCAAGTATGTTTACCCCTTCGTAAATCGCGGATGATTTCGCGAAATTTCCATCTCGCGAATTGTGGCTAAGTACGTGGGGATGGGCGACTAGAGATTCGTGCAAGAATCGTAGAGTGAGGAGTAAGGAGTGAAGAGCAGGAAACTCCGAGAGGAAGAAGGACACGTGCTGGCTGCGCTCTGGAGGGGATAAGTGAGGAAGAGTATGTTGAATGATAATGTGCAGAGTGGCTGCACACGGTCAGCACACACGTGGCTTCGCATCAACGTATATCGCGCAGAGTCTATGTATATCGCGTATGTGTATATCTATATAGGATGTGCGAGAGGATCGAAAAGAATAATAGAGTCGAGAGGAGAGTGAAGGAGAGAGCGAGAGAGAGCGAGAGAGAGAGAGAGAAGTGAAGGGAGGACGGGGGGAGAGTAAAGACTGGTAGCGATGCGCGAGAACGCACCCTGTGCTCGGCGAAAAGTCAGAATTACAGGAATTACCGCGTGGGGCAAAGCAAAACTCGCAAACAGGGCATTACGCGCCGTCGGGACGCCGATGCCTGCGTCAAGGCATAAGGCGCCGCCGACGCGTCCCGATATCCCGCGACCTGCTGCGTGTTACGTTCTGCTTGAAATGTCCGATAAAAGTGGAAAAAGAGAAAACGAGTAGGAAGACTATACACTGCTAAAGAAATTCTGTAAAGTAGGTAAAATAAAAGAATTTTCGATTTCTCTTTGAATCGCACGAAGGCGCATCCTCCACGTGGCTAATTGATTGGCACCTGAGTTAGCACGAAGGTACCTTACCAGGAGATCAGGAGGTGTTCAAGGGTTGCTTCTCTTGGCGTATTAAGAACCCCCCGAGATCAACTGACTCAAGTGTTACGGAGGCGAAGTGTAATTTTTGGTGGATTCCTGCAAATTTGGGTAATCAGAATCGAGGAGGGGAGAAGAGGGGAAGTAAATATGGAATATGGATGCAAAATGGATGAGTTGCGGAGGGAGGGAAAGGAGGGAAGGGAGGGTGAGAAAGGGCCGAGCAGTTGTGGCTCGCAGAGAGGAGGCGGTCTCGCAAGAGCGAGTCGGTCACGAATACCTAATCAATAATTATTAGCGTGATACTCTCTATTTTTACGGTTTGACTCCCTTTTGCCTGCCTAACCCAACCCATCCCCGCCACCGCGATCCAGCCCGATTCTCCTCCCAGCCTCGCATATTTGCATATTTATAAGGGAATGTAATCGCAGACTTGGTTTTCGCCGTTCGCCGCTCCTCCGACAAAAAAGTTCCAGCAAGATGGCGGAAAGATTCGAGGCAGACATGCGATCCGATTTCTCCCAAGGTATCATCAGGCTCGATCTAACAGAGAAACAATTATTAATTCTGAATCCCACCCTCCCACCGTAGATACCTCCCCCCACCCACCACCTCCACCACCTACGCGTCCTTCCGTCTTCTACTCTCAAGCTATTCCCCTCTTTCCCCTCTTCCCCCACTCACCGACTACCGACTACCGGCTGCATCTACATGCAAGACACGAGGGAGTCGTAAATCCGACATATTCGTACACGGATACGTAGGATCTTTGTACATGGTTACCGATCTAGTCTCTTGGAAAAGTTGGATCTTCGATCTGGTAGCCGCCTCGCTAAACCAATACGAGCGATCGTAGAAAGTGATTCGAAGGGTCGACGGGAGAAATCGTTTAGGGATCTGGCTGCGAGTGAGCTGAAATAAGAGGTGAGCATAAAGGGGGGTCGAGGAAGAAGTAAGTGGTGGCAAAGTGGCTGCTGGATGACCAATCGCGTAAGAGGATCGAGAGCCGGGGGGTGGTCGGGGGGAGAAAGGGGGAAGGAAGAAACAAGCAACAGCTCGCGAATAAGCTACCGTACAAAGCCGCGAGTCACGATCGGCTTGTTACCGCGATCCTCGATCGCATGAGGATCGCGAATCATGGAATCATGAAATGATCTCCAGGGATCGCACGGTTATCTGCCTTAGATCAGCATGGACGCGATGATACTGCTTAGCGAGTGCATTTGGCATAATGCATAATTCTAGACTCTGGGCAGACTTCGCTCGTCCGCTTGCCTTCCGCTCGTTTACTCCTTCGTTTCTCCGGCTGCCCTTTATTGGCCCGTAAGCCACAACAGTCGCAACTGCAACTGGACTTTGCATCGTTTGAAAAGACTTTGTCACGGCGGTTCGGAGTGAATTTTTGGGCAATTTTAAAAAAAGGAAAAAAGAATTTTTTTTAAATGAATAGGACCGATCAGGAAATCGGGGCAGAGTCAAAACTTGGCAGGATGACAGCGTACGATATTTCCATAGGGCAGAGAGAGCGGATGAGCAATTCGAATGGGAGGAAATGAAATTTTGATTGGGGAGAAGGGCGCGCCGGGATGACGGCCATAGAAATCTACCCTGCAATTCGCAATCGACTCCAATTTTCCAATAGGAAAAATGGCGCCAAGTCACCAGCCGCGATTCGCCTGTCATTCGTCCTGAAAAATCCTAACCAAGACTAACGAGGATGCTGCGCCCGGTTGTTACAGAAGGGATGTCGGAGCGAAGCCAGATAGGGTTGCAGCGAGTAATCCGAGCAGGGGATCCTGATGTCGATGATGATGTTCAGGATGTTAATGGCGACGAAGGTGACGTCGGCAGTCCTGAGGATCGCTCTTCTACAACCTCAGGGCTTTGTTCGGTGTGCGATTTAAAAGTTGGAGCCACCGAAAGGGCAACCTGTAATTTCGAGACTGGCCGATCGATACCGGGTGGCCTTACAATAAATATTAGTCGACAAAAACTCAGCAGGCAGTCATCGTTTAATTCCGTAGCGAAGCGGCGCATTACGTCCGACACCGATGGTCCTGCACGCCGGGGGGTGTAGCCACCCCTTATACACACTACATTCGGACACACCACACACGCACGTCCCTGAGCACGCATGCACGCACCTACGAAAAACAACCCCCGCGGCACGGGGGTGCTCGCTTAAAAACCTGATTACAATATCTATCCCCGATCTAATAACCAATAGGAAATATAAATGCGCGACGCCCCGAGGGCCACGAGAATTGGGATTTCGTCTGGAGGGTCCTCGCGCATCTGTCAAAGCGTGCTGCCTCCATTTAACTCCAAGAGTTGCTACTCCAACTCCCGGCAACCCCGTCGTCGACTCGCACTTGCAATTCTATATAAATTTAAGGGTAGTTTTACTTTGATCGAATTTAGCGGCTTGCTCGGTTTCATGGCTTGGTGACCAAAGCGCTCGAGCCTGAACGCTCAACGTTTCCCCACCGAACCCACCCCAGAGGGAGGGGGCACAATTTTTGAAAATATACAAAAAATCAGAGAGAAGCCTAAAGGAAACGAAGAGAAAAGTTCGTCAGGTCGCAACCTATTGGGGTTGATCTCTGCATAATGGAGAATTCGTGACGCAATTTCGATTGGCCCGGTATCGTCGACGAACGTCGCCGGGATGAACGTATAAATATTAATATAATAGCACTGATTGCGCTAGATTGTACAAATAGGGGAGCAATGTGCGCGACAGTGCCGGGAATAACAGAGTGCAACATTGTCAGGACCAGAGTGACCGTGAGCGCGATACTGCGGGAGGAATGGAGCAAGAGAGAGAGAGAGAGAGAGAGAGAGAGAAGGAGTTGGTGGTGTGCGTGCGCGCGTTCCACTAGAGGCGTTAAATATACAGGCTGATTTGTCGCCCGTGGATTGTCACCTCTGATAGCTTTCATTTTGTTGTATCGGCTGCGCCATCCACTCGCGTTTCGTTCTACGTCACGTTTGCCGTTTTGGCAAATACACGTCCATCCATCAGTCCGGAGCGTACGTGCATGCACGGCTGCATGTAAACACATAGGCATATCCCATATTCGACAGAGTTGTCACCCTGCCGGGCCGTTTATTGACTTTTCAGCTGGCTTTTATTAATCATACTTCCTAGAAAATTATCTCGAATCGATCGGTCTAGGGGAACAGGGTGGTCACGTGACTTTCGACTGGGTAGAACTTTTTCCTTTTTCCTTTCCATATTCTTAATTACCCATACAGATATCTGAATCGCGTGATCGATCGATCGACCAATCCCTGTTTCCGTAACGGTGACGGATGTTTTCTCAACAAAATCCACGATTTACGATCCTTCACCTACGACACGATTGCATTTGTTGAACCGACCTGGAATTCCGCCATTGTTTCCTTGTAGAAACAATTGGCAAAGCACATTTACGATTAGCTGGGCTTCAGCCTCTTCGCTCTACCCGATGCTCGCTGGTTCTCCCAGGCGGTGTGAACGCAGCCTTACGCACTCGATGGAACTCCGTAGTAGTAATGCTGTTTCCGTTGCCGTCGCTGTTGCTCGACTGTCAATGGCAGCGCTAAGAGGGAGCGCGAATAAAGGAGGCGGATGCGAGTACCGCTAAGGCGATAGCTTATTGTTTTCACATTGTATCCCGCAAATACACTGGAATGCCGACTTCATTATTTTCCCTTGGTGCGCAATGCGCCAGGATTACATTTATTTATCGTTGGGCGTTTACGGTTTTTACTTCGAGCAACGAGATATCTACGAGAAGCAGAATTCTTTTTTTTATAAATAATAAATATTTCTCAATCATAGAGGAGCGAGAGAGAGAGGGAATGAGAAAAAATAATACCGCAACACCCCTGACATAACCACCCCCTGATAGTCCTAAGCGAAAGCACCATCAAAGTTACGATAACGTCGAGGCTCGTTATATATTTACACGTGGCGTATTTGTTTTTAATATATTTCAAATTGAAAACTGAAGGGAAATATAAAGGGGAGCGAAGCCCCAGGGCTGCGAGTCGTTTTCTACGCCGTCAGTTATTTTTCCATGATATAAAAAAAAATATCGTCTTATTACCACCCTCGTTTACGAGCACTCTTTCCGATCTCGATGGCAATTCGATACTCTACCCCGTGTCGAGTAAGTAAAGAAACAAAAAAAATCGGAATAAAAAAGAAAGAACCGGAAGAAAGGAAAAAAAAGGCTTAAATATCGACATGCCCGTGTCTGCAATGGAAGACTTGCTTCCCTCTTGGTATAATTTTGCCTGAAAAAAAAGAGGAAAAGAAAACTTTCCCCAGCGACCAATCAATCTCTCTATGATCGATTATCGGTACACCCTCCAGTTTCCACGTGTGGCGAAAAGTTTTGTGGCTCCAGAATACTCGGTTTGAAGAAGAAGCGCGAATCGGCCTACTGACGTCACGGAGAGGCGGGCGGGGGGGGGGGTGAGACGATCCGAAGGAGGCACACGGGATTAAATATTTGATGGGTGACGTAGAAAAATTCGTAGTTGGCTGCGAAAGGAGGGTGAGAAGGGAGGAGGGAGGAAGGGGCTACTTCTAGGTTCTAAGGGGTGTGCAGTACAGAGGGGAGTACCAATCGATTGAGCCAACATTAACGCAGAGAACAAAAAACAGTAATTTACTTAGTAAAACATAAAGCCGCGGTGGCTAGCGAAGGAAGGCAAACACATTAGATATTTAAGGGGTATAATAACCTATAGTATATGTAACAGGACTGGCGCCCTTACCACCGGCGGGATGAATTATGTACGCCGTCGTACGATGTTGGTAGACCTAGACGAATGTTTTCGCCCACTGAATAGTTCACTGACTGAACAACTGTTATCGGATAATTATTGTTGGCTTCGATTCGATATGTAAGCGTCGTTGTTAGTGAGGCTTTATTGAAATATAGGATGGCGAACTTATAAAACTAGCCCTTGGATAGATTCGATAACAGGGCTGCGTGGCACAACTATGTACGATTGCTCTACCATGAGGGTGGCTCTGTTGGCACAAAATCCGAGACCCTGAAGTAAAGTGTACGGACGGGGCTTGTTTCGCTTTCCGGACTGCAAAAGGAGGTTCGTCATTTACGAAATTAATACAAGGGGGTTGGTACTCCTTGGCGCAGGCCGAAGCGCGGCCGTTAAACCGCGATCGCAAAAACGCTAACGCTAAACCGAAGCTGGCAAAAGTTCGGAATTTACTGCCGGACATATTGGCTGTGAGAGCACACGAAATTAAGGCTAGTAAAACACTCGGGTGACACGCGCCCCCCCAGCCCCAACCCAGACTCCATGCAAACGGAATATTCGATACGAGTAAGCTGGAAGATATTTAGGGCTCGTGCCAAACGCTAATATGCTTCCAGGATTAGGGGAAAGAAGGGACAAATAAAAGAAACGCAAATTAGTGATAAACGAGTATGAAAAGTGTGACTCGACGTTTTTACGTTTTAACCAAAATTCAAACTATACTTTATTCGAGAGGAAAACAAAACTTTGAAGTCATTAGAGACTTAGGGACCCGGTCGCTAATTATTTGTTAAATCGAGGAGTAAAAAGACGAAAGTCCGTTGGTTGGCGGTAGGCTTTGAAATGGTGAAGGTGGCGCACTCTGTTGTTCGTTTTTAAAAGTTCAACAGTCGGTAAGGAAAATTGATAGCGGTGTGAAAAAGCTTCGGATACAGAAGCGCGTAAAAATATTCGAACCGACCGAAAGATTCTGCTCCGTTTTGTAATTCTAACGAGAATCGTGTATTGTAATTCTTATCATACGGCGCTTACGTCCCCACGGGACACTTAAAAAGTATCCAGGCGCGTATTGATCACGACACGTGATTAAAGGGTGCACATAAAATAAATAAACGAGAAAAAAACAGGGTTAAAAGGATGAGAAATGAACGGGTTGACTTACCAAACGACGAACGAAAAATAAGGCAAAGTGCAAGGATTTTCTGTAACAAAAAGACGTGGGAGTTACCGCGGAGGCGGAATATGACATTAGGTAAATATTGCATTTCGAAATATTTCCTCGTGAAATCAAGTTACACCCACACACACACGCACAGACGCACACATACGTAAATCCCGATCGATTGCGCTACGTGCCAACATAACCACACAGAAAAAAATAAGTACAGTTCTTTCTTGGATTTCGATTGATTATTCGCGCGGATCGACGTGAAATGATCGTCGGCGCATCTTGTCAGAAATTTCGAGCGCTGTTTTCACATATTGAAACTATATATGTTGCACGATGGAATTCACAGAAGGCACAACCACTTGTGGACGTGCGCGGGCAAGCACGTTTTCCAAAGCACGAGTGACAGGGTAGCGCCAGGTGCGTGTACCTAGTAAATGTTTTCGAGCAGAGGACGCAGGTCTTTGGAGTCAAGGGAACACGAGACGCCGAGCGTCGGGAAGATGTTGTTAGGGAAATTGAGAGGCGCCCGGCGCTACGAAGTTGAGAAAGTGAAAAGGGCGCCCTGGGCGCAAGGCTTTTCACGAAAACTTTTAAAGCCTCTCTGGTGTCAACGCCATGTCAAATTTGTCTGTGCGCGGGGGCGGTAAATAAAGAGAAACCGGGGATCTTACCGAATGGGAGTCTACGAGGGAGTGCCGGGAACACGAAGGACTACTTCGTCACGTAATTCACAGGAAAACAGCACGGAAATCACCGTATTTTTCGGGACCTTTCGGCGAGATGTTTGGCGCAGACAACTGCATGTATACATTGGCGATGGTGCTGCCACGTTGCCAGCGCGGACTGTATGGAATTACCGGCTACTAAATTCAACCCGCGTCTTTTTGAATCTTGGGATACCTACGAGTCGATAACTGTCCTTTGATATTTGTTAAAAAAAAAACAATTATTGACACTCTCCGACGATGAGCAAAGACTTTACTTGATCACTGATATCTCCACGAAATTTTCTAGATAATGAAATACCGCGTGTAAAATTCACTATCGAAAGTAACTCTGATAATATTGAAGCGAATACATGAGCCTCCGCTTGTAGCCAGGAAAAACATTGTGGTTAATAATTATCAACTTTCTCGTGATAAGTTGTATCCCCAATTTTAGGGTAATCAACCGTAGAGCTTATGCTAAGTATGCCAATTCTTATCAATAGAGACACAGTAGGAAGATGATCATACGGCCCTGGATGCTGGCTTGGCTCACGTAGGGAAAGAAACCCGTTGACTTTGTCGTCTGGACGTCGCAGGGCGGTAAGGGGAGTGAAGGAATCAAGTGCCTTTCAAGATGGCGTCGGGACGGTACGCGTGGCGTCGCGTCTAGAGTGGAAAATGCTCGAGAATTCGAACGTCAGAGTCAGCTCCAGGTAAACCGTGCTATTCGCAGCTCGCCTATGATATTGTGCATTCATGATCAACTCGTCTTCTTGTGTGGTTTCTCGCCAGAGCAGAGGTAGTTTGCTTGTACTTCAAGTTAAACAACGTCATCCAACCCCGTGTCGAGTGACACTTGCTTACATAACGAAATTGTTTTCGCGATCATATTGATGGGTCTAACCGGTACGGAGGTGCAAGATCATGCGAAAATCCATTTTACGTGGTTATTTCTGGCTGGGTGGCTGCAGCAGCCACGCTAAAAATATATGCGTTACGCCGTGCAGTGACCCGAATTGACGTACACACTGACTAGTTATTTTATTGACGATATAATACGCCGAGTTTATTTATTTACAGGATTAATATTGACGACTGAATAGTCTCTTACTTCCATCGACTCTTCCTTTTGCGCAATACCTATATACGACGAAGTATGACAGCAGCCGTCGTCATGGAAAACGTAAATTGGGATCCTGGTGAGAATATTTGAACTCTCTCGTATTGCGCTTTACTTTGAACCTAATTCTTTATAAATTTAATTATAATTGATGTTTCTTACTCTGCTTGCTTGTATGTCTGTCAAGATAAGTTAATTTATTGATCTGCATGTATCTCCAGTTCCAATGCTCATACTTCTGACATAGTTCTGATATTCCATGTGAACCTTGACATTATGCTTTAAAATAAAATGGTGTATTTCCATATCTTTACAGCACTCTCCAAACTACTCAATTCCCTGGAGGAGAATAAGACAGAAATCCCAAGTTGCACCGATGAAGAATTTGGCTTCCTAAATGATTTATTGAAGTCGAAAGAGCTGAATGCACTAGTGAACGTGCACAATAAAATTCTTACAAATGTCAAGGATGACAAGTTCTTCCCAGTTCTCTCAAATGCAATGGATATTGACGTTGAGGTTTTAGACTTATTATCTACGAAAACACATTTATCCGAGGAGTGCAAGGAATTATTTTACCTCTTGCAGAAACCACACATACAGGTTAGCTCCGTTAAGTACTCATTCTTCTGTCGTACGAATAGCTTTCTAAAATATTGTGAGAAACATTTTGTTTTTCATATTACAGGGATTGCTATGTGCGCATGATGCAGTTGCTCAAAAAGATTACTACCCCAGATTGCCGGAAATTCCCTTGGAAGTCGACGAGGACGAGGAGACTGTGAAAATCGTGCAACTCGTAAAATCCAACGAGCCCCTGGTACGTCAGCGTATTCGATCCCCCCGGGCTTTGCGAGGGTGTTACGTTTTGCCATACATGAGCAAAGTATATCGAGTCCCCGAAATTAACGTTTGAAATTAGACTGTGGATTGTACTGATAGGACGGTCCGTAATTTTTGTATATTTTTTTTTCTCTCCATTGCCCGTTCGTGGAGTTGCATGCATTTTTATATAATATTTTTTATATATTTTTTTCAAGTGGCCCCTTTTATAAGTATTACTCCCATCGACGGTGTAGACATGTTGACAGTAGAAGGGAAGAAGAAAAGATTGTGCCTTGATTAAATCGGGGCCTCGAGGTGTAGAGATGCGTTTCTCTCAAATTCTTAAGACAAAAAAAAGTAGCAATTTATGAAATAGAAAAGAAAGTTATCTCGATCGGAAACGTAACAAAACACGTTTTAAGTAATCACGTATTTTTTCATCGGCAAACTTGCTTTGAAGTGCGGTGGTGCTGGCGTTGAACCTATCGTGGTAAGTTTTCCACAGCAAGTAGATGTACCCGACCTGTCCACACTGAATTCCTTATTATCACTAAATTCGCGAGCTACATCACATTACGTATGCACCATATTATTTTGGTTTTAATAATTAAGCTCATTATTTATTTGTATACATCCAAGCACGTTCGACTTTGCTCAACGATTAACAACCGCGATTGCTGCAATACGCGTGAGTGAGTGCGTGAGTGTGTGCAAGTCGAATAATGTACATAAGGCTGTGAGAGCATCGTTCCTCTGACTGTTTATTTATTTATCTCTCCATTAATTTATTTACTCCCAATGTCTGCATGATCTCCTGTGTCGTGTTTCTTGTTTTTGTTGTAAATAAACTGTATACTACGACCAATGATTCAAGCCTGAGTTATTGTCCCGCATGATTCTTCTATCGTTTCCGTCTTACAAAATCCCACACGCAATAGTTTGCGTTCTAATTCTAAGCTCCTCCTTTCCTTAAAGAGTTGACTCGAAACTTTACCATAGTGCCAATAAGAACAAAGTATCAGCAGTAAAGAAGTCTAGAAATACGTTAAACCATCTGGCCTTGTGCTCCGTCGCCTCAATTAGCCAAGATGGCGTCGAATAATTTCGATTCAGCTCTTTGAAAGGACTTTTGACATATAAAAAAGAACGAATGCGCGACACGTATACGTAAAATGTAATATACAATTTCACAACTGCTTCTTTTACGAGTCTGGGAAATTTTTGTCGAAACATCTGTCTTTAAAATATTCTCCCTTTGAGACTTTGTATCGCGAAGTCCACGTCATTATTGACACGCATGCGATCAATTACTTTGCAGAAACGAGTTAATCAATAGGGATACAAAGAGTTGCCGTCGCTATCGAATCGGATGAAATACGATTGGAGGATGGTGAAGAGAGAAATTGTGGTTACCGAGCAGTTATTCTCTTTAATCTTTTTATATGCTCACGAAAATTTCTCAGAGTTTCGTATCCGACGTAACATTGTCTCTACGTTTGGTATCTGCGTTAACTTGCAGCCTTACAAGGGAGCCTTTTTCTTTTGAATATATTTTTGAAGAAAAAGCGGAGGCTTCCTAGTCGCACGATTCAACGATATGAAAATGTTAGTTTACACCTTGACAATAGGGGGCGACCATAAAGACTTGCGAAGTTACCGGGAAGATCGTCATTGCACGTATCATGCACGGTGGCGCAGCAGACAGGTCCGGCCTCATCCACGTGGGCGATGAAGTCTGCGAGGTCAACGGGATCAACGTCGAGGGCAAAACACCTAATTGCGTACTGAAGATTTTGGTAAAAAAAAACAATGCTAATATTATCCCAATACCAAAGCGAACCGGTGACTAAATGTAATCTTTGATCTTGTTTGTATCGTATGCATCGATTACGATGAAAGACGTTAGCTCGTAGTTTCCAAAAAAAAAAACCTAGTACTTAGGCATATTCGACAAACACTGGGTAACGAGTAATATTTTTTAGCAAAATTCAGAAGGCACCATCACCTTCAAAATCGTACCAGCGGACAGCAAGGGTGGCATCAGGGAAAGCAAGGTATTTTCTGCATTTGACCTGGATAGAACTTTTGACGTGGTTGGTACGTATTGAGGTCAATAATTTGTATTGATGAACGCAGGTGCGCGTAAGGGCGCATTTCTCATACACGGCTGCGGATGATCCTTACATACCGTGCAAGGAGGCCGGTTTGGATTTCGTCAAGGGCGACGTGCTCCACATCGTCAGTCAAGATGATGCCTATTGGTAAGCAAAAATGGCTGAATATCTGATGATCGATTAATTGAAAAGTTAAGGGAATTATAATAAAGGACGACTTACCCAACAGGTGGCAGGCGAGACGAGAAGGAGATCGAAACATGAGAGCTGGTCTGATTCCAAGTCGGGCTCTTCAGGAACGTCGAATCATCCTCGAGAGACAGCAGAAGGAGAAGACTGACGATGACAACATAAGTAAGTGGTACACTCTGCTGACTTGCTGATTTGCCGACTTAACGACACAGGGGAGAAATGTGCAAGCAGTGACGGAGGGGGACTGGTTGCACAAAAAAATTATCTATTGTTTTCCTGGTGTCTGAGCATCATCGCGGGACGCACCGCGTTCACCGCTTCCCTCATGATTAAATGATCCCGCCGTGAAGTCTCTTGAACGTTCTTGGACTGTCATTAATAGATGAGGAGTGGCGCAGGCGCCTTGCGATTCGTCGCACAGAACACTTTCCCTCTTGATTTGGCTTTCGAAATTCGCAGGACGATGTTCCTTAAATTGACGCGCTAGCTAGCTTTAGAAAGATATTAGTGGCTGGGCTTGCGAGCACGAATTTACATGGATGGTGAATGATGCTGGATGATGATTTGATGATCCGATATGGATGTCAATTGTTTTGCTATTAACTGGGAGATTAAGGTACGTTCTCTGTCGTTTCTGCCATTTTGCACTGTACTAACTTCATTTGAAACAACTCAACAAAGTCGCTCGCACCTTGCACTAACCTCTTTTGCGAAGCTGGCCAAGTCGACTGCGGCTGCTACTTCTACACGGTGTCCGTCAAGTTCAGTGTGTCTTTTGATTGTGGGAAAAATGGCAGTAGTCCGTCAACGTAGCGAATAAGGAAGGCGATTCGCTGGCTGTCCAACTGCTGTCTAACTAATCTAACGCAAAATCGACCTAACCGTCGGTTAGGCTTGTGTTCTGTTCCAGTGCCTTTGCCCGCATTGTGCCCCCGTCCCAGTACCTCTTCTTTGCACGCCTCGCCCACAAAGTGCAACTTGCAAGGAATAAAAACTAAAAAAATCATGTATGACGCAGCAGAGAACGACGACTTTGACCGCGAAGAGATTCCGACCTACGAGGAGGTCGCCAAGCTCTACCCAAGACCTGGCATCTACCGACCGGTGGTTCTCATTGGACCACCGGGTGTTGGCAGGAACGAGCTCAAGAGGAGACTCATGGCTACTGATCCTGACAAATACAGAACACCTGTACCCTGTGAGTTCTCTGTAATCTTTTATTCGAGTGTCCCGAATTCATATGACAATCCGAGTGATTGATTCTTTTGTATCGATAGACACTTCGAGAGCACCGCGACCTGGCGAGGTCAACGGCAAGGAGTACCACTTTGTCACCCGAGAAAAAATGGATGAGGACATCGAATCCGGTAAATTCATCGAGTATGGCGAATACAAGGGTAACCTATACGGGACGAGTGCAGAGAGCGTGAGCTCACTGGTGAACGCTGGTTACGTTTGCCTACTGAATCCACACTATCAGGCGCTGAAGATGCTCAGAACGCCCCAGCTCAAGCCGTTTGTTATTTATGTGAAACCACCAAGATTCGAGATCCTCAAGGAGACGAGGAACGAGGCCCGCGCCAGGTCGACCTTCGACGAGACCAATTCTCGTGGTTTCACGGTAAGAATCATAATATTCTGCTCATAAGGTGGTCCATTCAAAACTCTATCGCCCCACCTCATCATCCAACAGGACGAAGAGTTCCAGGAAATCCTCCACAGCGCCGCCAGGATAGAATTTCTCTATTCGCATCTCTTCGACGACGTCATTGTCAATGCTGACCTTTCGATGGCCTTCGAGCAGCTGGTCGGCGCGATTCACAGAGTGGAGACCGAGCCTCTCTGGGTTCCGGCATCCTGGGTTCAATGAATCTGACCTCTTTCTCTCTCTCTCTCTCAGAGGTCAACCAAGGATTCGATTCGTGATTCTGGTGCGGGTCCACGTTGACGCAATCGCATCTCATCATGCGCACGTGCAGTGTACAACGTGCACACCTGCATCTTGGACTCCGTCGAATTCTCAAAAGGGTTAACGTACGTGTGTGGGTAGTTAAAATTGAAAATTGGTAAAGAGAATATTTAAAAAAAAATACAAGAGCCGCCTGTCTCTCGCGAAGCATACAAAAGTTGCCTTCAATTTGGATCTTCGCTTCAGGAGGGACACTTGCGTTGCGAAAATTATAAACTAAAAAAACTTTACTATCGTCCTTCGAATTTTGATCCCAGTTCAAAGGTCGTTTGAGCGGCATTAATTCTTCGTCGTTACGAGAGTCAATGAGTCTCGGCTAATCGTTCGTGAATTCTTTTGGTTGAGAGGGGTAACCACGGGAGGAACTAGAAAAATTTGTTCAGGCTAGAAAGATATGCATATATACTATACATATAAGGGAGGAATTTTACACGTGGAATTTCTCCTCGAGAATTCCATTCGTGTTCGGAATTGAATAATCTCGATGCTCGCTCGCTTGGAGGACCTTACACGTGTGTCTTCGCGCCTTTCTTATTTTCCTTTCCTTTCACATTTTTACTAGAGTATCTCGCGTTTTATCAATATTACAAAGGTAACATTTAGAACCCTCACTGCCAAACATTTTCCGTCGTCGCGCGTCCCCTGCGCGAAACGACTTCTCGTTTCCGGAAATACATTGCTCGCCATTCTCGCTTCCTCTTTTACGACTGAAGCCATTATCGATACGAAACCATCGACTAAACTCGAATACAACAAAAAAAAAAGAGGAAAAAAGGCCGAAGAGAAAGAAAAGGAGGAATCGATGAAACAATATATAAATATAAGAAACACAGGTTCAAAAAAGAAGAGCAGGAAAAAATTAAATCTTGTACTATATACGGAGCTACGATGTGGCGACTATTATTATTACTATTACTATTATTATTATTATTATTACCGATTGCTATTACAAATGACGATTAATCCCAATTGTTGTTGATTGTTGCCAAATAAATAATAACGGATAGACGAGAAGATTATATGGTTCTCGCATTGTATTTTCCACTCGGCAAACATTGTAATACGCTATTTTCCATATTAAGAAATAGAGTGAGGGAGAGTGAGAGCGAAAGATAATTAAGGGAGAAAGAGATGAATACACGTTATCGAGTGAATAATTCATTGAACAGTTCATCTTCGATGTACCACTCTATATGTTATTGAAATATAGTATTACACTTTGAAATGTCGGTGAGTTTCCAATGAGAGAATGTATATCCCGTTCCTTAGCAGCGATCAATCGTGTATTTGATTGGTCGCGAAGGACGTGTGACGCGGGTGGATTGATGAAGAACGGAAGAAGAGGAAGAGGAAGAAGAAGAATTACAGGTGAATATCTTCACCGAAGGCAGGTTGGCGTCGATGGTGCTCCATCGTGATGGATCACGCAAAAATAAACGACCTAGGCACAGTTGGCGTCCGTTTGCGGATAAAGTCCCCTGACCCGGTTCTTCAAAAGTCTTGGTGGACGTCGCGTCGAGCGACGCCACGCGCGTGCACGAGACCCTGTGCGTATAACGGGGGGTGTAAGAGTTCCGAATCTTTTCCCAATGAGAAAGTGACGCGCTCTGAAAAATGATCGAGAAGCGGAAGCGATCGGGTACCGATTACCTTTGATACCTTAGTGACCGATTGCGAGATTCTCAGTTGAGGTTGCAATGCGGAAAAGGGAGGCTACGAAGAGCTAATAAAAATCGTAAAGCTTGCCAACTTCCGGTCATAATCGAATTTCGATTGGACGACCCAGCGAAATTCAATTTTAGACGCGAGCCTTCCTAGCCTCGTCCTACGGTCGCACTTTGTGGAATCAGTATCGCGCAGACTTCCTACACTTGTGGATTCGTGAGTTTCCGCGTCCGACCCACGTGCGGAAAACATTAGCTTCCGTCAGTAACAGCTGACATTGACGATGGATCATTGAGGAGGTGACGTGGGAGTGGAATTATTACGATTTTCTGAAATCCGTAGAATTTTGAAAATTTGCCCGACACTAGGAGCTGCAGCCATTCGCGACTGGAGACTCAATGTATACAGGGTGACACACTTTATTTAAGGAGTTCTCGAATTGACGCTATGGCATGTGCGATGGCTCTGACGAGGCAGCGTCCCGGCGCGCGGCGTCGTTTTTTAGTCGAATGCGCGACGTCTTGATCGGCGCTTCTTCTTTTACGTGCTGCAAGCTGTAAGAGCGTATCAATCGTCCGCCGAGCACATCCACGGAAATAGAACCTGCGTGAATCCACATGTCGGCGTCTTACAAAGAGAAGAAACATTCGTTGTTGATCATCGCCGAGGAGTGTCCGGACCAAGTGGTTCAAGTAATCCTACGCAAAGAGGAGAAGCATAGGAGAGCATAAGGAAATAGGAAAGAAGAAAAACAGTCGAGTTTGCGTCCATCAACGTTCCGATGAAAAGGCGACCTCAGGCGACGTCTTCCGCCTTTTCTTTTTTCTCCTGTCACGACTACCAGTGCTGCACGAATATTTATGGTCTCAAGGTACACGCGTCGCATTTCTGCTAGCTGGAAGCTCGCGTATGGTAATGAATGGAAAGAAAAAAAAGTAAATTAAAAGTTCACCATGCGAACGTGGACATTTTGTGGATCATGCTGAGGGGTTAAAAGTGCGTGATGTCAGTGGCTCCAAAATTAACCAGCAGAAGACATAAAACGGATTGAAACTTCGCCAACGTATTTTCGGATGAGATTTAGATCGGCGTAACGCAACGTCGTTCGAGTGAGTGCATTTTCGTGCTGTCGAAATTTCTGGCTTTCGTGGAATCGTGTGGTCTTTATTGTTTTTTATTCTTTTTTTAACAGCTAATATTATGTTATACGAGCGTTGGATAATATCGAGACTTTGAATAAAACGTGCTCGACCCGCCTCGACTTTAAGGAGAACTCAGGACCTTCGGCTTGAGAGGCTTGGGAGAGACTTGCGTGTTTCCTGACGCTGACTATCGGCTTCATTTCTCGCCCGTTCTACCTCGAATAAATTAATTTTCTATTCAAGGTTAAGTGGCGTCGGGGGTTCCTACCCTTGGACGTTAATACCAACTTCGTCCGACCTTACCTCCATGAAAAGTAATCGGCAATCGCTTACATGCATATTCTGATATCGCACAGTCACAATGACGCCGCCTTAGCCAGTTGGCGGAAAAATTATATTTTTAGAAAGATAAACGTTTTTTTTATATCAGCCACTACTATCGCTCGACATCCCCTTCATCCCTATTCTAACCATCCTCCGCTCTTTTCTCAATGTCGATACCTCTTCGTACTTGGCACCGCAATGGAAATACGCCGGTATTCTTTTACTTGCGTCATGTATATATAGATATATTTATACTGTAACGTCGATGCAACTGCGTGTGGGTGCACAGCACGTGGACCCGCAAGTATAAACAATCAACTAACACGTGTTAGGTTCATCCTGTGATTTGTCACGTGTCCTTCCTTACCCCCCTCCGCCCCTCTCACATTCTGACTCTTTATTTATTTTTTTCTTTATTTTCATCAGGCCAACCAAATTAAAACGGACCTTACGTAGCGATCGGGATGACTCAATTTTAATTTATGTTTTATCGATAATTTCAAATTAAAATGTGTCAACACACACTCCCTCGTGTGTGACGTGTGTGGCATGCTCCTCCGTCGAAAGGAATTCCAATTTTCCAGCACAAAAGGTATCGCGGCTCAACACCTGGCTTGGATTCGCGCCTGCGTGTCTACCCCGTATTACGACAGCCCTTGGATACTTAGAGCTTTCCGAGGGTGCAATTCAAACTTTGGCCCAGTAGAGAATCAACCCCTTGCCGAACGATTTAACCCCTTTCGAGCTAAACTCCGTTCACACGTTAGTAGCCAAATAAACTTACGAGTGACCTTTAAGATTTTCGAGTATCTGCAGTGTGACGTCGTCGGATTAATTAATTCCTACAAATTATTCGTGAATTATTGCCAGAAATTGCAATTCCGATATTCAGATTTGCTAGTCTCCGTAAAAGTCGTTTGGAAACTTTTATTCGTTCTTTGCAGTTAATTTTTTTCACTTTTTTTCCCTGTCTTATTTTATCCGTGATTTAATGGAATTGGCAACGATACGATTAAAGCAGCCGTAACTACATTTGTCCTCGTCACTGATTAAAACTTTAAACCTTCATATTCTCCTATGAATATTACCATATTTATACGTGTAACTTTAAACGCCATAAATTCCTGTAACTATCATCCCAATTAATCTGTCTAACAGTCGTGTGATAACGGACAAATTAATATCATCGAAATTATGGTGATCAATCGAAGAATCGGTGATTCCACGATACTGGAGACGCCGAAGTTCAAAGTGAAGCTGAAGAAGGTACGAAGTCTGGAAACTATCAGTTAAAAATAAAAGCACCAAATTTCCACCTTAGATATTCTTTACAATTGCACCTTAAGTAACATGAAATTCAGAATCCCAAATTATTTGACATAACATGCGTCAATGACGCGCTGTCAAGTTAACGTCAAGTTAACGTGCTGTCGTGAAAATTCAAAGCAGAAATCATCCACGACCTACCAACGATGATAACCTGATCAACCTACTTTACATCATCCTTATCCTACGCACTCATATCAAAAGGTCTTTTGGAATTCATCCATCTCATTCCACCAAAGAAATATAAAGTTTTTCCTGGTAGATAAAGAATATATATGCCTCACTAAAGGACATTTACGATCGCACCGCGTGACTTCGTGAAACCTCAGTTTATTCCCGGCGTCATAGTCATTTCACCTCCAAGATTCCATCAACTATACCGACCTGACGTCGAATGAACCGTTTATTAGGAATTTCAAGATTCTTATAAATATCCCTCGTCAGATATACATATATAGTTCTTTCGTTCGATTTCAATTTTTTCTCGAAAAAGTCCATTTTCAAGCATTACGATATATAAAATAAATAACATTTTCAAGAAACGATTAAAAACTTGTGCCAATTTTTATATGCGCGCCTTTTTCAGGTGTGTATACATTTCCATGATACACCCCTCCAATGGGAATTCCAAATCCTCTAAGGAATTCATTACCGTTACCGGTCATGCGTGTATATTTTTAAATATTGTCCGTCACGCCAAAGCTGCGCCGGGGTGCCGACCTTGGCACGAAAGGCGCCTCTTGTTGTTGAACTCCGATGATGGGGTTGCGTGCGCGAATATACCCTATGTCACCGTTATCAGCCCTTATCTTTCTCACCACTCGCTCGCCATTTCCTTCTATCGCTACGTTCAAGACCCCACCTTGTTATTAGATAGGATAATGCAGAATCGAGTGGTGCTCGTTATCGTGTACCTGTTACGTTGCGTTAACCAGTGATAAGTAACGCTTGCTTGTCATAACCATAGGTGCGATTGATGCAATAAATTTTAGGTTAGAATGCGTCGAGTATCGTACGTTGGGATCCGTAATCTATGGATTTCGGAATTGGTTGATTCGTATATATTATGATATTCCATGTTCTACTTGCTTGCACTGTGTGTATGTACCTTTAATATCTAACGTGTCGAAGTCAATCAATGTCAGAAGGCACGCACGCTTGAAAACTAATCAGTCAGAACTTCCGGCTCGAGTCTCGGCAAAGTCTCAGCCTCGTGTAACGTAACCGTCAGCCAATTCTGCCTGACACTTCCGACTCGGCTGCCGCCGCGCCGTTGCTTTAGCCTATTGGGCTACCAGAAGGCTATACATTTCGTGCACTATTAGTACGAAAATTTTTCAAAATCTTTGTGTAATATTGTCTGTTTCACTGACGCTTTGAAAACGTCAAGCGCTTCGAGTGTCATGAATTATGAAAACAATAAGCTGTGTTTAAGGCGTGAAACGTTGTTCTTTATTTCTTTTTTATTTCATGAACCTACAAAGTTAGAGTCGTAGCTTTCCTCGAGAAAGATCTGTAACAAAGTAGGTACGTTATTTTTATCATGTTGAGGAATCGTAAGTACGAGAGCCGAATGGGCGATCGAAATATCTTGCATTGTCAAACATCTATTGACGCGAGTCTCGCGGTTTACTTTAAATTTCGAAAATTTATCGAATAGTCGATCTGCTCTTCGTTTAAACTAGCTGACAGTCGTTGGGTTTTCACGAAAGCTTCTTCTCGTACAATGTAGTGCTATCTTTAATCCTCTTTTGATGTTCTTCGCCACCGCTGGAAAAGTATACAAAAGGCGAACATGAAAGAGGTCTTTAAGCACGGGTTTACACGAGACTTGTCGAAATACGTAAATTCCAAAAAAAAAAGGCAAGACTCCGGCTTATCGTATTTTATCCGTTATCCTATCGAAAGTGAGGTCGTCATCCTTATATCAGATTTCTTAAGGTCAGCTATTCTCTAACGTGCTCCTTTCATTATCTCCCTACAGACCATATTAACTCCTTACGTGTCTTTCCTGATAAATGCTTGCGAATCAAACACGTGTGCTTTGATATCTATACAAAAATAACTCGGCGCTCGTTCTACGTGCACGAACTGCATATAAATTTCTAATCAAAAAATCAAAATCAAGTATTAGTTATTAATATGCTTTTTCCGTAGCGAATTGAAAAAACAAGTTTGCGAAAAATATTTTGAAGGAAAAACATCTACGCGTAAAATCGAACTAAATTTGTTAAAGTCAATCTCCGCGAGATCATCGATTTTTAACTTAATGCTTTTCAGTCGTTTTACAAATTCGAAGAGTAATCCAGTCTCTCTTGGGTCGCTAATTTTTCACAAGTTTTCGGCTACATTCAAAACATTGGCTGCTGGCCAAAAAGCTTTCGGTGACAAGCTCACAGCAACCCTCGAGTCCCACGCTATTCGTACAGAAAATACTAAAATAACCGCGTGTCAATAAGGAGGCGAGAACGGGAAATCGGGTCTACGTTATGCGTAACACACATCTAGTGGCTACTAAGGTAACGGCTAATGGCTAATGGCTAATGGCTACCGGCACTCCGGTGTGTTGTCAAAAATTCAAGGAAGTATCTACCAAGTATACAAGTTGATACAGTATAATTGCATGACGTCACACAACGACGATAGAGCACAAACACAATAATAATTAAGAAATAAAAGAACCAAGGATATATTCTAATGACGCAAAAGCCAACTACAAGAAAATCTCTAAATTGTAGCCTCTGATGGAGACCAGTCAGAGTTTCACACCGATCTCAAATGGACGTAGAGTGAAATTTGGGAGCGTCGCTGCCGTCGGCGTCCGCAGGAACGGCACCGTCTCGACTATCCCCACTGCTCAACCAACAACTCACCAAGTAAGCTGCTTTCTCTCTTTTCGCCTCCCGACGCTTACTTACAATTAGGCGTACTCGAAACTTCTGCACGCTCGGAACACCTTGGCTCTTGCCTAGTCGCGCCATCGTTCGCACTCTGCCACATGGCTCCCTCGATAGTCACACGTATAACCAGCTGTCGACGCACACAGGCGCAACGAGCCGAACGAGACGAGCGAATCGTGCGAGGGCTTAACTGACGTATAAATAGCGCGTTGGAAGAGAGTCGACAGTGGCGAAGATCGGGATCAGGAAGGGATCTCTTCCTCCCTTCCTCCCTTCCTCTCTACTACCGTTCCACTGTTCCACCGTTCCACCACTCTGCGGAAAGTTACTTCTTGCTTTATCAAACTGACTCTCGCCAGTAAACCGTCATTCCGTCTACGATCATCGACCGGTAGACAATCGGCCGTTATCGCTTCGAATGACCTTCCTTCTTTTTTGCTTTTTTCTTTTCGTTCTGCGAAAATAGACGCGTGGCAGTGTCGATCAAGCTATTATTTGATGAACCGATAAAGACAGAATTTATACAGAGTTCAATTAAAAGTTGGTGAGTGACGAGTAAATGTTAATAATCCGTTTATGCTATGTGGATTTTTTTTATATCTATAATGATTAATTACGTTTCCCGGTTTTTAAAGTTTTTGCTCAGGCGCGTGCTGTTCGTGAGTGACTATCGGGCATGTTAATCGAGTTATCATTTACTCTCCCGGCAATCTTATCAGTTATTTAAATGTGAAGTCGGGTCGTAATTCTTCGTGGCATAGGCAGAGGAGTCTATGGGATTCGTCAGATCTAATCTTTGTCAATTACAGTCTGACTAAAAAAATTTTTGAATGGAGTCTTGTCTTTTTTTTTTTGGAGTCTTGAAGGGATAAAATGTTGCAGAAGGTAAGGAGAATACTCGAGGAACACGCTGATTGGCAGGACAGGTCAAGTTGTCAGAGAGTCCTAAGATCTGCCTCGAATTCTCCCTACGTCGTCAGCAACTACAGCATCGTTGCTTCTCGCGGCGAGCTAGCTCGAAATAGCTTCGCAGTGTGCGAGACGCCGGCGCCGACGTCGACGGTGAAGAAAAAAGCTCCGTTCGCCAACGGGAGGACGTACAAGGAGGAAGGCTCGAGGAACAGTCTTCAATTTCCGGCAAAGGAATCGAAAAAGTCGCTGAATTCAATTTCGAGTCTGCCAGCGTCGCGACAGCCGACGGACGTCGAGAAGGACGCCTCCAGGTCGACGAGGAACTCGAGGACTGATCGACCCGTCGTTCCTATTGGAAAATCAGCATCCGTCCCATCTAACCTCAAGGAAGGTGAGTCCTGGATGACCTATAGGTATTTCCTTTGCGCTTGTCGAATCTTCACGTCTTTCCAGATGCAATTTATCGTTGATAAGAACGTCAATAAAAATCATAGATAATCGTGACGCGTCATGAAACCTGATGAATCTTCATTTACGAGATTTTTTTTTTCTTACAATTTATTCTCGAACGCTTGTTTGTTTATTTTGAATCTCTTGGTCGGAAGATAACAAAGAGTAGATAATACTTTCGAAATGTCTGTGTCCCCGGATAAATAGTAAAGTGCCCTAATGGTAAATTTAGAATGCCAGGAGTGGGCACATACTGTAACTTCATGAAGTCACCAACCGAATCCACAAGTCTGACTCACGTTCGCAGGTCTTCAATCGAGAGAGAAGCCATTGCACAAAGTAAACGAGGACGGAATCCTGAGGAGATCTTCGGCCTTTCTGGCGAGTCTCACGCACTACACGATCAGGCATAATCCCGAGAGCAAGGCCAGGATCAACGGGTACCTGGACAAGGAGAAGCTCCGGAAATCCGTAATCTCGAACGGCGGAGTCGACGATTATCTCTTCTTCGAGAGATCGCCGAGCTTCCAGACTCTTCCGACCAGCTGGAAGAAACCTTCAAACTTTGGGGTCAAAAAATCCGTCTCCTTCAGCTCGGACACCAGTTTTGAGGAAAAACGATCGCCCTACAGGAAAACGGCAGTTCACGAGGCCAAAGTGTACCGGAAGGGAGTTCTGCAAGGTGATGAAAATTAATTCGAGAAAATATTTATGCTAATATTGCGTCAATCGTATTAGAAAATTGTTTGATTTCAATATTCCACAGATCGCGCCACTTGTGGCGAAGGATCCAGAGCAGTGCCGTCCACGTGGGAATCGTCTTCCGGGGGTCCTAAGGCCCTTCTAAGGGCTGCCCGGGAGGCTGACGAAGGGATCTTCAAGTCTATTGTCGCCAGAGCCGAAATATTCGGATTCGGGGACATGGATATAAACGCAGTAGACAACAGCGGCAGAGTAAGTGACACGAACAAGGGAAAAAAATCATTAAAAGTTGGATTCTGCTGAAACACAAAAAATCCATAAATTTAATAGCATTAATCCATATAGTTAAAAGCAAAGATAACGAAGTTCCCAAAAATTGCTTCGGTTTAACTAGAATTCATAGATTGACCTAAGGCAAAGACAGGGCAATTTCGGTGAGTGCTTCTGTGTTATTAATTGTCAATTAATTCAATGGATAAGCGAAATATGAAATTCTCATAGCATTTAGGCCATTTATGAGAAAATGCTCTTAGTGCTGCGTTATATCAGATAACCCAAATTGCGTTTTCTAAGAAAACGTGGATCGCGCAAAGGGTGCTCCAAGACGTAATTGAAAATAAGAAATTGATCTTGGGCGAGGTCTGTGGCGTCGGCTTGGAAAAATACCGTGTTGGTCAGAACGTACAATGCTGAGGTTAGACTCTAAGTGAATTCGCCAATAGAGGCCGTACGCCGTCGTGTAACTTATAGATGAATCTTATGAGCAGATCGGATGAGATGTTTGGCCACGTTTCGGATTTGTCAACATATGAGACATATGACAGGGGAATGCATGGCCCCGGAGGAACTTATAAGCATTCAAAACAGGGAGGCCCATGGTGTGCCGAATGATTGGCAATAATTGGCATGAGGTTGCAAAATAATCATTAGTAGTCATTAGCACCAGGTAGTTGCTTTGGGAACGAATACCAATACACCCGTCCCGCCTTAATTATCATTCCTCGAGATGCGTGAATTCCCTGACATCTAAAGACACTTGTACTTCGATCAGGAACACGTGCAAATTTGTTTATGATCAATTAATAAAATAGCGCGTGATATTTCGCAATCTTACGTACACAAAGACTGACGATGGGTTTTCATTGGATGGAAGATTGTTGCTTTGCGCGAATATAAAATGATAATTTTTCGCACAGTTGGCCAATTTTGCGAACCGTTACGGGTGTTCTGAAATAGCCGGGCTGTGAGAATTTATTGGCTTAGAGGGGGAGGTATTGCTTATTTTGAAAATCATAAGACTAATTTACTGTACCGTCAGGAGGAAGAGGATGGGAAGCTTGGCTGAAAATATCGAAGCTCAGAAAAGCAACGGGTTCGCGTGTTCGACGTATTTCGTAATTTCCTTCTGGTATCGGTTGACGAGTAGTTTTGCAAAGATAACAATACGTCCCAGTAACGGCTGAACGATCGATTTCATGAAGATTTATTCGATTACCGCATCGATCTTCCATGTGCCATTAAGGCGATTTTCAATGGCGCGATACTCGAGTCTTAAATTATTTCCTACTTTGCGTCACGACGGAATCCCGAGGGCACCTGATCCCATGGAAATTTCTCAGGCAAGTAAAAGTTGCACAGAACCTATGCAATGCAAATAGAACGTAGCCGAGCTCTGTCGATCCTCCGATGCATCGAATAATTAAGGTCGATTCACACAGAGCATCGCGTCTGGCAGAATGGCCAGAATTCATTGAAAAAAAATAATCTTTTCCGTGTGACGTAACTCCGCATCAACATCCCCTTAAACGTTGGATCTGTCCAGAATGAATAATTTTCAAAGGATATTTTGGGTCAGGGACTGATATTCATTAATGACATGGCGGCGACAATGAACACGTGTCCCAAGGCTTATCCAGGCCGCTTGTAAGCCTCGCTTTGAACAATAGTCACTGACCTCAGACAAGATCCTTGGCGTTCTCCAATCGATAGATCACAAGATCAGTTTGCGATTTCTCAATAGTTTCTAAAGAAGATTAACGAGCTGCATTGGTACCAAATCATGAGATCCAGCACGCACAGCAAATCCGTTCACAACGAACGCGACGAGTAGAGATGCTATTGAGTAGAGCAAGATTAAATACGAAACGAACGCAACCTAGTCCCAATATAGAATCGACCTCGAATAAAAGAAGCAAAAATTATGCGCTCCGATGACTCCTGACGTAATAACGCGAAATGGGTGTGACCCGAGTTTACGTATCTTTTATCTGATCCTGTTTTCATCACTGGCCTCTCCTATACCCACTGGGCTCGTCGTTGTCGCTCAATTCGCAACTGACGCAAGTCGAGTAACAACGTTTGCGCGATCGCGTCAACATGCGTACGCGCCATGTCGCTTAATGGATTGTCGCTTAATTGATTGAATGGAAGTCATTGTGTTAGGTGCTGATCTAGACTCGTACGATCCCTCGTGACGATTTCCCAGCTGTATAATAACAAGTCCTCTTCTTGTTATCATACCGTAGTCCAAGGTAAATTAACCCGGAAGGACTTTCCCCATTCGGAGTATAAATTATTTTTGAAATTTCGCCAATTTTCCACCCACGTCTCATTTACATACCACGTTAATGTTAACTTCTCCTAATCTTGCGCACGAAGGATGCACAGGAGGGCTATTCAGCTGAAATGCTGCTGGACGTAGAAGCATTGCCAAGTGATTCTGAACCAAATGATTGGACGACAGCTGTCAAGTTCAATTACCGATATATTTAAACTTAATTGCCCTGTACATAGGTGCTTTAATGCCAGTAGTGACTATTCGAAATGTTTTTTGAGGAAACAGAGCGCATGCGAGAGTGTTTATTTGTTGCAGACTGCGATCAGCTACATGGCCGGAAATGGCGCCATTGCTATGCTCGAGACTGCTCTGTCGTTTCCGGGACTCGATCCGAATATTCCTGATAACGAGGGAAACACGCCCCTACACTTTGCCGCGCAGGCTGGTAAGTGTCTTTTTAGAACATTTTTTATAATTATCATACAGAGACATTGTGGTTTGATATAAATTTGCAACTTTGATCTAAATTCGCAAACGCATCGTCAATGATGCAAAGGACACGTGCTTGTATCGACGTTCGCGTGAACGCAGTTGTAAACAGATCACAGGGACGGAGAAATATCTACGCTGCTCGTAATACATTGGAAGCCCACTGTCAGATCATTGCCAAATTTCAATATGACCACCGAGACTTGATTAGTATTGCGTCAACAGATACGGAAATAGCCGAAGGAAGCAGTCGTGCTTCTCGAGCAGTACGTCATAATTTTGACTCGAATCGTAAATAAAGAAATTTTAGTTTATTCGAAGGCTCGTTAACAGTCGTTTGAATACAAAGTCACGGGTGAAAGTTTTTGGCGAAAATGAAAATTTATTTTTCAAAATTTTACAGGACAAATCGAGTGTCTTAATGTCCTTCTACAAAGGTGTCCTGGGATCGAAGTGGATGCACGAAATATCTTGGGCTTCACGCCGTTGATGAAGGCTGCTTTACAGGGAAGAACGAAGTGCGCCAAGATTCTGTTATTCGCCGGTGAGCGTCGGAATGTGAGATTTGCATGGAATTTAAACCGGATGTCACGGTGACCAGTGTTTTTGCAAACAGGTGCAAATCCCACGCTTCGAGACCACGGCAGGGGTCTCAGGGCCGAGCAGTGGGCGAGATTTTGCGGACGTTACGTTTGCGCCGAAGTCATCGAAAGGTTCGCGAGGCACAGATTACTGGAAAGAACGACTTCCTGTAGATGGGGCAGCGAACCGGAACTAGCTGCTAAGGTACTTCAGGGAAAGGTATGTACCGCCATCTTGCACCGTTTAGAAGCTCTAAGAAAATACAATGAGTATTGGTTGGATATCATCGTTAGAATTTTTTATTTTATCATCAAAGGTAACCCCGATGCCGATGAACGTACCGCCACCCTCTACAGGATTGAGATCAAAGATCAGAAGAGTCTTCCGGACAACTTCCGGTCCCGACCGGAGCTTCTCTTTGGTATCTCAATTGACCAGCGCTGCTCTGTGCGCCAGCAGTCCCGCCCTTCCAAAACCGGGAGACGTTCCCCCAGTCGTTAAGAGTTTACTTCGTCCACTTAGCGTGCCACAACTGAGGTAAGACAAAATGTCGAAAGAGGTGAAAGACCATGAGACAGGAAAGATTTCTGGAATAGATCATTTGGACTGTGAATAATTGCAGGGTCACTCTGGTAGCTCCGGCGGAAATAATAGAAAGAGCTACCGACAAGTACGGAACTAATTTCACAGAGAAGATAGTGTCAGAGAAGATGGACTCATCCATAGTGAAACCACCGCGTACCAAGAAGAAGAACAAGTAACACAAGACATACGTGTATGTATAATAGATCTTAGTTCTCCTAAATCGTCAAATTATTATTTATTCATTAGAGTTAAGATCCATTGAGCGCAATTGGAAAAATAAACATGAAAGTCACGTGGAACATTTTTGACAAAAGACAAAAAAATAGATAATATTAAACAGGGTATAAAATCGTTAGAAACGACAAACACGACCCTGTCAAATGACAGAAGAAACCACTTGCTTCGCTCTTAAATGTAGAGTGCTCATAAGTTTAAGTGCTGTATATGTGACATATATCGATACCACCATCGATGTTGTCCGGAAAATTCAAATATTTTCCAAAGTGAAGAGATTATTTTTGCATTTTCTTGGAAATCGTTGAAAGCCAAACGGTTATCTGTACCTTGGAAATTCGCGCCTAATCGTCTCTGACCATTTAACTCGGGAAATTTTCTCCCTCATCTGAGCAGAGTCTAACGTTATGCGTCGTGCGTCATACATACGCAGATCAGAGAGTATCGTGACTTCACGTGATGCCTTGGCCAGATTGTTCTGGGGCCAGAAGCGCGCAGGTACACTTGAACACTTAAAAATAACAAATTCTATTTTAGGTTCTACTCTTTCGCGGGTTTTCCTGGGTGGGAGGTCATGATAGATCACAAGAAAAATTGGGGGAATCGTGAGAATGTGTTAAAGAGTCAATTTCAATGGAGGAATTCGATAGGGGATGCGTTATAAATAATAAAGATTCGCTTATTACGATAGCTATACATAATATACATAATATATACCAGAACGTTTTATATGGATAACTACTGTAAATGATTATTTAAATAAATTGTTTATGAAATTTAATGAATGTCGTGGAATGCATATTGCATTGATTGTCATCATCTAAACGTGCCCAGGTCGACTTTCAATTTATTCTATAATAGAGACTTGTACTCAAAAACAAATTACAAAAAGAAAAGAAAACAAATCTTTTTTATCCTATCAACCTGCTCTACGATTTCGTTGTTGCCTGCGATTTTTCGCACTAGACAATATTTCATAAGCTTGCTGAATCTCCATGAATTTTTCTTGTGCCGCTCTGCGTTCCTCTTCGGAACCTTTGACCTTGTCAGGATGATGTTCCCGAGAGAGGCTCCTCCACTTGGAAGTGACCTCACTCTGCGAAGCCGTTTGCGAGAGACCCAAGACCTAATTTTTAAAAAATTTCAAAATTTAATTCGTATCAAAGTATCCAGGTAAAAAATAGTATCAGAAGATAATGTTACCTTGTAAGCATTTATTTCTCCTCTAGGATCGGTGAGGTCGACTAGCTGCCTCCAGGTTGCCCAGAATCCCTGGTGCTTAGCTTGCCGCCATGTTTCTTCCAGGCTCGCCTAATTGCATAATCATTTATAATCCCTTATTGCCATGCATATTAAGGTCTCGTTAACACTGACCTTAAGGTCCAACCAAATTGGTGATGTCAAAAAGTGTCTGATCGCATCGGAGATCTTAACCTCTTCTCCCTCGCTATCCGTAATGCTCGCATTGAAATAGAAGTAACTGCCCCAAAGTGAAGTGTACAATAAACAAGCAATTCCAAGGATGCCTAATCTCTTAAGGGTACTGCGCTTCTTACGCGGCTTCAGCCGCCACTGCTTGCTGAAGGAGTCGAACCCAAGGGAGGCAGCCAGAACCATGAGGGCCATCCAGGTATTGTCGTCGCCAAGGTAGGTCAAGGTTGGATAACATAAGTAGGCCAATCCCAAGGGAACCCATATTGTTCCTTGTTCGCGTCCGATGTTTCCCACGACCCAAACTCCTGATTGACAGATAAATTTCATGAGATGTTAAAAAGTGGTTGCAGACATTGAACAATTTTTTTTTCAAAATTGACTACGTGCCGATTAGAGGAGCAGTGACTATTTGAAAGACGCTAATTGAGTAGTGTAATGAAATGGATTCTTCGAATTGTCGAATAATTAAATTCTTATCTAAAAAAAACTCTATGCATTATCTATGCATATTTCGTCGAGCTGTTTGACCTCAGTGTTATCAGTAAAAGTCACAAAGTGACACACTGCAGCGTGGACTCAAGACTCAGACTGTCATTAATTGTAGAATACATCCACGTTGACCTATTCTATTGACAACAATGACAGAATTGCCGACCTAGGGCTACGCCGGCTGGAATGAAGATCATCAAGGGCCTGAAATTGATTCCATCGATCTCCTCATTTGGAATGGCCAAGTAGATCAGTTGACCCCAAAGATATGACACGACCACGGCTCCAATAAATCTTACGGTTGAATATGGTGGCTGGAATGAAAAATATATGCAAATTGAATATCACGTGTATAGTATTTCTAGTGAGTTTGAAAATTTATAGACTGCATCGCTATTGACTCAGATGGCGGGAAGGTAAGTTGGTTTCAATTGGAATAACAATACGGACAAGCTGAGCAATTAATAATAGATTATTGGAGGAAACTGTACGAGATGAGTACAGACTAGAACAACAACTTCTGATCGGACGACAAAAATAAAATCCTAAATATTATCCAAGCAAGTAGTTCATACGTTTACACATGTTGCTTGAGAAAGACATTTTTTTGATTGATCGTTAAAAATACCTTTTGATTTATCCGGACTTGATTCTTGAACCATTCCATATACTGGACTTCTTCGTTAGCATCAGCTACGTATGTAGGAATCTTAAAAAGATCACGCAACCATCCGATTCCAAAGTATCCACCAAGGGTACAGTACCAGACGAAAGCATGATCGTCCCTGCCAAGGTAGAAATGATGTGCGCCGAAGATACCACCAAAAAGCCAAAGCAGGTACGCACGAAATTTCGTCTTCTTCCCTATATTCTGTTTGGTCGCTTTAGTTCCATTTGCGTTGGACATTTTCTTCATTTATCGTTCAAACGACACGTCACTTCAATTTACAATTACCTTGTATGTAATTATCAAAGACGCGACAAACTGGGTTTCACGAATTTCTTTTTTTAAACAAGCATCCTTTCTTTTATTATTTCCTATAATAGTCAATATAAAAGTAATATCACAAGTTTAACGGGACGGACACTTCTAAGGAATTCGAGACCTTTACTGGCTACGCGTGCAAAATACGGTCTTAAAAAGAAGTCACAAGGCAGAATATAAAACGGTACACGTCAAACTGTCCTATCAATTATGAGATATTATATTAGAATACCGTACTAAATCCACAAACAAAATATTCACTCAAGAACGTAATACGTGTAACAGTGGGAAGTTATTTTATATTTAGTATATCAACGTGGTCGAGTCGCGCGAAATTCAGTCATGTCGAACCGGCTAGTCGGAGGTTTCCTTCGTAAGACAATTGTAACGAATAATGACACGTAGGTGCGCGCAAGAGGAACGGCTGACTGGCGATGAACATTTCGAAGAGCGTAAGAGTGGCCAATACGCTTCCTTCCATGGAACAAGTTCCCCACGTCGGTGGTTCAATGCTCGCCGAGAACTAACGGTACCTCAGGGCCGTACGAAAACGAGCCCATCGCCCGTCCCTATATCATTCCAAGAGACATATGTATGCATTCTGTCGATCTACGAAACTTTATATTTTGACAAATAGGCTGTCTGTTACTTGAGTGCGCGTTCATCGAAACGAGAAGAAAGAACGGCCACATATTTGCCATCGCGTCGCATTATACTTAGCATAAACAAGAGCATACAATTATGCTATAGAAACTTTAATAAATTATTTGTGCAATTAGAACAAAACTGGAAGCTTTTAAAATGTTCGAAAGACATTTGATTTAATTCATTACTTAATGATTGAATAATTCCAATGACTCATTCCGTTTGAATTTAGTTCCACCGAGGATTGAATATGTGAAAATAAATAATGTTGTTATTAATCGGTTTTCAAAGGGAAATAATCAATTATTGTCCCAAGAGCCGATACAAATTTCAAGAGAATCGAACTGCGGGGGTCAACTGGATATCATAAATGTGCGCCAGTTTTAAATTCTGTGTCGCACAAGCGCAATGACTGCTAGTGGCACAATGGCGGCATGTGAGCACGTGTCGTCTGCTCGTGTCGACTGTCAGCCACTCTTGAGCAGTTTCGCGAACTTTCAATTCAATTACCGTCACGTCCAATTCGATACAAGATTGCTTCCGAAGAACATGTCAGGAAATGGAGTGTGCTGGCGTGGCTCGGTTAAGACATAAGGAGTGGAGACGCCTTGCGAAAAAGGAGCGTCGTAGACGTCTCCGGCGAGAAGCCGCTCGTGAGAGAGACGCCGACGCCGAACGTCTGAGGGCAGCACTGGAGAGAAGCGAGGAATATTTGAATTGGTTGGCCGAGCAAGAGAAACAAGACGAAGCTAGAAAGCAACAGGAGGAAAAGGAACGCGAGGAACAGGAGAAACGGTGGCTGGAAACTGAAGTAAGTAATTTGGTAATCGGCCGTATTTTATTTTTATCGATAGATAACGGTGGTAATATCAATACGCGGGATTCATTTGTTATCGATACTCTGCACGCTTTGAGAATTCACGTATATTCGAAAACGATGTCGTCATGTGGATGCCAAAACCTACAAATTACTTTCTTGTGAGTTCATTAGGGTTGTGAATGAATTAGATTTTAATAAAATGTACATAGAGTTCAAGTGGTCTGATATTTATATTCCATTTGATTTTAGGCAACGGCACAGAAAGAATGGCGAATTCTTCAAGAGCGGAAGGCAAAAGCGCGACAGGAGCAGCTCGAGCAAGAAGCGAAAATTCGCAAGGAATACGAAGCAAAGCAAGAAGTAATAAGACTGAAGAAGGAACAAGAGAAACGTCTCCAAGAAGAAGAAATCAAGAGACACGAGGAACTTCAGAGACAGATAGACGATTACATCGACAATGGTACGAAAACACCAGAAGCTCTGCGAGCCGTAACGGAGAGTCAACCTGGCAAGGAACTTTGTCCATTTTTCACAAAAACTGCCGCCTGTCGTTACGGTGACATTTGCTCTCGAAATCATCGTCGAGTTTGCCTCAGCAAAGTCATCCTGATTCCTGGATTTTATTCTCATTTCTCACTGGAGAAAAATTCTGCCGAATACGACACTGACGTCGTCCTGGAGTTTGAGAGTTCAGAGACTCGACAGCACTTTCGAGAATTCTACAAGGACGTGGTGCCTGAATTGGAAAGTTTTGGCAGAATAAAAACCCTCAAGTATTGCTGTAACACGGAGATCCATCTTCGTGGAAATTTGTACGTCGAATATTACACCGAACGCGAAGCAGCGCGCGCAGTCAGAAAGCTCAAGGGTCGCTGGTACGCAGGAAGGCAATTGAATTGCGAATTCGCCAATTTGAAATCGTGGAGGAACGCCGTGTGTGGAATGGTCAAGTGCCCCAAAGGACGTGCTTGTAACTTCCTGCATACTTTTAGGAATCCCCACGACGAATACGATATAAGCAGTCCACCCAGATGGGCCAAAAGGACCGAGAGTCAGGATCCTACAACGAGAAGAAGCGAACACAGGAGTAACAGGTACAAGTGGGAGGAATCTACACGCGGAGGAAACGAAGAGGATCGCGATTGGAGGTGGTCGGAATCACCGGAAGTTGAGGTCGAACATCGTCGCAAAAACGGCAGGCATCGTCGTCAAGAGGATACTGACAGTAGACATAATTCTAGGCGCGATAGAAGACAGGAGGAGACGGAAAGAGCTGGTAGAAATTTGAGAAATCTCGAAACACACGACAGACGATCTCCCGGTAGAAGATCTTCACGCAGACGTGATATTCGATCGAAAAGGAAACATTCTGAAGATAGTGACAATAACGAGGAATTATCTAGTCATACAGAAAGTCAAGGAAGGCATTCCAAAGTAGGAAGAAGGTCAAGGGATCCTAGGCCAGGAAGAGAAAAAGGATCGAGAACGCGGGAAAGGACTAGAAATGATTCAAGATTCAAATCCAAAGATGTTGTGAAAAGGAGCAATGACGAAGAAAATGATTCGCCACAGACAAAATCTCTTATCGCTAATAAGGAACCGGAAGGGTCAAAGGATTATAAAACGAGAAAACATTCGAAAAGAGTAAAACGTCCTAAATCGAAATGGGATGACGTAGAATCAAATAATTCGTATTCGGAGAACGAATCAGATTACACGGACTCATCGACGAATGATCATAAGGAACACGGAAGTTCTGTGAAATATCAGAAAAGATCATCCACCGAATCGAATGATGGATGGGAGACTTCCGATTCGGAAACTAATAAACAGAAATAGAAATAAATAATGTTATATTCGTCATCTATTGTCAAGTCTAGAAACTAGAGAGACTATTCGAATTTTTGTTACATAGAAGTAAACCAGATAGAGAATAAGATTGTATTTCTTATAATTTCAATAAATATTTTTATAGCAAAGAAGATACTGTCCTATCACATTTATCTATTAGTTACAAGATTGTCTCATAAAATGTTGAATGAAAAATTCTTAAAGACCTTCGCTTTTTCATCCCTCTAATCTCGTGGATTAAATCTAGCATTTTGATTAACTTATCTCAGGCTAGAAGTAGTGTAGAAGGAGATTTTACGACTCAGAATCATAATGCTGTCAATCGATAGGCTATCAGAGTTATCAGTGGCCGTTGACTGCCGGAAGAGTCAAGAAAACTTCGCAATCAGTAGCAAAATTATTTTCTGGAAATGTATTCAATTCTTTTTGTGTTTCTTATTTTGGGCGCTATTGGATCACATGTCACAGGATTTGGTTTCCGTGGCTTCCGATATAAAGGACTAGAGGATCCTGTTTCATCCAATTCCAAAGCAGGTACCAGAACGATATCCGTAGGATGGATAACCCAACCATTGGATCACTTCAATCACCGAGACAATCGGACTTGGTCTATGGTTAGTAAGGGAATCTGTTTTCGTTCTATTTTTATTAATTAATCTGATATAATTATAGCGATATTATCAAAACGATGACTACTTTAACGGAACCGGTCCAATCTTAATAATGTTGGGTGGCGAATGGGAAATTTCTCCTGGTTTTCTTCAGACCGGCGTCATGTTTGAATTGGGCGTAGCGCATGGCGCCCTTATGTTTTACACAGAACATCGTTATTACGGACCGAGTAGACCCACAGAGTATGATTTTATATTTTCCTCTAATCCACTTACCGGATCAAATTATTAATTATCAAATGCGTATTTTGTAGAGATACTAGTACCGAAAATATGCAATATCTGAATTTGGAACAAGCGATCGCTGACGTAGCTTATTTTATTGAGACAAAGAAACAAGAATTCCGAATAGAAAATAGTTCAGTGGTCGTTTTCGGTGGTTCCTATGCAGGAAATATGGCGGCCTGGGCAAGATTAAAATATCCTCACCTTATACAGGTTTGACGAATAATTTTTCTCAATCAGTAGAAATTAGGTAAATTCTCATAAGAAAAAAAATATTACACATGTATTCCAGGGCGCGGTAGCTAGCAGTGCTCCAGTTTATGCAAAAGCAGATTTTTATGGTAAACCTTAATTTTAACAATATCCTTGACTACGTAATTTCCGTTTTAAAGCAATCGTAAAAAATTATGTAATTTCTTATTAGAATATTACGAGGTCGTTACTCATTCGCTCTACGTATACAATCCGCAATGTGTCGTCGACATTCAAGAAGCCTTCAGATCCGTTGAAGAATTACTCGCAGTTGAAGATGGTCCTGAGAAATTAAAAAAATATTTCAAGTAAGTCTCGAAAGGATTTTTTACCCCAAAAAAAACTTGCTTCACAATAAAAAAATATTATCCTACAGTCTTTGTGCTGCACCCGATGTCACTGACTCCGATGACCTAGCCTATTTCATGAATCTTCTTGCTGAAGTGAGTTTACGTTCGTTATGTATAATTTTATGTTTTATCTATAGACTATTTACTGATTTTACCATTAAATAGAAATTTGCTGGTATTGTCCAATCCGACAGAATCTACCAAGGCAAAACCTATATCAGTATGTACTGTGACAAAATGACGGCCACTTATCTTGGATCTCCACTTCAGAGACTGGCGTTCTTAATATACAACGAAAATGATTGTCTGGATGCGAGTTACAATAATATGATTAGAACATATAGAAATGAATCATGGGAATCGGAAGCAGCAACGAGTATCAGTAAGATGATAAGATGAACAGAAAATAATTAAAAATCCCTAAATACTCTAAATCTTTAAAATAATTCATCCATTGAATTCTTTCAGTGAGACAGTGGTTTTATCAGACCTGCACCGAGTATGGATATTATCAGACTACAAATTCCGATAAATCTGTTTTTGGAACCTTATTTCCGTTAGATTTCTTTGTGCATCTTTGTAAAGATCTCTATGGCGATTAGTGAGTATTCATATATCAAGTGAACAATACAGGTTAAAAAAGAGCCAATATCTAATTTTACAGCTACAACGAAGATCTTTTGAACTCTGGAATTAAAAGGACAAATATTATGTACGGTGGATTTAAACCAGACGTGACGAATGTCGTCTTTACTAATGGAGATGTAGATCCTTGGCACGCGCTTTCTGTTCTCGAGGATCTGAATAATTTGTCACCCGCTATACTTATCAATGGTAGGTCTCACGAAATTTTTAATGAAATTAAGATTTTTTATTTTCAAACGTTTAACCATGTAAATTGATTCGTTTTTAGGATCGTCACACTGTCGTGACCTCTACAGTGACGTTTCGACAGATTCTAAAGACTTACTCGATGCACGTGCAACAGTCAAACAGTTGGTTGGAAATTGGTTTACTTCGTGAAAAGATAGAAAAAAATTACATCACTTTAATCTTTATATTTCATAAAAACCTCTTCTATTACCTACTGTCATTATACAGTTTATAAAACGCCAATACTTTACAAATTTATACTAAAGTTTCTCTCCAATAAAAAATTTCAGTGCTTATCAAGTGAGACTCGTAAGTGCACTTAGAATTTAAGGAGAGCAAATTAAAATCTAGTGAAGTTGATACAATGAATAATGATAATATCATAATTAAAAGGAATATCGACATTGAATATCCTTTTTTCGTTAACAATTTTGTACAGATTCTCGATTCGAAGGAGTCTCATGATTTTCGTATAACTTTTTGCTCCCGGCTACCCCTCCAAGTAGCCAAATTTTGGCAAAGATGGGCATTCCGCTATATCCCTTAAATATATAATTTTGCAACAACGAATTCTTAAAATTAAGTAAGTTTACGTGATTATGATTGTCCCATGAATCTGCATCAATCAACCTCGAGTTTCCTGAAGGATCCACTGATACCGTGTATCGAATCACTGGACCCCAAAGACGAACAATTTAGTCCTTGCTTTAAAGCCGACACAGCACCTTCCCGAGCCTTTTCCGAATACAGTTCAAGTCTCACCTTCATTTTATCATGGCTCAACAATTTAGGTCTCAGTTCGATCAATTCTTTTTTCCAGAGTTCTAAAATCATACAATTGCAAGAAAAGTATCTCTTTTTATAATCAATTCATGTTTAACAGGTGTCCTTACCTATCATCTCCTTCATAGGCATTGTACCACCGTACTCTTTTGGAAGAAGACTCGTGTCCATCTTATTATTCACAGCATCTTCTAAACTGGTATAAATTTTAACTCGCTTCTTGATCTTCTCAGAGATCAAGGACATGCCAAAGTCCAAAGCGAATTTAAGAGAAGGATGCGCATTGATAGCATGTACCTCCTTGTGCCTCATTGGGATGGTTCTCTGTAAATGGTGGAAAATCGAATTAATCGAGTTTTAATATCACCTACTTAAGAAACCTTAAATCTACACAGTTCAGCTTATGCTTTTCTATACGAGTTAAGCAACTACCGGAATCGCAACAGAGTTACTACGAAGCCTAGAAGAACCTTTCAAAACCGGTTCCGCCCGTACATTTTGGAGCATTACGTAAAAGAGCAATAAGTATCAAATACGTTACGAACTGGCCTTTCGATAATTATTGTGCATCCATACGAATAATTAAAAAGATTCATTATCGTCACCTCGCCATTTTTGACAATGCGCACAGCCTCCTTCGGAGTGAAGAGAGTCAGGTGCGGAAAACTGACCCCAGCACCATCAGCAAAATGAACGAATCCGCGAATTTGGCTTTCCTCGTCCTCCATCAAAGATTCGTACGTTATCGCATGAATTTTGCACATGTCCGCATTCGTATACTTGTACGGATCGAAAACGCCTTGAGGGATGATTTCAAAAACAAAAATCAATGTAAATTATTATTTCAGTCAATTTGCGTTATTAATAATTTATTTTATTATTATTACTGAGTCCATACCGGGTCTGGCAACGATCACTCGACGTCCTTTGATGTCTCTTCCAGGAACAGCAAAGAGATACCTAAAAAAAAAGAGATAAAACTTATTCAAGAATTACGCAAGTATCCTACAGCCAAACTGACCGAAATCCTTTGTACTTGATCTTACCCCAAAGAAAGTAACTCGTCCATATTCGGTTCGGCGATGTCAAGATGATTAAAGGCAGGATGGTAAACCTGACGAAGCAAAAGGTACCGCTCGATCGCTTCCTGCGTCATCGGCACGTTGAATTTCTTGCATCTCAAGAATCTCAGGAGAAATTGTCCATCTGTGCAGGAACCGAAGTTGCCAGAGAATCGAGGAATTAAGAATTTACTAAATATTACTATATTTCAATTTTCATTTTATTTACCAAGACGACAATTCTCGATACGTGGATTCATCTTGATCCAATTTCTTATCTGCTCTAGTGCCTGATCTCTGGTATTCTTATCCTCCCGCAATTCTTCCTTGGCCATTTTTTGCGTTTCCTCGGAAAAAGGTGGCACGTACTCATCCTCCTCCGTGACCCACTCGACGGCGACCATTTTCTTGGCGATGAGCAAGGAAATTAATAAAGACCGACGAAGACGACTATCGCTGAAGTATCTGAAATTAAAATTTTATTTTGAATCAGTAAAAATGTTTTTTTTTAAACTTTAAAAAACTACCCATATTCAAACTGAATTGCATCACAGCATTATTATCATACGATATTACTAATGTCTAACCGCATGTGGGTGCAAGAGGTACGTGCGTATGATATAACACAAGACATAACGAATGCCGCATGACCACACTATACTGTCCCAAGAATGCTGGCGGATACGCCAGTCCAGGAACAAAATTTCATCCACGAGACGCATATGTCTTGGTGTTTCGCAACAGCTTTCTCCGATTATGCAATAGGCTACGGTTGTTCACCCATCTTTCTTTCTCTGACTCACGTCAAACTACCCCACGAGGAAATTATATATTTCATCTAGTTCAATGATTCCTTGGCAACCCCTTAAATTTAGGGGTCAACTCGTTATCTACCCCAAAGAATTAGATCCTGCTGCAGTCAATTAGTATGCACTAAATATTACATACTAAATAGACGGAAAAGTAGAAAGATTATTAAAGATACCGCTAACGAGTACTAACAACGTCTAATAAGGTACGTCCCTGAGCATCCCTTTTCCACTGAGGTCATCACCCTGAAGTATTGTTATTTTTCCGTATCGAAAAATTAATATGCAAGGAACGAAGAAAAAGCGAGCCCTTCGCGCGTGGCGGCTACTTAAAAGGAAGTAAAGGTCGCTGCTTGAGAGGTTAGACAGTTGTCGTTCCGTTTGAAGAATTCACGAGGATGATGATTACGTCTGCTAACCGATAATTACGAATGAAGATTAAGCAGTGAATTGCGTATTCGGGATTGCATTGCGGATTGATCGTGTGAAATGAATCGAGCTGTGGGTTAATGTAAAACGTGCGCTTCTCTTCCGCGTAGAAAGTAATGGCTATCGGTATACTGTTATGCTGTGTTAGAGGCGGTCATATTTTTATCATCGTCATATTTATGGTTGGCATAGTAATTTGTGGTTACGTTCGAGAAAAGTGGAACGCCATTGGTACATGATTTGAAGAGATACCAGAAGGAAAGGACGAGTCGCGCAATTTACATAATTTTTCAATTTTGACGGTAGTGCCAAGGCCGAGGCGGAGTACGCAAAAAGTTGGTTTACTTTGAAATTCAGCGAGTGACTCGAGATTAGATCATTAATAGGCATCGATCGTGATCGTGATCGAAATATCGTTCGACCGTCAAGATCTTCGCTTGTCATTTTGGAAAGCGCAAATATTCGTGGATTCACCTGTTCCTTTGAGCGCAGCTGCTCCAGTTTAGTCAACAAATAACAATGATGATTTCTCAGAAGGAAAAAATTTGTATAAAATTCGGGAAAATAAAAAAATTGGTTAAAAAACTATTTTTACATTATATTCAATATACTATATACTTAAAAAATGATAAATCAAAATAAATCTGTTTTTACCTTAAATCCAGCACTGACCCTACCAGTCAAATGTTTCGAGTAAAAATAATTATGTAAGAATATTTGTATTTTATCCTTCCACCATATACAGCAGGGTTTGAAGACAAAAAAAAACAGAATAAAGAAAGAAACAGAGCCAAAAACGTACCAGGACTGTAGTCTCCAGACGAAAGACTTCGAAGCGACTGATCCGTTCTCCAGGTTTTGGACACTCTTTTATAATTTCCGCCAGCACCCTTCCTCCTGGCAGCGCAGCGCCGACAAACACGAGGACTTCTTAGTCGCTGCCGAAGCTGATGACCACGAAGAAGTCGATGATTTTGACGCACGAGTATCTAGTCAAAATGAGCACGTATACGGAGGCTAATGAGCTGGCGCGCCTGCTCGTAGGTACAGAGTGGAAGGCGAGTGAACTAGTCTAAGGAGGAGGGTGTCCTTTTATAGAGGCAGTTGGAGGCATTTGGAGGATCGTCCAGCTGGTGTCAACAAATTGATGCAGTCGGTTGCGTATTACGTCGTATTACGCCCGTCACGAACAATTGTTTCCGCAAGAAGAAAGTCATTGAGCAATCTGACAATTGACCTCCAATCGTTTAATCAGAGCTCTGATAATATTTTATTGAATAAAATACAGAATCGATCGCGGCCACTCTTGGTATATAGGTTAATTTAACGAAACTGACTTACTCGTCAGAAATTGACATTTTTATTGCTGACCAACTTGTAGCGCGTCAAGGCGAATCTTCAAAGGACAAGGATAATCTAGAAGTCAAGGATTCTAGACATTTGTTCAGGTCAGCTGGTGTCTCTTGTATACTCCTGACTTAGCCGGTTGAATCCTCATTGACGGATTTTATCCTCGTACTTTTTTTTTTAATTCTCAGCACGAAGACAATAACAGTTATTGTCATGTATATAACATTGCATCTACAAAAGGAACATGGTTGTTAAGGTTTTTCAAGTAAGGTCAATTTATCGTCCTTGGAAAATTAACCATGAAAACGTCTTAACCATAATGTATGATCTGAGCGGTGAGATCCAGGGGACTCGATCATGTTGAAACTCATAGACGATTGGCCTCTCGAGTACACGGTTTACTTGGCGAGTAATCATAATCAGAACCAGACAGAAATTGATTACTCGATTATAGAGCCATTACGTTACACATAGGGTACGATGAATGTTATCTAGACACGTCAGTATACCATCATTGGACGATGACGTATGGATCGTCCGATTAATTTCCAATACACTCGCGTACGTAAAACGCGTCTATATCAGGTACAAAAAGTTACGGTCGTCATCATTTTTAAGCTGTGGAACATTCGGATATCGTCTAAAATTATAATTTTGAACATCGATTACTGTATCAAATATTTCATGTTAAACTAGTATCTTGTATTGAATTAGTGTCTTAGATAATTCTATAACAAAAAATACAATTCCTATTAAACTAGTATAAGGTTGTCCAGTAATATACTGGGTGTGCCATCTTTTTTTGTCGACATCAATGTAAGTATACAGTGAAAGTATCTAACCGTCACTGAATACGTCGCGCCACGTTCTACTCTTGATCCACCACGTGGATCGTGATCTACGTTCAGACAATTTCACCAGAATTCGGAGCAACGAGCAGCCTCCGCTGATTCTTCAAGATCTCGTTAAGTCACTCAAAGAAATTTCTAACGTTACTCGCAAGACAATCTAACGCACATCCGGCTGACAGAAAGTGAATTTACTTAAGTATCCAGATAAGAAACTTTTACGGAACACAACCGGTAATGCTACTCGTATAATAATATTTAAAACTAGCATTGCAATTAGGAGTAACATCATTTTCATATATAATTCAATGACATTACTACGCTACTCAAAAGTGTCGCTTGAGCATTAAGCCATTTTAATTCTTGAAATTGAGAAAGTGAAAGGATTCAGGAAGTCACTATTTTTCTCTGAAGAGTCGTCATTACTTTTCGTGGTCCTTGAAATCAAAACGTCTCCCAGCAAGATCATTTAACAGAGTTACCAAGAGAAGGAAACGTGGAGGAATGAAAAGTCTAAATAAAAGCATACTCAGAGGTTCGATGTCACAAAGTATCAAGTATCATCGAGTATAGGTACATATATCAGTGTAGGTATCGACGCAATGCTACGTCAGTGGACGTAAAAAGTTATAACACAATTAAGAATTAATAGAGTATAGTATAGGCACTATAGTAGACAAAAGTCTGGTCTGTGTAGCTAGTGTTATTTCGAACGTAACGCGTTACACGTTACATCATTCGAAGCCGCGTAAGAAGCAAATATTAAGAAATTTCTTCCTCGGGCATTTTCGATCTTTCAGAACGAAAAGGAAGGATGACGCTTAGCTCTGTATTAATATTTAATATAAGCAATGTGGACACCGATGCTTGATATCTTGAAACGTATGTTAGATAACGAGTAATTTTGTTTGTCTTTATATAAAATTTAAATATTCGGCATTATGCTTGTCCTATAACGAATCAAGAGATTTGGTGAAAGGCATCCACTGTTCGTCGAAATAACGCTACGGATTAGTTAATGTTTTGCATAACGCATAATGCGTAATACTGCGTAACGATGAGTGATCCTAGGTACCATTTTACCTTACGACGTTCGACACGCAATATCGCATCGCAGAGACCGGTAGTAGTCATAATCAGGAAAGTGAAATGCAATTACACTGCTATAGGGACTTTAATGGTCTACGAGCACGTTGCGTATGGTTGGTAGAATTATTAAAGAAATTTCTATACGATTGTATTGTACAGCTGAGAGAAATGAAAGGTATAAAGATATCATTTTATGTATAATATTTATTGTTTAAATATGTCCATCGCTTCTTGATTGATTAAAACGAATATGTAAGAATTAAGAAATCATTTTTTTTTAAGTATTATAAATCACAAATACAAAATCTCGTATAAAATATGCAAGTCGACTCTGATTTCCTAAGTAAGGCTACTATACTTAATCACAATACTGTGTACCCTACGTAACGAGCCAAACGCGGAAGTTCAGGTCATTTGATTAATTTAATAATTCGCTTAAAATGCATGTCTTTCCTAAATTTAGCAATTATCATGAAAAGACTAGGTATAGGAGTGACAAGTTTATCCTTAAAGATTAAAGAAATTTTAGTAATACGAAGGACTTAAAAATTGTAAGAAAATAGTTTGGTAGGACATTACGATGGGACTGGAGAAATAAGAAAAGAAAGTGAAAAATTGAATTTACAATTTAACTCCTACTTTTCAATTTCTTCCTTGTTCATTAGTTGAACTTTGGCATAGGCACCCTTGCATCCGCTATTGGCCATTATCAATCCCTGTCTAATATACTCCACGTCTCTCTCTGTCAGACTTATATTTCTCTCATTGGCAACCTGGTAGATACACTTTTCCAGGACATCTTCGCTCAACGTTTCGAAACCGATGATCTTTGGCCACAGATTTACTTTATGAAAAGCGGCATCCACTTGTGCTATGCTCTTCTGCAAATCCAACGTTTTCTTGAGTTCGTTATCAGTATCCTGCATATTGATAAGAGCCAGTATGGTGACGCATTGGTTTATCGCGTGTTCTTTTACCAACGCTGAAAAAGTGGCCGCGTCGATAAGATCCTCGGTGCTTAAGTTTTCCAGAACAATGAGGCTGCAGTGACAGAAAAAGTACGTAGTACTTATTTCTTTAAGACGATTTTGCAACGGTGCGTAATAGACAAGGATCTTGTCCTGGTTTGGAAATGTCTTCTTGATGATCTCGGCTGCATATGATTTTCCTACTCCTGTACCGCCGACAAATGCTACGAGTTTGAACGTGTCGGAATTCTGTTGAAAATAATCAATCAGCTCTTCAACGGCTTGCTGGTGACCATAAATTCGGCTTTGCAGAGCAACTGCAGCGTTTTTAAAATCGAAACGATGTTCACAGAAATGATCGAATAATGACTCCCGGCTTACAAATACAGTGACGAGGGTGATGGCGACGGGCAGCAGCAGAAAAAATATAACCTGATAGAAGCTACACCACATCTTTTTTTTATTTGTTTTTGCTGAAGTTTTTGGAACGAGAGACCGAAGTCTCTGTTTCCTTTTTTTGTACTTAGATGCATTGGTTGAATGCTCATCTGCAACCCCATTTGAATTTGTTTTGGGTTTCAAAAGTTGTGATGGTTCTTGCTGTGTATTTGTCACAAAACTGTTAATGAGTAATCTCGAAGGTTCTACAATACGTTTTGTGTTTGACATCTTGACATTTTGTAAATTGTTGATTTTACGAAATTGTGTCAAGTCACTTTGACACAGTTTTCCTCTAGGAAATGAATTCTGCAATTTCTTGCTATCTACTTCTTCTACTTCCATGAGTTCAGTTTGTTTCATTTGATTAGTCATATTTGATTCTGTAACTTCGTTTATGTTCTTGTCACGATCGGTAATCCAACCAATATTTTTGACATTACCAAAAAGCGGAACAGTTGTTTCCCACGTTTTTCTGTGCTCATTAGCACCAGATCTGATTAACTCTGAGACTTTCATCTGCCTATCAGAATGGACAATAAAGTTTATATAGCTCTTGCCAAAAAAGATAAATTGCATGCAAATAATTACCTAATGTTTGAATCTTTATGCAATATCTGCTCGCAGCTGTACTGTCTGACAAGTCCTTCGTTGCTTCCAGACCGATAAAACTGTTCAACCAGGACCCTCCGTGTGTTAGGTAATTCAGAAAAACTAACAGCTTTAGTTAGTTTATGATCAGAGTCCGTATCTGGTAAAGAAAGCGCTGCAAATCGCTTTTCCATAACATCCAAGAGAATTTGAAAGGTCTCCTGCTGAGAAAATATGTATCAGACATAACCTTCAATTATAATCATTGGATCTTACTTCAGTCATCCTCGACTGGAAAACGGCAGCATGCATTGTAAAAATGTCTAAAAAACAAATGGTTACCTTGCAATCGATTAAGATTGTATGCTTAGAAAAAAATATCGTCACTTAAGAATATATCACTCTTGTTAGAAACTCAATTCATTCGGAAACGCGCGCGCTCTTTCACAACTATTCGTGGAATGCAGTGTAGACTCGTTAAGTTAACGAAATTTTCGTACATTTGTACGAATAAGCGAATCAACAATGTCAAGAAAACAAATGTCCATCAGAGTCAATGATCGTCCGAAGTAATCACGAATACTACTTAGAATAACTTTAGAAAAGAAAAATCTTCAGTAACGTCACAGAATAACTATGATTTAAAACCCGCAACATCTGATCAAATCATACGTGGTTTTCCACAAAATAACATAAATACATGTTAAAACAGAACCATGCATATGCACTCTTTATAACAAACATTTTATGCAGTGACACATGTGTCTTGCTAAAGATTTCATTGTTTTCAATCATTTAAATAACACGTCGAATTCATGAACCGGCTATAGGACCTAGAAAAGCATTACAAACGAACAAAGCATTACAAACGAAGACGTGGTGCATGGCAAAGTATTCAAGGCCATTTACTCAAAACATTAACAATAAAGGCCAATACGAAGCCTGGTAACTTGGAGCTCACATCGTAAACCTTCACCAAGTGTGCTCACGTGGGTTAGATAACAAAAGTCAAATTTTCAAGAGGTTTTTGCGATATATGTATACGTATTTAGTGTCAGGAGCGTAAAATAGTTGCGCATAGTCCGATTCCGCAATTCCCCATTCGAGTGTTCCTCATCGTTCCTCATCCAAATTCCTCCATTTCGGCGCTCAGTTTCTGCTCGCGTATCGACGAGCAAAGGCGAGGCTTTTGGTAGTGGGCTTTTTTTTTCACGTAATGTGACACTTGTCCGCTACGCGTATAAAGCTACAGCGAACAATGCAGTGGAAATACTCTTTCGTGCAATGTGTCTGGGCCTTACTCGCCCTGGGCTTCGTCACCGGCAGGATTCATAAATTGGAAATACGGGTCAGCAACGTTGCGAAAAACATACATGTCCTTTCTCATAGTCCTTCTTAAGTATATTTTATTCTTTACAATTAATATTATTGTCTATGAACGCTCTTCTCATCCTGTGCCCCGTTTATTGTTAGTGTCAACACTTAATAATTTTGTGGTTTTTATTTCCTCTTGTTCTCTCGAATTTTGGGTTTTACATAGGAATGGCCGATCACACTAGCGATCGATCTTTCATTGGTGGCCTCTCGTGTTTCAGAATGATGGCAGGCAATATATCGCTCTCAGCACTTTCGGATTCTACAAGGGTGGCATTCTTAACGTCAGCCTTATGAATTTCCATACAGAGCCTTTTGATGAGAATGCTGTGGTAGGTTTTAAATCTAATGGATATGGGGTCATGAATGCTTCCTTACTCATATGGACACCTGTTTACACGAATCCCCATTTTCTCCATTATTACTCATTCATTAAAGCTCCTATTAGGACATTATACTGATGGGTCGATAAAACTTTGATTAATAGGGATATATCAAACATTTTCAATTAACTTTGGCGAGTCATTTGTAATCATAATTATATTTTATTAATTGATAGCATTTCTGCAGCTTTTAGAATAAATACATTGTACACTGAAGGTATTGCACTGCATTATAATTGGGAGTTTTCTGGGAAAGAGAATGTTTTTTAATTAAGTTTCTTGTTTTCCAGTTTGGCTTTACTCTTGGCCGAACTCTTAGTGATGCAATGAATCCTTACTTAGACAGTCACCAAGAGCGGTGTCTGCTGCAAGGTGTTGGAAATCCAAGGAATGAACAAGAGCAGAGAGACGACAGTGCAATTGTTTATTTCACTATGGACTTGAAAAACTTAACGTAAGCATTGATAGTAATCCTAGGAATCTGAAAAAAAATATACAATATTGGTACTTATATTTGTTTAAATTTGTCTGTTCCAGATTAAGAGTAAACTGTAGTCGCAATTTGCGCTCTATACACATCTACAAGAATTTTAGCATCGTACCTGGTTTTAGACCCAAGAGGAATTCTTTACCAGCTACATTAAGCGACATCGCCTTAATCCCACCCAGAAAGAGGAATGCTGCTATCCGAGGTAAGTACAGAATTATAAAATGACTATTGAATTAAACTTTCATCAATGTATCATAACCACATCTGGGAGCTGCCTACTTTCCCACTCATCTGTAACTTCTGAATCATCAACACGTTACAAGCAAACGCAAAAACTAGGCTACAGATTGGCTTATTGTACAATGAAATTCTTTAAGATGACTAAGCTGAGTAATCACAGAGAAACCGAAAACCTTTTTAAGAAGCCTTTTATCTCTATACCTAAAAAATTCTCTCTGAAACCAGAAAGCTCCTGATATTTGCAACATTCAAATACGAAACACGCGCGAGTGGATTCTTAATGGAAGATCACGGTACGTTTGCGATTTTGGCAGCTTCTCAAGAACCGGAAGTTAAACCAGCAAGAACAAGAAAAATAGTTTCAGTACACCTGACCTGCCTATAAGCTTACAACAGTCCTTAAGTAACTCTTTCTAATCTTGGTCGAGCAATGCACTTTAAAGCGACAGGAAAATCCATCCACTTTGCGCATGTTTATAAACAAGATCAAGTGCATTGCACCAGAGGATGATCAACAAAACCCAATTGCACTGTCTGCACGTATGTCAACAATAGCGCGGAAACATTCTATTTATAATTCTGGATGCACTCGCGGATTATTCTCGTACTGTCCAGTCTCTATTATTAGATCTTTGGCCAGCGAATTGCAACGAGAGCCAACAGGTGGGGCAATGAAGCTTCCTCGTGCAGACGTCGTGATGTCACTTTGATGTCAAGCAATGGATATTAATATAGACTAGGATTACGCGAGCGCTACTGTTTTATTATCAAATTATGTGAATTCATCCTTTGAAATTTCCTGGGGAACATTGGGGTCAATCGGAAAATCGTGCCGTTCAAAGAGGTTTATGTTTGTCTTGGACGGAACGACCGGAAACGCATTAACGCGTGCTCCTTCCTGGCGACTCAACCGTTTACAAATAGCGTTTAGGATTCTAAAGCTAAATCGTGCTTGCGGTTGACTGCTCGTTACAATGGACGGATTAAGAATAGAGAAACTTTTCGAGTTTAATGGGATGACGGCTGTTCAGCAAGATTTTCCCTGAGCACTAAACGTTCATTGTTACTCGCTAAGTAAAATTTTGCGTTTCCTGCTCTCTCTTTATACGTGTATTTTATCTTCGAAATTTTCGCTCAAGTTCTCCTAACTGTACCTACGCAGGTTATAGCGTGCCAATTATTTTAGAAATTCACGCACAGAGAACTCAAGAATGTAATCGATTAAAAAGTTACCCTATGGACGTTGTATTTCGCTAAAGTGATCTGTTGAATAGTGAAATGTACCGTTTCCTTTTTTTCGAATGGGTGATGAGAAGTCGATTTTGTTGATTGAATCGTGTGCCGTAGTTCTCGTAAAGTAAAATAAAGGGAGTGCCACCTTGGCACGGGACCAGGAATGGGGAACCGTGGGGGGTGAGGGGGGGCCGGTTAGCGAAGCACGCGATTCCGTGTTTATAAAACATTGACTAATCATATTCGAGAAAAGCTATGAATATACGAATTACATCGACGCTAGACCGACATAGTACTTGTAATAATAAACGAAATTTTTGTGAGAAGCCGGATACGCTAAATGGCATCTAGGAAAACAGACACGTATCTCAATGTAGTTCATATTAACATTTTCAGCCAGAAAACCTTCCTAAAGAATTTTTGAATTCGATTATGTTATCTTCTCTAGTTCGCGATACAGATTCTCATGGGATTGATCGTAATATTCATTTATTGTTGTGGCGCCAGATATAACAGCGTGACTCGATGTCATCCAGATGGATTTACAGAAAACGGAAAAACACTCGCACGATTTTAGTGGAATTCCATTATTTTTTTTAAAATAAAGAAGTACAGACAGGTGTCGAGTAGACGGATACGAAAAATCTGAGGGCTAATAGAAAGAAAAAAATCGTTCTGAGAATACTTTATTATTCGTAAAGAACATAATTCTTTTTCGAGGATTTTATTTGTATGGAAAAGGTTGACTTTCACGAGTCGAGAGCATCATTCGGAAGCAGCACTCCGGGAGCATTTACGAAGCCCAAATTACGGAAGCTATTGTCACTAAATTTCAGCTGTGGCATTCTAAGTCCACGTAAAACTGACGAGAATGATTAAGTGACGCAAAGTTGAATATTTTGCTAAAAATATCAGCGCTCGTCCTCGATATTATAAATAACATGGAACTCAGGTATTTTTGAGTTTTAGCTTAGGTAACAAGGTGGTTCCTCCCTGCGGATGGTGCACTAGGTTGAGGATGACCTCTCGACACTAATTCTTGCATCAGTGCTCGCGATCGATCCCTGATTCTATTCTGGACGACGATAAATCCAAGTGTAAAGACAAGTACACCAGGTGCTTGGCCGAGGATGCTCTAATAGGCGGAGAGGGGGAGAGAGAGAGGGAGAGTTAATTGGTAAGACTTCCTGATGATTGAATTGCTTCTTATTTTCAGAGGTCAAGAGGTCAATCGAGCCTGTGGAGCAAATGCCACCTATGAATAAAACTGTGTGCTCGCATCTGAGACTTCCCATGACTGTGGAAACAATAAAAAGCAAGAAATATTACAACGTCAGTTTCGTGATGCACGTGGAGAACGAGGAAGAAGAGGGTCTCTATAATCTGTACTTCCATAGCTGTCCCAATTACAAGGATTACTCCCAGGTCGCCATGGATTTCACGGTAAGGATGCCAAGAGACCAGGAAGCTCCCTGACATGGAATTCAGACGGTGACACGGTTTCGAGCCAGGAAGCTTCTTGGCTTGTGACCCGGATCGCCTATATCTTGAAAGTCTATATAACTACCAATATACCCAGATGCTTCCCAGAAGCTGAGAGATCATCCCCACTTAAAGATACACTTTCTTGTCAGGTGCACATCGTAGAAAACAACAACGGAAACTACCTCAGCGCTGGGGAAATGCCACTTCCGACTCTCTATTTTATGATGGCTCTTTTGTTTTTTCTTTCTGGATGCTTTTGGGTCTTTATTCTGAAGAATAGCAAGTGAGACTCTCAGTTCTACTTCAAAACAGGACAAGGGAGTCTAACTCTATTCTCCTTTCCTTTTCCTTGATTTCCAGGCATCCGGTATTCAAGATCCACAGCTTGATGGTCGTACTGGTTTATCTGAAGTCGCTCTCACTTCTATTTCATGGAATCAACTATCACTTCATTCAGGTAAAGGGTGAGCAGGTAGAAGCCTGGGCTGTACTGTACTACATCACCCACCTGTTGAAAGGAGCTGTACTATTCATCACAATCGTTCTCGTCGGCACGGGATGGACGTTTATCAAGCATATACTCAACGATAAGGATAAGAAACTCTTCATGATCGTGATACCATTACAGGTAAAGACTTTGTGATCCATGGATCAATCTGTTGAAGTGGATTTCGATAGGTCTGGGAATGAGAATCATTTTCTTGCAGGTATTGGCAAACGTAGCTGAAATAATAATTGAGGAAAGCGAAGAGGGTGACATTGAGCACAAAACGTGGCGCGACGTCTTTATCCTTGTGGATTTGCTCTGCTGTGGCGCCATTCTCTTTCCCGTTGTCTGGAGTATCAGACATCTTCAGGAGGCTGGTCACACCGATGGCAAGGCTGCTATTAACTTGAGGAAGCTCAAACTCTTCAGGCACTTTTATATCATGATTTTCTGCTACATTTACTTCACGCGGATCATCGTTTATCTTCTGAAGATCACTGTACCATTCCAATACGAGTGGCTGGATGAAATGTTCCGCGAGATGGCGACATATGTATTCTTCGTGTTGACTGGTTACAAATTCCGACCGGCATCCGCGAATCCCTACTTTACTCTAACAACCGAGGAACTTAGCCAGGATGATGACGACGAGATGGACGTTGTGTAAGTAATTCCCCCGTGGTATCTTTTAGGAATTTGATGAGGCGATTTTTTTTTCTTTTGCGGCATTTTCTTGAGTTTGCATATCCGCTCTAACATGACGATCGCAGTCTCTTTTCTAGCGCTTCGGGCGTCAATGGAGCCACCGAAGGACTGACCAAGGTAAGCAAAGCTACCAAAGTGATAAGGCCGATGACTTCTGAGGTCCCCGCTACCCAAGAGGAGAGAGACAATCTTCTGACCAAGACCGAATCCTCTCATGAGTACGACTGAGGGATTACGATGATCCACTACTAGACAAGTAGGATGCGTTATGTGATAGTGCGAGTGTGCTGTGCTCTCAATTGGACGATTTGAAATTCCAATGATTTCGAATTTCAAGAATGTGCGTGAGAGAATGTTATGAGCGTGCGCAAAAGAAGGTCCAAGCGACTCGGTATGACTGATATTCTGATATTATGAGAGAATCTAAGTGGAACCCAATTAAAATCAACGAGAAGTCATGTTTACTGTAATTCCAAGACTGTATAACAGATCGTCATTCACTTTTCTAACTTTTATTATGTTATGATCTGAAGTCCCTAATTACAGAAGACCATAGATTAGCTATTGAAAAGAAATGTAACACCCCTGGAAATAAAAGAAACCTTTTGAAATGTTCTCAAGTTTCTAATTCGAATCGATTACGTAATCGATCGCTTATCCAAATCGAGTGACGTAGACGGGGTCATATCTTTGAACGTTTATTGTGAATGATTGATCTTATTTAATTTCCTTCTGTCGAGTATCAAGTCCACGTGTTTCTACGAATATACTAAATAATATATCTTTGCTTGTATCTTCTTCGTGTTACTTCGACCACTGATATTTCCACGTTCCCTTAGAATCTCATTGAAAATTGCGCACAAGCGCGGTCAGTCAATGCTCAGTTTTGTTTTGGTTTTTTATAAGTATCGAAAGAAAATTTGCGAATTCCTCGATTACAATGTGTGATAGAAGCCGAGAAAACTTCAAAAAAAAGTATAATCTTTTGTAGTTTGTCGCGTGTGCGAGGTAGAATAAGAGTAAGAGATATAATTGAAATATAAATATTGTATATCAAAATAATCTGATCGAATTTAATTTTAGATATTGTTTATACATTGGAAATCTTTAGGATTCTTTCGTAAATCCAAATGGAATTTCCGAAGCCATTGAAAATGAAATGAAAACTATTAAGAGATATAAAAAAAAAGTATCACACATACGCACCAGCCTATAGACATTTAGGAAAATACATTTCCATTATTTTCTCTCTCCCCGTGACCAAATGCTTCTCAATGTCCCATATTAATTTCTGGCAACGAATACGAAAAGACTCACCTTTAGCGTGGCGATTATGTGATAAAAGGTACTTTAATCTTTACTCGTCGAGCGTTATTCTTAATGCATGGAAAGATAACGAATAAACAGACGTTACTTTCCTTCTATTGTTCTATCGATACTCTAGCTACGAGATAACGTTGCAATGGACTACGAATAATAAAAGCAAGTATCAAAACGCAATCACGATAAGGAAAAACAAGAGAGAGAAAAGAAACAATTACATACTGTAGAGATATTACATACCAAGCTATTACTATTAATTATACCACTATTATTACCATTATGATTAATATCACTATGTCGCTACTATACTATCTATTCGTGTGTATTCTCGCCTAGTACCACGGAAAGCGGGGTTGACAAATAAAGTGGATATTTTTATGATATATTTAACATTTTGTTCCTCTCGTGTCGATCCATATCCCGATCCCTGTAACTTGAGATCAAAATTTCTAAAATGATTAATTACCTCAAAGTTTGGTCATTGGTACCGTTAAAAAAAATTTTCGAAAAATCATTGAATAGCTCATAATGCTTCCAGGCTCGTCTGAATTGATCTCAACTCTCATTTTCCGACACAAGGAGCGTCTGCTGCAATACGCGATCGACATTAAAAAATATAACGGGAAGCAGGGAGGTCATATGACAAACCTGACCAAAAAATCCTTCAGCATCGCAGCAACGCAATCGTTTCAAGAAAATCGAGTAATTGAAACCGCTTGAATCGCTTTACTTGCCTGGAAAGGACGACACACCGAAATTGCAGCATTTGTCTGTCTCTGCAATTGGTAAATTTCATCTTGCCGTTTATGCCGTGCAATTTCTTCTTTTAATTCCGAGGATAATTTTCAAGTCGGCTTACGAGGGACTTTCTTTTTAAATTTTATTATTTATCACAGTCAGCGTGATGCCCGGTGGGCATATTGCACGGGAGTAAGATAATACCGGGTGAGAGTACGTCACATAAATTAATTAGTTGGAAATTAATAAAGCAAGACTTTAAGCTGTCCGATATTATTTCATCGGCCTGACAATCGCCACGTCCTGTTCGACGATATTACTTCCGACCTTTTCTCTTTCCACCCCCCTCCCCCTCTTTTTTTATCTACCCGAAAACCTTGATGCACAAACAATTAGAGATTGCCAAGATACAGTTCCTATTGGAGTATCTTTATCCCCATTAAACTCGCATCTTCGTCCAAGATTTTCTGTTGGTTCGTCATTAGGATCAATCTTCATTAAACCACGGGAACTAATATCGCTTATTAAATTAGATACCCACGACTATGGTCCATTCATAAAACTATATGCAGTAATTTAATTCATTTTTTTGCCTCCCTTCTCCATCCCTTGCGACTTCCTCCAAAAACCTCTCGTCACTTACGAGAATATCAGCTGTCCAAGGACACGTGGACGCAAGTCGCAATTTCTAATGGAACGATAAAAAAAAACCTCTGGCCATGTTTCTCAAATTCTTCTTTTCTACATCCATTCATTCTATCCTCGTGTCGTATCTTATAGTGAAAATGATAGGAGAGAAGATTCGAGCTGCTCAATCAGTATTATTAACGTCTCTCACTCGGACGCATCACAGAGCGGCCGAAACAAACGAATTGCTGCGTTTAAACTTTCCGATGGAACTTAATTTCCTAGAAACAGAGGCAGGACGCCGTCGTGTAATGCGACTGGAAAACAGCCTGAGTGCATATAGTGCAATGTGCACTCATTTGAAATTGAATTATGCACCGTAAGCCGTTCGCCATGCAAGGCTGCTTCATTAGCGAACGTGAAGCATCCCTACCAATCTGTAACAATCTCTACCAATCCGTATCGCCGACAAGTCCCCTCGCTAAATCACGATATATCCGCTCGCGACGTGTCCATCTAGCGGATATCGGTAGAACTTATCGTCGCGTCCCCCACGAATGTCCTTCGGGGCTTCGACCGTGGGAATTTTCAAAATTGGATATCCAAATTCTACGTGAGGGACGAGGGATGAGGTAGCTTTGTAAGAAAGGGACGGAACTTCCGGAATTTTTCTTTTATGTAACAGCGAAGCTTTATGGGGATTTTGGCTCGTTTACGCGACCACAGCCTACATCGTAAGGTAGGACTAATCGATGTCCATATTCTTAACACTCCACCCCATCCTAACCGTTTTCCTTGGAGATTACGAGGGTAAATACATTGTTCAGATTTTTTGCTGGGGTATGATGGCATATCGCCCTACCCTCTGGGGTAGGGGGGCACGATTTGATGGAACGACGCAAAAAGATGGGACAATGATGGTAGCTGCTTTGAATTATCCTAGAAAAAAAAAAACAGAAAAGTGATGTAAAAAAAATAGTTGGGTACTATAATGCTGACGTTTTGAGGCCTCGAACGGAGGATCGGATGAAACATCAGTTTCCTAAGGCCACCCTTGAGTATCAATCGACGCCCGTCTATTCCCCATGTGGAGCTCGCTTTATTTATTAAAGACCATGCAGTGGGAAGATGTGTGTTGTTCTTTACAATATAGGCCACTACGGGTTTCAGGGTATAATGTAATTTAATTGATTAATCGAACAAATCAATTTTTACGCATTGCGCAAAATATGCTTTTGACAGCAGAGGGTAGTCTGTTTTTCGCATTTTTTTATATGATAACTACCTACCCATTTTTCAATTTTCTTATTGTTCGTTCCTCTCTACATTTCCTGCGTATCAAATAATTTGAAGAATATTGGTGAAAACCATTCTTAGGAATTTTCGCCCCTAGCGTTTGTAAACAGGAAACGGATGCTCCACAGTTTCACGGAATATCGAATGCTACCAACCCTCTTCCCCACCCCCTCCCACCCTAACAACGCGTTCCGCTTTGGCTGGACAAGAGGAGGCGTAACTTTGACTCGGAGCTGAGTTTACGATCGGCGTCAATCTTTTGTGCATTCTGGAAGTTGGACGCGGGCGGGACGAGGGCGTAAAAGAAAAAAAATTAAAGTTAGTCACTGATCTCGTATAAAAGTTAGTGAACTTAAGTTAGTTAGTCTGTATGTAGCTGAACTTGGTCTCAGCTACATACAGACTAGGTAAAGAGCCAAGATTTAGGCTACGCACATACGGCAGACTGCCGAATATTATAACGTTTGTCTTTGCTGGATTCAGTCGTAAAAAGTTATCACCGCACCAATCTTCGATTCGTACGATGTCTTCATCCAACTTTTGTATGTATTCCTCAAGCTGACTTGGGTGGCAGTGCCGATATAGAACCAGATCATCCGCATTCCATAAGTGCATACTTCGCAAACGTCTCCGTAAATCATTTACGTACAGTGAGAAAAGGAGGGGCCCTAGGACACTTCCTTGTGGTACTCCTGCCGACACTGTTAGTCAATTGGATTCTTTCCGTTGCTACGCACTGACTGTAGTCGGCCAGCAAGGAGTGAAACCAGCGCAGGACCTCAGGAGAAAAGCCGAGCACAGACAATTTTTGCAGCAGGATCGCACGGTTAACTGTATCAAAAACCTTACTAAGATCAAAAATCACTGCTGCTGTGACCATGCGCTGGTCAGTGGCCGCACGTATGACATCTGTTAGCCTCAAGATCGCTGTCTGAGCACCCATGCCCTCTCGGAAACCTACTTGGCGAGGATCCATTAAATTTCATTCCGTGAGATGCGCAATAATTTGATCATATACGCACCGTTCTAAGACCTTTGATAGGGCGCACAGTATGGAGACAGGTCTATATTCGGTGTAATATTCCGGTCGGCGAACTTTCGGTATCGCAGTTGCTATAGATAGTTTCCATATCGCAGGGAACTCGCTCAACGTAAGTGAAGAATTTAGAACATGCGTAATGAATTTAGAACATACGTGACGTATTCCAGTAATTCGTTATAGTACCTCAGTACCTTATAGAGAGGCAAAACAAGGCATGGCGAGCAACAATGAGCCACAACAAGAGATACACGAAACCCCAGTTCAAGGTGAAGTTCAAGCCAGCGATTATAGAGATAGCAAGGTACCTTCGTTCTGGCGCAAGAAACCTAAACTCTGGTTCATACAACTGGAAAGCCAATTTGTCTTACATAGAATTCGCTCGGACGAAGTAAGGTTTTAGCTCAATTATCAGCCACCTCGATGCACAGACAATGAAAAAAAGAGAGAAACAAAAAAAATGAGAAGAGACGATACGAAAATAAATACGACTCGTTAAAAGCGCAAGTGTCCAAGCGTACCTAAGCAATTTCCTGATAAGTCGTATTTCGTACGAAAAAAAAAATGTAAAAAATCCTGAACAGTTGATTCTACGATAGAGACACCTCTGTAACGTATAGATGGCAGTTTACTTCGTTTGCTTAACTTGCCGTTTCTTTATACCGTTGGAATTTTCTTTTAGGAATTCAGCCAGAAAGTCAATCTCTGTGATTCCCGTTCTACAGGGTTGTCCAAGTTAAACGCACCATTCAGACTTGCTATTTTTTTGTGCTAAATCAAAACCAGTTGTCTGACAGCTGTCAAAACAACTGATTCAGCCGTGACGTCATCATAAGACTCTTGCACTTTTATAGATAATAGAGAACAGCGGACAGAGATAAAGAGTAAAAGCAGAAGAGACCTAGAGTAAGGATAACTAGGAGTAACGGTATAGGTGGAAGGAGAGTAGCATCTTCTCTGGTTCCAAGATTATTTCCTATCATTCAGGTGTAACGTCGCGACGCCTCTCGTCCCTCTTCTGGATGCAAATATTGGCTTCCATTTTCCGGCTCGTGTTTCTCTACGGGTTACACGGATTAAAGAACGTGCAGTAATAAAATAGATTTACAGTATATGTCCGTCGTGTATAGAATAACACTGTATATTGCTGGTTGCATCGTGTGTAATTTTATGATGGCCATAAAGCAGCCTTCTTGCCATCGAATCGTGTCGCGGTTAAGATTCCCTCCTAGAGGCGCCGTGTTGCATTTCTTTAATGATTTCTCCACTTCACGTATTAGTAAAATTTGTCAACTACTCTTTTGTCATTTATTTCATTGGTCGTCTGGCGTTTTGTGAAAAATATCGTAAAATTGCAGCAGGTCACCGGAGACTCCCGTAGGTATACCCGACGTCAAAAAAAAGTCACCCTTAACGCCTGAAATTGGAATATAAAGTTTTCACGAAGTCAAAATGACTTCTTTGCCAATCGAGACGATAAGACGTAAGTCACGTAGCCTTGGTGTTTGTAATTTAAAAATCCCAGAATAACGCGTGGACTTTGATAATTATTTTGAAAACAGGTAAAAGAAGAAAAACATTCAAAGGATGACGAAGATGTACAAAGAGGTAGAAGCTAGAGTTACATAATTTGAACGTGTAAAACTATTAGAAATATTTTTCAAAATTTTAATTGTAATATTTACGAAAAAATTGATATACTCATCAAGGCTGAGCTTTCTTTTCAGGACATCAGTGCCCATTTCTATTATCTCTTAATTCTGTTGACGCAACAAAATCGTCCTGTCGAAGACACTTCCCCATGTCGTCCCTTATTCGATATATTCTTGTCCATTTGGCACAACGATTGATCCTACAGATATCATTTTGTCGTATAAAAGGTGTTCATAAACTTTCTCAATAGCCGTTACATATTGCAGGACGGCGTACTTCCATTAGGACCTCAGCGTCAGCTGCTTCCGTCGAACAAATTACCACGGGGATGTATGGTGGTTTTTTTATTTCTTGAATGAAGCAGAGGGGGAGGTATCGCTACGAGCAGTACCAATCCTCTCTCTTACCCTCCCACTCCTGCCATCAGGATATTGCGAACCTTTGAACCTTCTTTAAACTTTCTACCCTTGTACGTACACTGAAGCCCTTCACACACACACACTAAATCACGAGCCGACGTAAGACGTAAGCGTAAGGAAACTCACCATTCAGAATCTAGCACTGTCCACTTGGAGGGAGGTGTACTAGATTCTGATTGGTTGGTTTCCTTACGCTTACGTCTTACAGTTTCAATACTTCTTTTCGCAATTATGTGCACTGATTAATTTCAGATCGATAGCCGACCGATACATCAAAGAATTTATAAATACAGTTGAATATTAACAGGGTCTGAAATTTATAATTGCATGCACCTCGAAAATTTTTCCTTATACTGTAATTCAATACTATAAATTTCCATGCATCCCGGAAGTGATTACGATTGAATTAACAGTGAGCAAATAAAAAATAAAAATTTCTTTACCTATCCATTTGTTGCATTCCGGCCGATTAGTTTCAACTATTTATATCGAGCTCCAGAATGCCAAAATATTTTTTCTTAACTTTTTGTTTTTAAATTTAGAATATATATTTCAATTACGTTCCAATGAAAATATATGTTTCAATTATATTTCGAAATTATATCTTTACTGGTTATGATGACACTCATTTGTTTAAAACAAAATCTAATGATATGAAACATGTAGCGCTACAGTGCGCTCAATCAGTCAATTCCTTTAGATCAGTAGTGACTATACCAGTTTTTAGACAGTCGTGTAAACGTAGTCAATGGCTTAGTTTCCACTGTGCAGAGTTTAAATAGAGTTAACCAATCACGTATAGGAGTTGGATGTCAAATGAGAAAATGACCAATGAGGCTGCTCTGTAGGATCTCTGTAGGATGGAAACTAAGCCAATGTTTGTGTCCAACAAAACTGCACCATGGGAGCAAATACATATAATAGGGTTAGTTTGCAGCGTGGAGAGTGTAATACGTTCACACCGGCGCCTTTTTTATATATAGTATTTTGAACTAGTCCTGAGCCACCGGTGGTACACGTCGGTGTGAACGTGTTAAAGAGAGTTACCAATCGCGTATAGGACTTGGATGGAAAATGAGCAACGAGGCTGCTTAACTCTGTTTAAATAAGCCAATGGCTTAGTTTCCAGCGTGCAGAGTTCAAACAGAGTTAACCAATCACGTATAGGAGTTGAATGGAATTGACCAATGAGGCTGCTTAACCCTGTTTAAACTCAGCACGGTGGAAACTAAGTCAATGTAGGTCTACGTTCTGAAATTCGCTGCCAGTGCATACGTTACCAGCATGCATCGTTGAAATAGTGGTAACCAATCAAATTAGTTTATTCCGCTCAAATCTCCTTTTTAACACGTTGAGTGCTACGCGAATTTATAAGGAAATCCCCGTCAGGCCACATGCGCTACTTAGAAGTGCTAAAGGTCAGTCACCGGTGGCTATCTCGGCCTGAATGGGAAATTCAGTGTCAGTCAACGATGACTGACGTAGCACTGAACGTGTTAACCCATTTGCATCTGTAAGCGGAATATTCTGCACATGGCGATCGTCTTCTATCACCGAGCGCAGAACAATCCGCAAGCCGTCAGTTGAACGTCGCTGATGTCTGAATGCGGAAACTTAAGTAGAATCAAGATGCAAATAGGGTAATTGGTTAATTCTATTCCAACCCTATACGGTGGAAACATATGCAGTTTTACGAGCATAGTTGTACATGCTCGTAAAACTTGTATCTCATCCTAATAGGTCTGTTGTCGTTACCTACACTTTTTGCACTTTTCCAAAATTGCAAGTTCCTATTGAGGTATTTTTAAGTAATCAATGAGAATTTGCACTTTTTGAAAAATGCAGAAAGTGTAGGTAAAGAGAACAGATCTATCGAATGCAGGTAAAAAAAGATATCTTAGGGTATATTTCGTAATTGAACCACAGTTTTGGTTATTAAATTCCAGCCAATGACATCGATTGATTTCTGTCAGCAGTCAAAATCAATCGATGCAATTGGCTGAACTTTAATAACTGCAACCATGGTTCAATTACGAAACATGCCCTTAGTTTCTACCGCGCAGAGTTCAGAGTTAAGCAGCCTCATTGGCCATTTTCCATTCAACTCCTATACGTCATTGATTAACTCTGTTTAACCCATTTGCATCAAAGCGCGGAATATTTCGCGCGCTGCTACTGTCTTCTGTTACCAGGCGCGGATAATCCGCTAGCCTGCGATTGCTTTCCTGAAATAGGTTCGTGCTGCAATTGGGTTAAGCTCTGCATGGTGGAAGCTAATGCGCCTTGCACGTCAAAGGCAGCAGGTAGTAAGCAGCAAATCAGCGATCAATGGGCAAATCGTATACAACAATTAACGTCAGAAATCAGCCCCGAAGTATCTTACCCATTGGTTGTTGCCTGCTGCTCGCTTCCCGCTACTTTTGATATGCAAAGCCCATAAGCTTATTATATGTATTCGCTCCCATAGTACAGTTTTGTTGGATACAAGCATTGACATAGTTTCCACCGTGCAGAGTTTAAACAGAGTTAAGCAGCCTCATTAGTAATTTTCCATCCAACTCCTATACGTGATTGGTTAACTCTTATTAAACTCTGCATCATGGAAACTAAGCCATTGGTTTAAGACCGTCGTCTAATTGTGGTCATTTAAACAGGGAAGTAGTAATAGATCCGTTATTGCGGGACTTGGGGGGTGGATTAAGTAGGGGTTGGGGTGAGTCCTAAAAGTTTTGCGATTGAACTTTATTCATTTCAAAAAACGAGGTGAAAATTTTTCCGTACGAAAACTAAGCGGTAGTGATGAAACTATCAGCGGAAACGATATTTCGGAAAGTAAAAAGGAAAATTAAAAGACAAACCCGCATCGTGACGACAAAGCTGAAGTAGATCTTGCCCATCCTCATGGACTAATGGATGAGATTGTGTTTCGAAATGTAAAAGCAGCTGGTGGTTTAACATTTTAGGCAAAAGATTTCATACCTTAGGCGATGAATTATCTTTTAGCAGACAGTGGTTTGATTATTTCCATTGTGAGGAAAATTGAAAGATTAATCCATATCGTTGCAAAAAAAGTGGTGCCGTTCCGTCGATGAGACATTCTTTGTGTAACGAAAATTTTCTGAAACCTTGGAAAAGAACTGCAACAAGTGGCTAGGATTTCAGGAGCATTCACATTTCAGCCAGACAATCTGGCGCTCCTAACCGGCCACGTGTTTCGCAGACAAAGAGCTTTAACCCACAATTGTAAGGGTAGCACCTAAGTGAGATTCAGGATTGACGTTGAGATATGGGCCATAAAATAAATTAGGTTTGCAAACGATTTATAAAAATTGTCTATAGAGTGAATGAAGATAAACTTTTATCATGAGGAGAACCGCAAGATGCAATAAACATGATCCACTCGACACAGGAAAAAATATTGGAAAATGGTGCGCGATGTGCGTATGCGAAGAATCGAAGAAAGGGAAAGGATGACCTGGTTGCGGTACAAAGGAAGTATAAACGCACCCTGAGCATTTGATATCTTTGATTTGCATTTCTTATTCGCAATGAAAATACCTTCTGAAATAAGAACATTGAAGGCAAGGGGAATATAATACTTCGAAGAATAAGGATAATGGAATAAAGTCGATAATTTAATGTTTTTGTTTACTCTTCATAGAATTTTTCTGTTTTAATTTAAGGCAAACAGTCGTCCCAGATCTACAATCCATGCGTTCGACTGAACTATTTACTAACTCATGTATTGCTAGTACTACTAATTCTGTGGAGAGATGATTAAATATGCAATGTGAACCAAGAAGATCCGTTACTGTGCTAAGCGTGATTTTCGAAATTTTACCGCTTTCAAAAGCCCCTGTAATTTCATTCAGAAAACTATTACAAGGACGTATCGCAGTATTATAGTGATCATCAGCAAGCGTTAGAGCGGAATCATAGAATCATATACATGATTCTAATTAAAAAGTTTTTCAGAACACTGTCTCTTAAATGTAATACTGTTTTTCCACGATGCTATTTTTATTGGGCGGTCGTCATGTAATTCACACGATACAGCATTACAATTTGCGAGGGGTAGCATAGACCCATTCATTATTCTTATTTTTTTGTAACAATAATAGTAGTATCTATAAAGTGAGCGATGAATTTCTCAGAGTGATCAAGAAGTCGTCAGTCCAATGATAGAAGCGTAACGGCATCCCCTCTACAACCAAGGAGTTGTAAAGTCGGTTGGTATCCATTGTGTGTATAGATACAACAGATCTTCAGGATGCTTATTACGACGCGACACTGATACCTCACGACTATTTACTTCTGGATCTCAAACAGGCCACACTTGAAAATTGTCGACTGCGAACGTCTTTATTTCCAAACGATCCAGCGCACATCATTTACGTTCCTAAGGAGCATAAAACAAGCGGTATTCATCGTCGTTAAACTATTAGTCTGGGATACGCTGCAAAAAAAACACATCTACAGACTGCACGCTCTGTGTAAATTAACACCTGAACATCGACGCGCTGTATTCAAACTAGCAGATATAAAATTAGTTCGTGTTATTTGTGAATGCGCCCTTAATCTACTGCATGGTGGCGTACCACTTACTTCAGAAGAGAAAAAATATTTGACTAAACATAAAAAAATTCTTCGTAAACTGGCATGTAACAAGGTTACCTGGAACGGCAAGAAGAAACCACTCATTCAAAAAGGATCAGGTCTCTTGCCTTTATTGTTAGGAATTTTATTATCGATTCTCGCTTCCAAAGTATTTGGAGTAAATAATTGAAAGATGTAACATGCTAAGAAGATGGTTTTTATTACACGTAAAACTGTGGGACATTTTAATTTATGCAGTCAGTGCTTATGAAAATATGACGAGTAAATTTTTAACTCATGATTTGCGTGCTAAATTTAACGTTGGTGATATCGTAAGTTTCTAAAGAAAAAGGAACATTCGATAAAGAGTATAAAAGTAACTGGACTGAGGAAATATTCAAAGTGGTGTTTCTAGCAGACAGAATTCTCTTACCTCTTAATAGACATCCGCTATAGTTATGAATAAAGATCCTCATAGCACGCCCAGTTCTCACTGGGTAGCATTTTATATCGGTCAACAAGGAGAATGTACATACTTTACGGGCTTGAACCTCTCGTGAGAATTAATTAGCAGGCTATGAGAAGGAATTCAAGAAGAATTACATGGAATCAAAAACCGCTGCAGTCTCTCGAGTCGCATGTTTGCGAGCAGTACTGTCTAATGCTTTTATATTACAAGTCCCGCGGATACACAATGCAGCAGTTTCAAGACTTTTTTCAACAAATTATAATAAGAACGATAATACAGTTAGAAAACTTTATCGGAGAATTAAGAAGCCCACCAATAAAACTCATCATTGTACTCAAAGCTCTAGATCTTACTTATAATATGATTTTATAATAAATATATATTATGTCCCCGAAAATTATTATTATTATTATTATCATCATCTAGATCCTGCATTCCTACCTTAGGTTTTAAAGAGGTTAATTTTGTGAAGGATGAGTAAAAGAGGGATATATTATTAATTGATTTCAGCAAAAAAGCATATCGTTCTCAGATAGCCGTAGTAGTAGTAGTAGTAGTAGTAGTAGCAATAGTAGCGTTAAAGGTTATAAGCGGTTCCTCTATAGGGGGTAACGGTGGCGAATCTTTACTTCGGCATCGTCGAAGATGGTAATTACAGGCGGTTGAGAAAGCTTTTCCTGCAGGATCGTAAGCTGCGCACACACAACGTCCAGCTGCTGACGCATAATGGCTATTTCGCACAGGTTGCAGGATTTTTTACTACAAACATGAATAATAAATGTTAAATGAAATTCTTATTATTAAAAAATATATAATATAGTTATAGAACCTATCATTTTTAGACTCTACTTCATCCTTGCACAGTCTTCTCACACCTCGTTGTGGTTGAGGAGTAAATGCTGGTGGTGATGACGACGATGACGATGGTGATGGAGATGACGGCGATGGTGTCGATGCTAATAGTGACCTCGGCTGCTCATGAATGAGAGCCGTTGTCACGATAGTCGTAGACGATTTTATTTCAATAGCTGTGAATAAATTTATGGCGTTAGTACATAGAAGCTTTATTAGATAGAGAACTAGAAGTATACGAGCTAGCACTTGGACACCACTTACCACGATTCCTAATTATCCGCACTCGATTGTCACGATCTTCATCACGAATTTGTATTATTTCGTGACATAGTTGCACAGTCTCAGGATGAGTCATGCAACCCTTTTTATGTCACTGGACTATTTTTTGTAACTTTGCATTTTAAAAAATGCTGCGTAGGACCCTCAAATTTCTATCAGACTCATTCGCCCGATGAAATTCCTGACACATGAAATTCCTGAGGAGGGATGTAACAGAGTTAAGATCATCTCTATTTGTTATTTGTAAGAAATGGGTGGACTACGCCTACCACGTAATGGTCAAAAATGTGAACATCTTTTCTGTCCTTATTACAACGGCTAATACAATAGGTCCTAGGGCTAGCTCGATAACATCATTTGCGTTACACCAGTTAACATACATATATCACATCATCGCTTACCGGGAGAACACTAAGTATCTCCTTTTTAGGATCACTAACTGTCTCGAGGAATGTTTGACCATCGGTTACAATTGTTGCTTTTGGTGGATTCTTACGCTGAGGAAATTTCCCGCAGATAGAATTTAGACATAATTATAGTTATAAACCATTAACCGACTTGCGCGGATAAAAATTATGAGCGCACCGTGGCTCCTTGGGGAGTGCGTTGCTCGACGCTTAGCATAGCGTGAATAGACGAATATAATTAACGAAAGATTTTGAATTTTATTAAGGACCAGCCCTAACGATAGTGTCCTTTATAACGGAGGGTCAGGTCAAAAAATCCAGTACTGTCTTGCTGAGTATTCTGTTAAACTCTGCCTTGAACATACGCTTATACGAAAGAACCATGGATAGGAAATATTCCAGAGAGAGTTATGATTGATATTCCGCAATACTCACAATTCTCTGTCACTTCACATATAGATTTTGACTTGGCATATGAGTTTCGTTTAAGATGATTAGCAAGACAATCGGTATCATGAAACGTACGCTGATATTTCTGACATTTCAAACATCCCCCAAGTCTCGCCATAACGGATCTATTACTACTCAGGGTGAAGCAGCCTCGTTGGTCATTTTCCATCCAACTCCTATATGTGATTGGTTAACTCTCTTTAAACTTTGCACGTTGGAAACTAAGCCTATTATATGTATTCGTTCCCATGGTGCAGTTTTGTTGGACACAAACATTGGCTTAGTTTCCACCGAGCAGAGTTTAAACAGGGTTAAGCAGTCTCGTTGGTCATTTTCCATTCAACTCCTATACGTGATTGGTTAACTCGATAAATGATTGTACGAATTTAGTTTTGTAAGTATTATAAGAAAATGACAAACTACCAAACCTTTTAAAAAGACTACCAAATATCAAAAAACGACCGCCAATCGATTGGTACAAAGAAAAACGTCCAAATTCAAAGTGGGTGGCTAACTTTGCGAAAATCCTTTCCACCTACTCATTCTAGGAGTACCCCCCTTTCGCCCGGTGCACGGAAAGGACGATCAGAAATTCTATTAAGGGATGGGATTGGCAGACACCCGGCGAAAGCTCTTCTCAAAAGAAAGTTCGATGTAGAATACCAAGCCCTATCTAGGATTCTTGAATGCATGACAAATATTTGTCACCTAGTTGATACATCCTCGACGTCTTACATCAGGTGCCCCAGACAAAGTGGTTATCCAGACGTCTCGACCGTCCTGAAGAACGTCTGTCGAAACATTAATAGGGGATCCACGAAGGGAACAAAGTCGATTGCCTAAGCGAACACCCACATACATATATTTTGGTTGATACCTGTCCCATACGTAGATATCTTTATTTTTTCACTTTAGGCAAACACGTATTACTCCAAAGGAACGAAATGGCCAGTCCGAGGCAACTTTATGCTTTCGTCTGGACATTTCCGATAAATGATAATGCTTTGTCGCACTCTTTGAGGGCTAACACTGTATCCTGAGAATACCTACCTCTGGATAAAGGGAAGATACGCGTCAGCCAGGAATAGATGAATTCCTGGTACACCTATTCCTGCTGTTTCTGGCCAGACTATCCACCCCTTACCAAGTTGTTATTCGATACCGGCTGGGTGAAGTCAGCCATATTCATTGAAATTGTATATTAGTAGCCAAGTGTGTGCTTTCTCGTTGCTCGTGAAGATTCAATCTGGAACGACGATGTTCAGGGTTGAGACGAGCTCTTAATTCGAATGTCGACGAATGTCTGTCCTTATCGAATGGCCTTAGGCGGAGGAAGCCATCCCAGGAAAGAATTTTGGAAAAAGGAACAATAAATAGTGGGAGCCAACGAGGATGGCATTTATTTATTTTGTTTTGCTTCCACATAGAGGAAGCTATGTGACGGTGGAAAATTTGCCTGTCGAGATTTTCATGTCACTATGTTCAGAATGTACCAAAACTTCGAGAAAACACGTTTGGAGAAAATGTCCGGATGTATGTGTATGTGTGTAATGGTCTCAAAATTCAAACGTTTGTAACTCGATAATGGGTTTAGCTACAACCCCCAAATTTTGCAGGCGTGTGCAGCTCTATAATTCCTTTATTGACTATAATTGTCGCCATAATTCAAGCTGCGGCTCAGATTTTATGTCGTTTTCAAATTCCCAAAAAAAGGACGTTATTACTCTAGCAATCGCAACTTTTGTGATAATCGTCTAAATAGTTCTTGACAAAGAGATTTGTCAAGTTGAGTCCTGTCAATTTGAGACAGGACCGGACAACGGGGAAAGTGAGGAAAGAGGAGTTGATTTTTGGTGGAACTTGAGGACCGACTGCCGTCGATCCACGAGGGGGGCTGCTGCAACCGAAGAGCCACGAGAGCTCGAGAGTACCCGGGAAGGGGTTCTGTCTTTGGTCTACCGGGCGTCCAGTTGGAACGCCCTATGATTGACGCCGCCTTCGCCATCGACCAGGAGTCGATGTCTCCTCTTCGTCCTGCCGCGAGGCCGCGAGGAAGGAGGATATCTATGGCGGGCCCATGCCGAAGGAGGTGGGGGGGGGACGGGGGGAGGAAGAGCCGCCCATATCGCGGGCTCCCACCCTTCCTGCCCTATAAATGCACTGCAGCACCCGAAGACTCCCAAACGTGCCGCCGACAGCTCCGGTGAACTTCGTAACTAGCTACGATCCTCACGGCAAAATATTCCTTAACCAATTGATACTTCCGAAGTGGGATCATTCGTCACCATTCTACCGGCGCGAGAATAATGTGAATAGTGGGGGCATTCAACAGGTCTCGAGCTCGGTGAAATCCGAAAAGTCTACATTTACGCTTGGAGCTTATCAGCGAGTGGTAGCCTAGGAAAAGTAGTGAGATTAGGAAGAGAAGAAAGAACCAAGGAAGAAATTTATTGAAGAAGGAAGGAAGGAAGGACGGAAGGAAGTCTTTCTGGCCCTTTTTGACGGCTCCATTCTTTGCCGCTGCGATATTTGGTGAGACACTTGACTACCCGTTATAAATTGGCAAATATTTCTTGGTGTTAATGAAAACTACCGTGTAGGCCTTCTGCCTCAACGGGAAAATCTTCCATTTTTGAGGGTCCCGATGTGAATGTCTTTTCGCATTGGGCTAGAAAAGGACGATAGTGCTGGACTTTGCGATTTGTTAGCGTGTGTTGATATCTTCATGAAACAAAGTTAACACAAAATACAAAAAATACTTTTTCACAATAATTTGCATACAATCATTATTCACCTCTTCAACCAATATTAAAGATCTTTGCTTTTTGCATTTCCATAAATTCGACACTAGATTTGAATTTCCTACTCTTGGTTTGGTCCATTCGGTTACTTTACACCGTGAACGTAGCGCAATTAAAATCTAGGGACAAACACTACATCTGTGTACATGTTTGTCGACTCTTGCCGTTATTGGAACAACAGTGCGTAGACAATTGTGCACATTTTTCTAGTGATATTCCAATTGGAAAGCACCCTTAGTAAACTAACTTAGTTGCTTCTGTTTTCCGCCTGAACTCCACGGCGCTTCCAACTTGCTAGCCACCGGATAGGGTATGTGATTTAAATATTTTTTAGCGACTCTTTCTCATCCTCCGCTTTAGCGAACATCTTACGGATCGGCCGTTGTCCCGTGGTGCATCTCTTATTGTTAGTGAGATTTTAGTGAACCTTCGTGAACGAGAGACTCGTCTTAGGTTACTGACATGGTCCTCGCTTCCGTTATATTGGTGTTTAGTTTTAGTGTAACCCGGCCCCTTTCCGAATTGGGTAAATTAATTATTGACGAAGAGAGTGCGTTACACTCGTGGTACACTCCCGCGAGGGATACCTGGCGCCCAATCCGATAGTTCGTGTTGGTGATAGGAGGAAGGGAGGGAGAGGGCGGGTGTGTGTGTGTGTGTGTGTGTGTGAGAGAGAGAGAGAGGTCCTACATTTGTCGTCAGAACATTAGGGAGGACCATTGAGGGTCATTTTTGTTAACGCATTTATATTTTTGCGTTACAGTATCTAAACTGTAGTTGATCAGAAGGCATTGAACCATAGAAGTAAAACAGTAAAAATCTTCATCAGGGGGTGGCAAAAATAATTCATTGCTTTCAATCTTTCTTTTAGTAGGAAGCTAAACGTAGTGTCGACGTTAATGGGGTGCAGTCGTTGCACCCCCAATGAATCCGAATTTGCACGTACGGAAGGACTAAGAGAAGGTCCCTGGCGAAGGACTAATTCGGTGCTACTACTGGTTCAAATAGCTGCGAAGGATCGCGTGGGATTATTTATACGACGCAGAAGCCATTATCGAATTTCCTGCAGTTTTCTTATCATTAAGCGCGAACGCTTCGACGATCAGGATGCTGTGCGCCCCTCGTCATTGGGATTCATCTTTTTCATCTCCGCTGCTTCCCCCCCCCCTCCGCCCTTTCGAGAGTTTTGTTTGCGTCACATAAGCGTACGTGCTAAGGGGTGGGTTCGGGTATACCTAAGATAGACTATTTTACTGCAAAAAATCAAACCACCCTGTAGATTATTCAAAGTGGAGTATTACGCACCCCATAAAAATCTTAGGCTATCGTTCTATGGATTTCCTGTTGCGTTTCTCGGGAACAAGCCGAGGGGGGTTGCAGCCAGGCAAGTAATGCGCGTAACCGGTAAGGGTTGCAAAGTCTTATCAGTATTCGTCGCGTAGCGTGCTTCACTTGATAAGCGCATTGAGTCCTGGGGGAGGAAATCTCGCACCCCCGGGACAATCTAGAGTTCAGAGGCACGCGTAAATCGGCTACCTAAAGCCTGTCTAGACTACGACTCTTGTTGCGCAGAGCCCTTGTAGACCTTGTAAACCGCGTTCGCAGAAAATACAGCTCGGATAAGGGATGATAAAATCGCTCGGTGCACTAAGCCATAAGGAAAGCTCAATAGAGAGACCCAGACTATGACGTCTACGCGACCGTGATGGATGTTTTGTGTTTCTGATAGATTTTATATTGAATTTCCTTGATATATGGAATTTTTTAGGGGTGCTACCTTCCCTTGGGTTAAGGGAGGGTCCTATTAAAGTCACTATACGGTCACTGTGAACAGGGCAGTCGGGGAATGATTGAAATTTTAAATTCGCCTGGACACGAGATTGGGTTATTATTCTATGGACCAGGAGAGATCTTTGACTTTTTGTGGTACAGTAGACTATAGATGTAACGGAGTGGTCCATGGAGTCTCTATGGTTTCCGTTACGTAGGCAGGTACCAGCCATAAATTTCAATTTGTTCCGAAGTAACGGCCTCTGGCCATATACATATGATATAACATATGTCCCATACGTGCGTGGAATCGTCACGACACCCGCCACGCATTCCTCCGACAAAAATTACATTTATTCTATCGACGCTTAGTATTTGAATTTTAATGACTTCACTCCCGTTTTCTCAATCGAACGATTTTAATTCAACCCCCCGATATTTTTTTTCCGCTTGGATTTATCTGCCAAGCACGTCACAGAACTTTTTAGAGATACTAAAAATCATAGCCTACCGTTACCCTCGGTTAATTTATTTTATTTCGACGATAAGAGTCCTGTCAGAACAAAAGCTCTAGCTTTTACTTTGAGAAATAGCCCGGAAATCATCCCCACGTAAATGAGTTCTACAGTGAACGCTCGTTTCTCCTAGTACGAAAGTCACGATAAACATCGAGCATTTAACCGTTCACTTTTTCCGGCAGATTTTTTACCACGCGAATTGTCATTCGATGTTGATTGATAAATTTGAGAAAAAAAAATTAATTGATTTCGTTCGGAGTACAAACAATGTCTACCAAATCCAGCGTGCGAAAGATACACTCGAAAATGCTCCAGATCGCAAGGGGTCGAAGGGCACGTTCTTAATTGTCGGCCGTCGCGTTTTAAACGCATGCGTGCGAAGTAAGATTCTCACCGGCGTCGGAGATTCGAGGCGCCAAAGGAAAACTGCTTCAGTCCGCGTCACGACGCGACGCGTCTCGGTCGAACGAAGCTTCCGGTCCGTCGCCTAATGGCCCGGTTTACGAGTAGTGACACTATGCAATGTGCTCGTATCACGGCGTGGACCAGATCAAAAAATAAAAAAATTCCTAATAGAGCTAAGCAGCACATGCCATATGCTGAGAAAAAGAAAACAAACAAAGATAAAATCCCCTAGATAGATCAATAGTGGCGAAATATATTTTATATTCATTTCAAAATTTTCATTTAATCAGAAGACATTCCAAAATTACTACGTACAAGTAACGTCTCCGGTTACCATTGTCTTTGTGTTATCGCTTGTGCTTATCAGTCCTCAAGCAAGTGTCAATATATATTTATTAGTGTGATAGATCCAAGAGACAAGTAATGCAAGATTGAGTCATCTTCTTGGTACTAATTGTAAGAGAAAAAGAAGAGCAAGAGAAGCAGCTGGTGTATGGAACATCCTAAGCTGGAAAACATCTTCTGGGAAGTTGATCTCAACCGAGGTATATACATAAGGATACGCTCGCGACACTTGAACCAATATTTTTCTTGACCGAGTAATGCCGACTTCCGGTTCCTTCCAAGTTTCAGGATATTTTCGCGAGTTATCTTTGAATCAATGAAATTACCAAATAAAGAAATTTTCTACTCTTTACAATAGTTATACAACGTGTGGTGGCTGCATCGTTTTCTATCTGCTTGATTTACTGATCTTTCCGGTTTCCTGGTTCTTCGACCCAACCAGTTCCCTGATTGCCGCAGGGATAACAAACCCAAAGAACTCGATGAAGTTCTCTCGTTTTCTCGTTTTCCAAAGCACTCGAGTTTCACGTAGGCCACTTGCAACAAACGTTGAAAATGGTGAAAAGCACCGAGTGCACCTAGAACTGATTAAATTCCCTAGTACCGACGATAAAGCACGCCGAAGCACGTTTTAATAATAAACTGGACTTGATGGGAGCGCGATTAATTTTATTGGCTTATATCGTTCAATGAGATTACTGGGCAAGTAACAATATTTGACTTTCAAAAATTTTCTTCAAATCTTTCGAGAACACGAACTCTCTTCCAACGAAGCCTAAGTATATTCATTTTCCAATAAGAGACCCACAAAGCCCACAAGAAATAACATTTATCCACGTAACTTACATTATTTTTCAAATAAAATCGAGGTCCAATTCGACAGAATGTTTACACACCAATAATGCCAATTTTCGTTTTTTTATCTGATTCACTCAGAACTTCGGTCTTCGATTATCCTGAGATCACAGGACCAGACGAAGAACGGCTGTAAGGATAGTGAAACGTGCTAGGAAGATTACTGGATTATTCATTGAGAAACAGACAATGGAATATTTTAGTCTGATCCACCTGGAAGGATCCATTACCGTAAGATCACCCTGTACATGTTTGCGGATGCTCACCCCGTAATAGGGTTTCGGTAACGAACGGGTTGGCAAGTTAATACTACAACAGGTATCATTGGATACTAACGTATATTTCGAACACACGATATGCATATAGCTATACGCTGCCATAATGAATCTATTGATCTCCGAGCATATGTCAAACACACACACACATCTGGAGATGAATTGAATTAGAGGGGCTGGCTATTAAATAGTATCAATCACTTGTTACAATTTTGACCTGAAGCAAAATGTCGGTATATCATTTGATGCGTGTTCAGCCGTGCGTTAATTTTGAATTACATCGGAATTCGGGCCTCCGACTAAATTATCATTTGTTATGCAGCATCCAGCCAAGAGATATCGAACCCCACGAGCATAGTCACATATAATTGAGACGTCCAGTCAGACGCTGGGATTCCAGGGCCGCGTTAAAAGGTCTCCGAAGCCCCTTATTGGCGTTATCTCTTTCGCTAACTATTTGGGCAAATTGAGCACGTCTGAGTCGTTATCAGAAGATCCATTGTATTTAGAAAAAAGGGCTCTTTGCGTAAATTAATCCAGATTACCTGAACCGTATTGGAAGCAGGGGATTATCAAATAATTATCTAATATGCTAGGGATAAAATTACGTGAATTTTAGAATTTCAAAGAAATTATTGAAGTTCCAATTTTACAATAATTATTTTTAAGGATCACGTGTTGCTCGATGAAGGGTTAAGCTCGGTTTCTAACAAACTTCTGCACCTCAGCTGACTTAACTTTTAAGAAAGTACCAGATTAAGGGT
>JARQTJ010000320.1:146924-187190 GCA_030142635.1 Trachelus troglodyta
TTCGTATTCTTCCTGATAATTTTCAAAAAACAGGCCATTCCGATTATTCCATCCGGCTTCTTGTTCGCTCAGCGAATTTAGAGCAAATTAGGGAAAGAATCGGCTGTGCTTCCGTAAATAAGTGCGAAGTTCGTTCCTTCGTTACGGAACATTAATTTCTCCCAAGGGTGGGGACATTACGCGTAGATTCACCAGCAACACACCATTCTAGGGCTGGCCACATTCTGGAGCATGCTACAGAGTGCTACAGGCTGTTACAGACTGCCGGAAGCTGCGAAGTACTACTGATTCGTTGAGTTCAAGTAGAAACGAGGAACGGTGAACCGGCGAACAAGCGAGGACGCTTGTGACACATTAATTTATTATCGGGCCGTTTCCGCAAAGCGAGAAATAATCTCAACCCCCATTAACATTTCCCTTTTTTTTTAAATACGACGAATTACATTTTTTAACTAGTCGTACCATTGGTCATTTTGTTACGATTTTACATAAAATTTCAATTATCAAATTCATAATTCATTTTGCAGTCGATCGATTAATCGACTTTTACTTTTACATTGGGGGGGGGGGGGGCATTTAGTTTCTTATCGGTTGGTCATTCTGGCAACTCTTATCTTAAGTCTAAGGGGTAAGTTTTTTGTACCCTTCTAGGTGTTCGACTTGTATATCTACATATAGATGGACTCTAGTCTTAACGTGTACGAATTTTCTTGCTCTGGACCAGAGGCGAATATTTGACTTTCCAACTGGCCCCTTTTGCTACCTAATCTATATGGAATCTGTCCCAGAGTGGTTTTGCTCTGGCAATCGAGTCGTTGATTTATGCTCTGCGAAATTATGGGCGGAAAATAAGCATCCTTCGACTAACAATAAGGCTTTTTTTCTTAATTCGTAAGACAAACAGACTTCCACATACACTCTTTGAATGAGAATCACTCTGAATTCATTGCTGATTGACGAAGTAATCGAATGTTCAATTCGCAAAAATACCATATTGAAAATGAAGTATTAGTTTGATTCAAAAGAACGTTCCATGTTAAGAAATCAGTCGCATAAGAAGGTGGAATCGAAAGGCGAGGAACGATTGAAAAAGAAACGGGGTCCATTCGGCAAGACGGAATACCTAGTGAAAATATATATGTATACTACACACCCAGTGTAAATTTCATGGAGAATTCCAGGAATTTGTCTAGAGATTTACATTCCCAATTCACTTGGTGGCACTACATAAATTTCTTCTAGCTTTCGCGAAACTTCTACAGGTAACATTTCCATTAAGATCAGTCTCTCTAAAAGTTACCCTTATTATCCCATTTCTCACTGCTGTTATATACTTGCCGATCTCTTTCTATCTCCGCCAAAATCTAATTATAAATAAAATCACCCTACTATATCTATATATTTGTTTATTTAGCGTGCCGAATACCTGCTCGTCGTATTCGTTACTCGTTTCTTGTCCCACGAGTAATAGGCAAGGAACGTAAAGAGAGTACACTGTACATATATAGAAATATTCGCCATACACAGACACAGAAGCTAGTAAAGTTTAATAGGACTTAATTTTCAAGCAGATTCATACTGTGTTCAATGAGCACCAGGAAGGAGCTAATCGTCGGTCTTAAAGTACCTTCGATTCTGAATTAAGAATCTTGCGTTCTAAGCTGGTTTATACTTCAGTAAATTAACACACTGTGATTAGGCAATCCTGCGTAAAACTCCAAGAGAAAATTAACGTTTACGAATAATACAATATTTTCAAATAATAACAATTGAATTGAGATTTTCAAACTTGCAGGATTTTATCCTATTTTTGTATTTTATTAAATGAATTTATATTTCACAATAAAAAAATCTTTATACATATATAATCCTATACCAAGCGAAGGTTTCCGCAAACCGTACAATAAATTCAAACGAATAACACACTCCGCAGAATCTATTCGCGGGTGCGCCGCTTGCATTCGGGAACGATGATCCCATGTTTTCTACACAGGAAAATCCAAATATTCCGAATCTCGTTTGTGCACTCCTGCGGTAAATATATATATGCGAAATGGAAAAGCAACGCTACAGTATACGATTCTACTCAATACCCTCCATTTTCTTTTATTCGTATACGAGTAGGAGACGAACAACTTTTTACAATGGCGTCGGGACGCCGACGTCGGTATCTCTTCGTTTCGATTTCTCCAATTTAATGGATCTACCTAGATCCCCTATCGATCCCCTTAACTGATTTGCGGGGGGTTTTTTAAAAAATGGAAGAAAGAAAAATAAAATCAAAAAAGAAAGCAATATTCATCAAAGCATTACGTAGCTCGCTATACATTCATAGGAGTAGGAGTGTATCATCCTGACGCTGTACAATGTTATTTCTCACAGGAGAAAAATCCACGATGTAAAATCCCCATTCTGGAGGAGAACTGGTTTCCAATATTTATTTTCACTTTCCTTGTCCTTTATTTCTAATTAAAATTATATTTGTCTAACGCGCAAATAATTACTCGTAACGATTGAAATTTCTATTGGCCAATGAAAATGATCGTTGTACGTAATGCAAAGGCGAGGGTGCAGAAGGCAGGACGTACGGGACAGCGACGACAGGCTCGAAGATCGGTACGATCGCTTGCGAGTGCACGATCGCAATTAGCCTAATTACCTTCGTTATCCATCCATGCACCGGCTACGCAATCCGCGTTAATTAACTTGAGCAAGTTCCGCCAAGCTGAATATGCTAATTTATCTAGGGGTAGTCGTAGTCGTAGTAACGACTTTATGTATTCGCGAGCTTCTGCGAAAGTTTCAGCGCCTTGGCCGGACACTATTACTCTCCATGTCACACGAGGTGCAATAATTGCAAAGCTCGCTTCACCGCACGACTTTCCAACAGACTCTGACTAATCTACAGCAGGATCATCTTCGGGGATCATCTTCCCTAAAGAGGACTTTGCCTCTTTTCAGGGTTCCAAAATTGAAGTCTTAAGGACCACCTGGAGGACGTTAAATCTAATCGACAAAAAGTTGATTTTTGGGAACGAAAAGTTGTCAACGTGAGTTGTGAAGAAAAAGCAGGTGCTACCAGGTGAATGTATTCGTATTTTCTTAAGAGTCATGGATTTTCAAATACCAAGCTACCATCGTCCTAAGACACACCAGGGAGCAGGGGGTGCAGGGACGAGGGTGGTCGCAGTTCGCGATACTTTGGAATTTTCAAAGTGGAAATCTTCGAAGCTCCAAGTTTGCGAGAGGTTTGGCTTCGGTATTTTGAACAAATAATAATTTAGCAATTAATTCCGGACGCTGTGAAATGTAACAGGGCGTCTTACAATTAGTCGTGCTTTCTTAAGCAATGAGAAATTCAGACTCGCGATATTAAGTCTTATTGTTAGTGTGCTATAGGCGGAAGTTATTTTGAAAGTACTAAGCTGCCCCTCGTAACGGAGCAGGATGAAGCGTTGAGTAGGGGAATTGAAATTTTGTAGCCGAATTAAATAAATTGATGAATAAACGACAGGAGCTCGGAGATAACACGAAAAGGGTCACTCGGATGGTCATCCTAACTCTGCTTGACATTTAACCTTTTCCTTTTTCCTTTTTCTTCTTCTCAAAGTCACATAGTTTCCCGCAGTTTTTCCTTAACTTGAATGTGAATTCAGCTCGCGACTCCGTCGCGAATTTGAATGCACGATATATTTGCGACTCGTCGCGAGTTCTGATTTGCGACGCCAGGAACACATCCGTCGCGTCTCAGCTGGCTCTAGAAACTTCCTGAAATTCTCAGTGCCTACACGTGTCACAAAAATTTACCGTTCCGGCCCGGAAGTCATGTTTTCCTTTTTCCAGAAATTGAGGTTACTTGCCGTTGCGAATTCATACGTCAGCCTTTCCTACTCTTTTTTAACCCTTTTATTGGATCAGTAATCCTTTCAACACTGCCGAGACACTTCCGGTTTACTCGACACAATGTAGAATATCTTTCTCGCCCTGAATAAATATTCGTCAAAATTTCGTCACCGTTTTTAGGGTTGTCCAAGGAGGACGGTAAGCCAATTTTTTTCTTCCCCCTCATTCGCGAAATGTCATCACTTGAGCACGAAACAAAGGGAAGGAAGGATAATAATCGAGAAAAAGAGTATCACTCACAAATGTCATTTCCTGAGGAAGTTCAAAAAGTATTGCGATCATTCGTGATTACGTTATCAGATTTCATTTTAAGGCTCTTTTCCTCCCTTATCTCTGCTACTCTTCCCCCTCCCCTCAATTCCCATGACAACTCACCCACTCATCTCCACTCAAAGTAATCGCTCCTAGCAAAGGGGGTTGGATGGTCCCAACCACCCTGTTGCGATTTATCACACGTCATATCAGATTTCCAGTAAATCTAGGAATCCACCCTCCCTTCTTACGGTGATAACAGTAGCAACAGTACATGTTTCTCCTATGCCACTTCGACTGGTCTGGCCATGTTGCCATACAGTGACACTTTCTACTTTTCCTATTATCCTGACCCAATCCAGTCCTTGACAGAACCCCTGCGAGAATCCAGAAGGAGTTAACCCGGTCACCCGGTTCCTGGATCAGCTTCCTGGAACGGGACTGGCATTTTTGATAAGGTCAATTCTACAGGGTGATTCAAGGACCATATTGAAAACAGATTACACAAATTTGGCTTGGACTGATTCAGCAATTTGCAGGGTTCCTCAACTATTTCATACTAAATATTACGCTATAATCCACTATACAATGTTATACTTCCTATTGTTGTTAGTCGGCAACTATCACTGTTGAAAGTGTCCTCTTAACAGGGTGAACGTCACGACAACCCATGACCGATCAGGCTGAGAATAACCCATAGAGGATGATTAATAGCGTACGACGGTAATAACGGGAACTCGTGCTGATGGATGAATAGGGATTTATCTACCTTCGGCTTTTTTGGCGATCATCCACTTTGCCGACTATATTCAACTTTACCAGCAATTTTTTGCGTGTCGTATATGTTTTATATCGCTATTCCTCGTGGAAGAATCTCCGACAATTTTTTGCCACTGTTACGTCACTCCTATACTGTAAATATTTGGAAGCAAATATGTGGGTACTAACGTATACAATTGTTCATAATGATAGGATGTGTAGTTTGCATCTACGAGTAGGATGGATTATACATTTTCCATAAGGACATTGAACAAAAGAAAAGAGGTAAAAGGAAAAGAGAGGAAAAACCTCCTCAGATACTCATTAACAGGATGGATGTACTCCTGAGCTACTCCTGTTGTGATCCTGGTGTTAGACGACGACGGAAATTTCGAGTCTTCTCTATCGAGATGCTGCTCGTAGCACTGAATAGCAATTTGAAGAGTCAATTGAGTTCGTATAGAAATGCAGCTGAGTGACCGCGCCGAAGTTCTTGCGGTTCCCTTGATAACCTCGCTAGTAATAATCGTTCAGTCTCCTCACGTATAGCTGACTGTCATACATACGTAAAGAGACGCGTGGTTACCTGGCTGGCTGGCTGGCTGGCTGGTTAACTTGAGAGAGATAAAAAATAAGTGTAAAAAGTGCTAAGGAAACAGCGCTTTTTTCGGATTGTTGACTTTTTATCCAGTTGAAAGCATCAGCTGCGTTTACAAGGACTTGGGCCCAGCTGCGCCAAGAGAATATATTGTACACACGAACTGCCAGCCACTAGATACTGCATGTGTAATCCAGCTTAATGGGATTGAAATTACGAGGTTTAAGGCCTGCGGTTACGTTAACCACTTAACCGGAAGTCAAGACTCCCAGTCGTTCAGCTACCAGGGGCCAACGATTCTTTTTCACATTAGGAACTCGTACAAGGCTCGCTGAGTTCGGGTATAAAAATTGTTTTACACGAAAATATTTGGCCACGCCCGTTCCTGGATCAAATTCTGGGCTAAAGTGGCTACGGGTAGCTTCCCCTCGAAAAAAAAAGTCTGGGTGTATTTTCATCCTAATTATGAATTCTCACTCTCCCTTCTCTTCGAAGCTAAATTCATTTAATGCGCTACTCCCTTAATTGCTGTTTTTTCTTCTTCTGCGTGTCTTTATCGTGAACTTGGATTATGTAAAATCGTTACGTAATTTCTTCTTTACACGAGATCACTCCAGGTCAGCCGTTTCTTTAAAGGGAAATTTTATTATTTAAATAACGCTTGGATATTTTATGTTTCCAAATTGAATTTACCGTACGAATTTTTTCTCCTCCTTCCCTTTTGGTCAGGAGTCACGGTTGACCCAGTCCCGTTAACGGGGATGATGCAGAAGGATACCAACGTCGTAAACTGATTTCCTGAGAAGCGAAGTCCTTGAACAATCTGCTTTTCTTCTTTCTATCTGTTTTGTCACTTTACTACCTTCTTCTTCCTTCTCTTCCGCCCTGTGTTTCAAATGCCCCACTACTATCGTATCCCATTCCAAACCCGAATGCACGTGAAATTTCCTCGTACCTTCCTCGACTCTCATCTTCTTCTTCTTCTTCTTCCTCCTTGGAATATCAAAACTTTCGTTTCTTCATTTACGATACAGGACTTTATACGCAGTCCGTTGTTACACTGGAATCCGACGTGTCTTTTGCCGGACTCAATTTTCCACTATATCCGAATTATTCTGTGCTATTCCTGGAAATCTTTCTCGACCGGTTATCATATACTGATAAGGATATTTCCATTCTCTGTTCTCAGGAAGTCGAGGCTGAACTTCGCTGAACTCATCCGCAAGATGCGACCCGCATTTTGCATCTCGTTGACTGCTCCTATTAATTCTTCGAGGATCAAGAGATGGAATCCGTCCAGCAATGTTTATTAAAACTGCAGTCCTATCGAGCATTAAATACCCTAGACGTGGTTCGAATCAAATCATTTATCAAGACGAGAGCAACGTGATACGTGTACGGTATGCTAAGCGCCTTGCGTAATTCCTTGGACGATAATGAGAAGAAAATTTATACGAATTGTTCAAGAGCGACTCCAAAATATTCGCATGCGAAACAATACAAAACGGAGAAACACTGAAAATTCTCGAGGAAGAGGAATAAGGAGCAAAGAAGAAAGTATTATCTCGGACGCCGATATCTCGCAAGAAAAAAAAAACAAAGTGCTCTACGGCATTCCAAATAAAAAAATTAATCGACACACTTCGAAGGATTTAATATAGTGAAGTATGAACGATGAGGATTCTACGGGGGTTGTAAGTCGTAAAATTGGCAAAAGTGAGGAAAAAGGAAAATTAAGAACAAGAGGAGACAAAATCGAGAAGAATATATCTTCCGTGCACATGGGGATGGGAGGCAACGACGAGGCATGATTTAATAGCGATATACACGTGTATTGTAGTACGTTATCTGCGAAAGTGAAGAAAAAAAAAATTCTTGCCTTTCTACAAATGACGTAGAAGAGACAATTCAAAATGATCGATACGGAAAACTTAACGAAGGCCTCCATACGTTTATGCATGTTTCCAGAAAATGACTCCAGCTTGGAAGATCCAAGAATATCCGCCGTTAGAAGAATCTGCTACGGTATAGCACTGCCAATAATATGCAGCTTTGGAATAATTGGAAACATCTTGAATCTTATTGTTCTGACTAGACGTAACATGCGCGGCACTGCCTATATTTATATGAGGGGTGAGTAAGAATTTTTTATTAAATCATATATTATCCAGCCTTTATGCATGTATATATTTCAATGAGACACACAGTTAGCATGGATACCAACCGTACTCGTGGCCAATGGTTACTGAGCAAGGCAGTTGGGAATAATGTTATTCCATGTTTGCGTAATATAATGCTTCGGGAAAATTCAATTACATTACTTTGCACGCGATGCATTATCGAGACTCGTTCCTTCGTTTCCTACATAAAAATACGATACGTAGGATACGGATGGATCAAATTCGAATAGAACAGTCATGTGATCACGAATTCACTCTGTGATACGTACAGATTTTTTGTCGGATAAAAGAAAAAGGGATTTTTATGAAAGGGAATTATATGAAATTATTATTTTTCACGGAAAACGTATAGTTAACCTGTTCCACATTATTTTCGAGTTTCACGACTTTTTATATGCGGCTTTATTTATTCATGCATAGAAATACTCGATCTGTGCCCTCATTATCATTTCCCGGTCCACATTTGCTCTTTGTCACGAGCGGTTTGTAAAAAGCCCAGATTAGCTCAATAAGTAGTTTGCATTAAGGCTAATCTGCAAAGGCCGCAAAAACCCACACTTGAAAATATTAATCTCGTCCTCGCAAATGCTCGTGGTACTCGTTTTCTTTTGCTTTCATGCAAAAGAATTACGTACATCCACTAAACGAGCTATTGTACGCAAATTACGAGGAAGCAGAATCTACCGGATGGGCGTTAAAGAAAAAATGATAATACGAAGCTAAGTATACAGTGACTCTGGGCTCTGACACAGTATGCGAACATTAATTTTTTTATGGTACACACAGGCTTATTCAGGTCAAATGTACCAACTGAAGTTAGCATCTCCATTTGACTCCTATTGTAGAATCAACTTCGGTTTGTGCGTGTTACTCGAATATCATTGTATATATTATATAGCGGCTGTATACGGTAGCTATCGCGAAACTACTGCCAAATCGTCGAGGAACCGGCTGCTATTTGATGCGGGGCCAAAGTAATTGAGCTCAATTTGTACTTGCTGTAGGTACTCCACTTACAGTTACCTACAAAATACCTAACCAGGATACGAAGCGCATTTACCTCTCGTAAATAAATTTTCCTCTATATCTCCATTGTGGTCTTTCAATTTTTTTTTTATTATCATCTTTTCGACTCGTCATTTTTCTTACAATCTCTTGGCTCTTGGCATCCCTCGCCGCAAACCAACGTAAAGCCTGATGGCTGACCATAATAGTAGGTACAGGACATATATAAAATTGAGAAAAGATTTTATGCGTAATATTCATTCTGCGATACTAAATTCTGAGCAGCGGAACTTAGAACTCGTGACGTATGAATTTTTCACTCGTTACAGCCTCGTGTACACTTATCACAGAATGCAAATGCGACGTCACCGAGTCAGCGAAGCGTGGAATAACGAAGTGATAAGTAAACGGAGAAGAAGGGATGAAAATTCTAAAGGGTGAACCTAGGAGAATACTTGGTTGCGAAGATACCGAGCAAAGATCATGTCCACAGCGTCATCGCAACGTATCGTCAAATACATAATGGATGTCGTCTGCAAGGATGAACCCCCTAAAAGCGACCCCCTATCTCTTTCAGGGTAAATCCTGTTGCAGCCAATTAGATGGAATCTCAAATCGATTCGTCTCGTGGGAATTCCTACCCCCTATCCGTGGTTGCGCGCCGGGACTTGGGGGGTGTAGATCAGGGCTGGGCTCCAGGAATTCTTTTCTGAGTTCCTTTGGAAAGTTTCTTCAAATTAACAACCAACCTTCCACCTTCGATTTCTTCGGGTGCGATGACTTGGTCGGTTGGTCCAGGGAGGGTGGGAGTCTGCAGGGATTGCATAGGAAAGATCAGGATGCAAGAAGGGATGAATTCGATTGGACTCGATCTCAAAGATTCTTTCACTTCTCATCACGTCTTTCATCCTTTCGCCGTTTCATCTCCTCGTTCTCACCTCCCCCCCCCCCCCCAAGATGCCATTGATTTTACGTTTTCGTATTTTCTCCTGAAAGAGTCGCCGAATAGTTTTGCGGGACTTTCAATTTCTTTAGTCATTTCCGGCCACTCGCTAAACCAGCTGAGTCCCTACATTAAGCGGAAATTACAAGCCTAATTTGATTTAGTATTTTCGTCGAAAGCTCCAATAGCTTCGCCTATTGAATTTCACAGAGAATTCAATGGGATATACAACACGTTTATCGGTTTACGTGAAACAATGAAAAAGTGCTTGAAGCACCAGGACCTATTCGTTATTTCCTTTCGAGACTGGGATCTCCCAAGTTTTTGCAAATAGTCCGCCATTTTTGTCTTTTTCATTACTATGACCTATGACCTTCCTATTCTTCGCCTTACTTAAACATCTCTGCCAATGTCAATAGGCGCTGTCATTGACAAGGGTCACTTTCTTATCTCTTCCAGTCTCTATTTACTCGCGAAATCAGTCCCTCTCCTGTAGAACGAGTTAATTTTTTCGCACAATGAAAATTCACTCCAATCAACAAAACTTTCCTGTATTATCTTTACCATGTTATTTTACGCGTACAATTAATTGGTTCCATATAAACGTCATCGGTAAAAAAATATATTTGTTCTTCAGGTCAATTTTCGAAATAGCCTTGATAACGATCGCGATTACACACCGGAAATTAAAATCAGTGAATCGAAATCGCAATAGCAACTGAGACCTGTTAGACCGAAGAATATCAACGGGGCGTAGGTTTAGTCGTTAATCACAGGGCTAATACAAATTCCATGTATGAACGATGTCTCTATTGATATTGGGGTTGGATTAGTGGAAGAAATAAGGCCAAGGCCAAAATCTTCACGGGAATTCATAAGGGTGCGTTTCCATCCCCGAATAAAGGAAAACCGTGGTTATCGTTACAAGATTAAATTTCTGCCACACAATGTTCTCGGTAATTCTGAAAATACTTCGAGTGGATAAAAAAATATTTTTACCAACCACCCTCCGTGGCCCCGATTTTTTCCCCTAAACTTCAGGCAAACTGAAATTTATGTCTATTGGTATATTATGATATGTACAATACTAGAAGGCATCGGATGCCGCTAATAAAAATAAATATTATGTACGCGATGCTTCTACTAATATTCATCTCCAAGCAGTTTCCCTTATATGTAATTCTTATCTGAAGCTTCTTTATACGACAGGACAACGCACCCGCTGCCCATTGTTTGCCTTTTTTCTGTCCGACTGACGAGGGCATCCAATACGTCCGATATTCTCACGTCGGAATATCAGCGTAAAAAAATGTGATCTGTTCGAAACAACCTTCCTTTGCTTGGAAGAAGAAAGAATAATATTTCTCTTTGTAGAGAACCAATCCTAATACCTATATACAATTATACATACAAACGTCACACCCTGTACATACATATTTATCCCCGAATGCAATTTCGAACGTGGAGAATTTACCTTATTGACGAGTGTCAATGTTACAGACTACCTTCTAGGGGTGGTAGCACTTGGAACACTGGCTATCCGAGTATTCAGCTAGTATAAGGGGTGAACTGTAACGAAATGGAAAATCCTATCATGTTTATCGGTTCGTTAAACATCACTTTTATGAATAATACAGGAAAGCTTTTATGTTTCGTGGACTTATTTCACCCCTAAAATGTTTAGGCTTTTTTTTATATAAAAATGCCCAACATTAAGCCATTCAAAAAGAGGGTTAACAGTTCTTTCTTTTTCCCCCGTACCTTTCTACTTCTACGAGCATCCCAACGATAATGACCGCGTTATGCCTCTACACGCTAGGGAATGAAAGGGTTGACTAACCCTGAAAAGTTTGTTGGGACTTTTTTCTCTCCTTTGCTTTGTTTCTACCTTCTTCGTGCTCCTGCTCGCGTTCACAGAGAACACCACAAACTTTCGGAACTTGATTCATGGTTTTAATCAGGGGCGCATTGAATCTTTTAACTCGCCCCTGAGTATAAGGGAGAAACGAATAAGCCAAGAACGCTTAAATTCCTGTGCTGCGCTTTTGCCTCGAAGTCTAAATAAATAATAACTTTACCAAAGCTTCACATTTCCGTTGACTCGCCGCGTCATGGACCAACCCTTATTCCTTCTTCAAGCCCTATATATCTTTTTCAACTTTCTACCCAGTTTCGCGACACTTTCTGGGAAGCACCTGTTTCTATAGCACTGACGTAATAATTCTGTAGCGCCTTTACGTTTTCTCAAGGCTCCCACCCAAGAATCCATAGGACGCGTCGTTATCGTCGCTCGGACAATCAGTTCGTTTTTCTTCTCCGTTTCTTTGTCTTACGAGTTGCAAGCTTGTGCTTGGCATTTGGAACTTTAATCGAGAAAGTATTTGGTACCTTTAAAGCTTATCCAGATTCAATGAAGGCGTAATAGAGGCGTCGTTCACAGTAACCACAGGAGAGCTTCTGATATCGATTAAATTGTAACTGATTTCATTTTACGTTGCACCAAAAAAAATTAAAGCTATTTTTATTCAAATAATTGTACGCTGTCAATATTTGGTATCAAATCCTCATGCTACGATTAACTTTTCTTCGAAACGATAACTATTGGCTAACTATTGCGAAAGTAAAAATATTTCGTTTCGATTCTTTACGGTGAAGTCGAAAAAAAAAATATTTTTCTAACACTCCTTCGCAATTCTCTCGCAGTTGTCCACCAGTGAAAAGAATCCCTCGGTTGTTATCCTTAGATTATTTTCTTTTGTACACGTATGTCGTGTACGACGGTATAAACGGAATATATTCCTTTCTGACAATACAAAGAAGAATAATCAGTCTCCGATAATGAATTGTCCCGTCATGTCCAGTGAAAATAGAGAATCGACATGGCGTCGATGGCAGCAGGAATTCCTACGTGTCCGATCGAGAATACACGGACGTAGTGAAATTCCATTGGTGTCTCTCGAGTTTCCAGAAGGTCGAGTAAGGTTCTAAACCACCCCTGCTGTAGAATCCCCTTTACCAAATTTGGACAACTGGTATCTCTGAAAAATCAAAGGAGACAGACGTCATTTTTCGAATTTTTCTTAATCCGGTGCGCAGACCTGAAGCGCTCTTCTAGCCATCGATTCTTAGGGCATCCCTATCCCCGCCTGCCCCTCATTCACGGAACGACCTACCAAGGACCCCGTGACCCGTTTTCAAGAAATTCCTTCGATAAAAGCGCCAGGATCATCCCTTACAACGATAAATCGCCATAGCGTCACCTACGCTTAAGCTCTTTTCACTTCCCTTCTTCCGCCACCCTGATTATACAATGAATTTCAATTGCCCTCGATTTTACGTGTTTTCGCCAAGTCGAGCGGAATTCCTTATTTCTCGCATTGTCAGCCTTGGATACCTTGATTCCAGGAAAAGTAATGCAGCGACCATCGCAATCTTTTTTCTTTGTATGAACATTTATTTTCACCGCCCGAGGTCAAAGTTGACAAACACGTAGAACAGACGTTTCTTGCCCTCGGAAACCACAATGTCAAAAAGTTTTTCGGGGTATTTACGGTTTTCATCGAACCATTCAAATCTTCGGCTCCAGCGTCCATTTTTCGATTCTCCTCTCTATGGCTTTTCCAGAATCGCCATTATTCGAATGATTTTTCAAGTAGATTTCCGAAAAATATGTTCTCTCATCGCTTCTCCAACCCACCCAATCTTTTTTCCTTTTTCATCTTTCCTTCGACGACCCAGCATCCCCCGTTGCTTCACCTTTTTTCTCCTTTCCATCTTCGTCCCTCCTTAACCAGGGATGAATTGGATTTTGCAATTTATATGCAGCGACTCTTCCGCACAGCGATGTCGCCTAGTAGTCACTAGGATAGTCACGGTCACGTATGACGCAGCTAGTCTGACGTCGAATAACACGCATGACGAGATTCGGTCATCCCTAGAGGTTCATTGGACATTATTTGCCTTTTCCAATAAAAAGCTAAATAACTCAGAAACAGAAAGAGATTAAGACGAAGAAACAAAAATGAACATCGTTTGACTTTCGCTCAGCAATTATCCTCAACTGGTTCAATGAACCAATTGGGACCAGGTGACCTGCTGTTCAATAAAAATATGAGGGATCCGGCAAATTCCTTAACCCCTTAACGAGACGAAGATCGATGAGAGATTTAACGATGTTTACTCGTATCTCTTATATTGTCAAGCGCAACAAAAATGGCCTCCCGTTACTTTAAAGCCACGAGGGTTTCCGTATTTCTCTTCTCCTCCTTCTCCGGTCGTTTTCTCTGTCAAGTGCGAAAGCCTCGAGCACCGTAAGCCGTTTCATCTCATCGAGACGAAACACGTGGCGAATCAAGCGAATTAAAGAGGAGCTTCCCTCGCGAGAAGATCGAATTAGCAGCAAGCATCCCGTAACGCGATGGGTAATTGCCACATTATAACAGTGATATTTACAGAGGAGGACTTTTACGTGTCTTTTAATTTATCTTCTTTCAATTTCACTATATTAAAAAATAGTAACAACAAAATTCCTGGAAATGTTCAATGGAAACCCTTATAGTTTAATACCAGCCTATATCGGCGCTTGTAATTCCCTCGCTTTTCTCGGGGGTTGTTTTAACTCGCCGCAATACCGGCTCATTCGGCGGGATTAGCGAGAGATCAAAATTCCGACGTGAATTTCATCCCTCATTGCCCCCCCCCCCCCCCGTCACCCCGCCCCTTCCCGACTCGCCGATTCTTCCTCAGGAATTTTCCATTCGACGCACGTCCTCGGTTCCGCCCTATTTTCGCCTCTCGCTCGACGCGCCGACTGCAGGAGCGAGCGTCGTTTGTTCGTAAAATGTATGCACATTCGCAGGTACCTTACCAATGCGACCCAGCAGAGAGAAAACGTTATACCGGGTGTGCCTCAATCTCTTGGCATCTTCGCTGTAAGGCAATGGTATACGTATGTATGTACAAGTGAAACGTATAAATGATGGGTAGGCCATTTATTATGGATAAACATCGAACGCATCGTGTCAGTGCTTATCAGGGGTTGTGTGTATGGAGATTTTCTTAAAATAAGATCCGACGGTTGAAACAACAGGATTCGCACGACAACAGTTGACGTGTCGACAGACAGGCAGTTACAGAAGTTGCACGGTTCAAAAACAGTTCGCGCGGGTTCTTCGTACCGAACGTTTTACCAAATTGTCCAAATCTTTCGACACTCTCTTGTTTTCGCGAAAAAGCCGCGTGCTGCGGCGGGGGAGAAAAATGTTGGGAAACTTTTGCAAAAGGAAGGAGCATAGGGTTTCAGTGGCATCATAACGGTGACGCGTGGTATTAACTTTTATCGTCTTTTCCGAACGATCCTTAAGGCGTCTGGGACCTTTGGAATTGACGTGTATAGTACATACCATGAGACATCGTTATATCGTACTTTTCTTTTTCCTTTGAACCATTGGCTGCCATGGGAGTCACAACGACGACCGAACTATTCAATTTAATATATCTATAGGGTTCCATCACCGTCACACCCTACGGAATACTAGGATATGACCACGTGATGTCATTCGTATGTATTTTACATATAATACGTATATACATATATACTATGTGGTACGTTTCTGTAATATGAAAAAAAATGTTTTTTATACCAAGCAAAAGGTTGATCAATCTTTTTGAAAAAGTCGATAAATAACTTCCGATAGAGTTTAACTGAAAATTGATGAGAGTTCGAGTCGCCGGTCGAATTTCGAAATGCTGCCTTAAGTTTTAATACGTACACGTAACGGGTGTGACCGTAAGTCAAAATTCATTCCTTAGGTAATTTCTATGTGAGAGCATCGAATTAGCGTGTAAATAATTCAGTGGCCTGGATCTTAAGATTTACATATCTGACTGCAACGAAAACTCGTGAAAATCTCGAAGCAGAATCGAAGTCATAAATTTTCTTTACATGGTAGGTAGGTAGATAGGTGGTACATGCCACACAAAATATCAGTCGTATAACCTCGGATATGCATTACGTGTATATTCGTCAAAGAAAAATGCTCAAGATAAGATACGTGGCGTAAACTAAAAAAAATATTTTAGTCGTTCCCAGTACGTCATATTTGTAGACCATTAGCAAGCCGAGTTCGACGCGTATTCTGCATAGAGATCTTATAAATATTTATTAGGCGCCATTTCTGTCTGTTGTTTAATAAAAAGTTCGAGTCTTCGTATCTCGTTACTATGCGTCGATTCTCAGAGAACACCCGGTAAACTTCACGACTGTAGTCCTCGAATCTGGAGCAAACTAGATGGCTGGCAACTAACTGATGCATAACTTAACTTACGTGTGTTTACCGTTCGTTCGCTTGCTCCTTGGTTAGTGGCTCAGAGTTTTCATGGAATCTTGGGTTCATGGGTTCAAGAGTTCATATAGGTTCATGGATCCGTCGGAATGATACCCCAGTATCATTCCGACCTTTCCAAGTTACTTTTCAAAACTTTTCAAAATTCGACCAAAGGAAACGCAATAATATTCAAGCGACCAGAAAGTTTAATTGATTTCTCGCAATTCTCACGCGTCGGGAACTTATTGAATCGTGTGACGTCATACCAGCCGAACTCGCACGTGGACCTCAGTTTAACGTTGAATTCATTATTCGGTTCGACGATGCTATTTTTTTAGGACACTGTGTATCCCCATGGGGTAATACAACAATGTCTTCTTTGCTCATGTCTTTGCAGAATTAAGTATTGGTCGCTACCTTTTGAAACACCTTGTACAAGAGGAAGGATCATTTTTTTGCATAAGATAAGGCAAAGTGGATACCCGAGGAGGCTGCACTCTCTATGCAAAACGTGTAGCTGATCGTTGTTAATTTTACGTCAGAAGCCGTCGGCCATCTTTCCTTTTTTATTATTTTTATTTACGGAAACTCATGGGTTCCTGTGTCTTCGATGATACCCAGCATCCATGTCATCCGACCTTTCTGGAGCATTGAGATGCCGCAAGGAGCTTCCATCTTGGACGCTTTTATAAAAATAGTACAATCTCTCCTTCAAACTCAATTCGTTAAAACTTTCAAATCCTCATTGAGTTTGAGATAGTGGGGAAAAAAGTAACTTGCAGGAGCAAAAAGAAGCGCAGGTCAGGTTAAACCAGACCGGATATCTCAAGCCCTGAGGGGGTGACTATCGAATCGCACGAAAATCATGACCCGCGTCGCGAGTTCATGCGGAAGATGGAATTACGCGGGTCACGCAAAGCACCTCTACGTTTTGCGCTATCGGATTGACCTTTCGACGATAACTAAACCCTACTCTCGGTGAACCTTGTCGTATCCTTAGCCGATAGGTCGCAAAGAGCCGACCAAGGATGCGCCTCGATATTCCCAACATTCGTGAAGAAAGTTTACACAGACAACTTGAAGATACTAAATTACATTCTCATACGGAGTGTAAGTTTTACGTGGATAACAAAAATACAGGGGAAATTTTATTCGATATTGATTGATCGCGCCTAACCTAACCCAACCCAATAAATCCGACCACCGATTCTCGTGAACGTGACCGCTTATTAAAGTGATGTTATCCATTTATATTTTTCCGATGTTATTCCACGTAAGGGGCGTGGCGAGAAATAAAGGATGAAAGATAAAAGATATTCAGATAAGGGATAAGGGTCAAGGACGGGGGGGATGGGGGGTGTTGGAGCACGCAGCTATCATCGAGATGGGCGGTGATAAAATGCAGCGACTTTTCCGTTGTCTCTTCTAGCCGAGGACAATATTCTCGCGGAATGGTTTATTACCACGTTGGCAATATTGCACATTCACCCCCTTCGGCCAGTGCAGTCTGAGCTCCCTGGCGGCTCTTGGCTTTGCCCCTCTGCCCTTCAGCCTTCGTCTCCTTCGCCCTTTAACCTCCGTCACTTCCCCCCCCGTCCGACCCGCCGTCCTCTGCGCTCTACAAGGTAGCGACTCTTCTAGTTATGAGTTTTTCAAGGTGGACGGATTTTTCATCGCCGCCTTTTCTACGGGGTCGTCAGCCTCTTTTTCAACAGGTTTCCATTTTTTCCCGTTATATTTACACGTCCGCAGGTCACACTCGTCCACTTGGTTTTTTTTGGGAAATTTTCTTTATTAAAAAAATATTACCGACCCTCATCCCCGTTATCGTCCATTACTCTTCCTTTATGATTTCCTTCCGGTTCAACCTCTATCACTACTTTGCCTCGTGCATTTTCAAAGTAACGAGTCAGCGCGAGGCGACGCCGAGCGTCGCCAAAGCTCCTAGAAAAGCTTCGACGCCTTTAATAGTCTCCAGCTCATGAGAATGATTCGTGGTGGCAATAACGAGTTTCCCTTCCGTAACCATTTCAAGGAGAAGGACATTAAGAGAGAGGGAGAGAGAAAGAGGAGATAAAGACAGGAGAGACAGAGTAGCTGACGCTTTTGCAACGCGATTCGATAAAAGCAACTACGTTAAAATTCTAGGCTTTATTCAGACTTGAAACTTTAATGATATCTTACCTTACAGCCAGACGTTTGCATGTGGTTTGTCGCATTGTCGTTCCTGAATTTAATGAAAACGCGCATCAACGAGATGTTGGAACGATTTGAAATTATGTCGTAATCTCTGTCCGACAACGATTCGTCGTCAGTTTCAACGGAAACGTGTCATTCTCTTGGGCTGTTATAAACGTGCCAATGTTATTTCGCTGTCTGGATGGTAATGTGGGGTTTGATCATTCTTTGTCCTCGAGTAGTAATCTCGATAACGGGTCGGACAAAAGTTCCCAACACGCCCACGCCCCTCTGATATACATACAGACGTCAAAAGGTTCCTTTATTTTTTTTTCTACGTATATTCATATAGATGCGTGTGCGTAGGAATGAACTGCGACGCAATTTGCACGATGATAATACCGAGAAAAAGAAATCTGAATTGAACTGTATAAACGATCAAAACCCTTATGAAGATAAAAAGGAACACTTGGAAATATTGAGGGAAATCTTTTGGGTTTTTCCATGGTGACTAAGGGTGTAGGTGGGGTCGCTCGAAATGTAAGAATCGCGATGACGGGGAACCCCAGAAAATTCTTTTTGCGTTTTATGAAATTGATGGTAAAAAGGAAATATGACGAATTCGAGAACGCGTGATTCGAATCGAAATCCCTTTGGCTCCGTTGTAACGAATGCGTAATATTGAGAGTATTATTATTTTTTGAAACGATAATAAAGAAAGCTAAAATTGATCAGATTGAGATTCACCTAATCCCTTCAGGATTTGATAACAGTATTTATAAATTTAAATCGGATACATACGCGTGTTTCGCACCTGTAAGAACCTATTGATCTTTAAATGTAATATCGCAAACTTCATAAATATTCATCCCAGTTATCTAGTTTTTCTTTATACCTGGAGTTGAGCCCCGATCGTCGTCACTGTTTCGGTTAATGCATCGACCATTTTTTTATTCCAGGATGGACCCCTGCTCACATTTCCTATTTCGCATCCCAGTTGACGAAGGTTTGAAATATCAAAGATTCTCATACTGGACTCATCGTTCTTCTTTGCTTCAAAATTATTCCAATCGGCCGTCGTAATAAGACACGTTACGCAGCCTGTGGGTTCCGTCGGCTGTTCGAGAATTTTCAAGAAGAAGATATGTACTATTATATTTGAGGGCAAGAATACGGCTATACAACACGGCTGTTAAACGTACCTGGAATTTAGTGTTAAATTTATCGTGCATCTAGATTGCATGTTCATTGGCAAAAGGGAAGACAGCATGGAAGAGAAATAGACTCACAGGTACCACTTAACCTACGATAGCTAGTGGTTAGAGAGAAAATATTCCCGCGATTGGCGAGACTAGTGGCGGTAGACGATCCAACTAAAACTAAAAGGAATAGCCTAAAGATAGTAGAAGGAATGCATGTCGGTAAGTCGGTAAGGGACACCTACTTTCCATAGGCACACACTCGCACTTCAACTTCTTGACAGATATACTGAAAGAAAACGGGGATCTTAAAAAGAAGGAACGAAAAATTGAAGATTACACAAATTTTCTTCAAAAGGCGGAATATTTTATGAATTTAGCAGCTACAAAGATATGTAATATCTACCGAGGGATTGTGAGGATAACGTTGGAGATGTGAAATGCCATTGGAAATTATCACTCCACCGATGTACCTTAAGAATGGATATGCCTGTTTCGCTTCTATTGAATAATGCAAAAATCCGCTAGCTTTGCGCGGTATCGTTTGAAATTCTTGGTTCGTTCTCACAACAAAATCGAATTGATACGCTGTGGGCTTATTACACGTAAACTTTCACTTGAGAATTATTATCACAGTTATTTGCCAACTAATATAATCGTAACGGCCTTTACTAACTTGAACTTTCCATATTCGAAAATGCTTATTACATAAGGCGTGCGGGTGTCCCCTGCATAAATCCTGTTTTAATTATTGTCTGCCTTCATTAGTACGGCACGGCCCTTCTGTTTATATGTATATTAAAGTCGTTTGCCGGTTCCACGCGCGACCCTGGATTATCTCTAACTGGGGCTTTTCCAGTTGGCATTATGAGTCCTTCCTGTTCACTAACATTACCCAATACGTTCCTATTAGCATGTCGATCAATCAATCTATCGCCAATATTCCCATTCTCACCTTTTTGCCCCGAGGCCTGTATCTGGTATTTCCGTTTTTCCTTTTTTTTCAATATGTCATTTTGACTTTCTCATCTCTTTCGTCCCCTAACATTTTGATGTTCTTTTTTTTTATGAATTCCCCTCTCTCTTCATTTTTGACTTGGAGCAATTCATTTTCTTTCCAACATATTTTTTATTTCGTTATCGTCCATTCATGTTTGGTTTCTTCGGCACTTTCTTCATCTTCAGGCAATACGTTCTTGAGCGAATATAGATTGACACTTTTTTCCCTTCGGTGAAAATGGGGTGAAATCGAGAAGTCACAACGAAACGGTCGACAGAAATAATATAGCTGTTTTTGAGGGTGAGTCCGACTCCAGGAATTGCCCTTGTTTAGCACACCAGCGACAGACCGAAAAACGGTGACTTATATTTCACTTGGCTACCCCTCATGATAAATTACAGACACTGGGAACTCGACTACTCCACTTTTCGATAAATTAAACATCTCGAAGTGCGATTTGTAATGCGTCCACCGAAGCACGAGTCGAACATAAAAAGCATTTTCCACCACAGTCCTCGAGTCACTTCCGCGTTTCCCGTACCAAGATATCTCAGCCTCCACCTTCGACGCCCCGACTCTCCCGTTCGCAAAACATCTTTTTGTTTCTTTTCGCTGCTTAATGGAATTTATTGAAAATTCTATTAAAGCATTTTCGCAGTATTCTTATCACGTACTTTTATTCCCGACGAGTTTTTCAGACTCGCTGTGCCTGGCCAATTAGGCATTCTCAATTTTGAATGACTCAATGGGGTAACTTTAATTCAGCGAAGCCCATCAAAAACCCTTTCACCTTCTATTTCACATGAAGCAGAGAATAATCGTGAGGGATAATCATGCGGATTATGGTTTAGCTTCATCTTTATCTATAGGGGATGATATTTCTGACTCTGTGATACTTGCTACGAAACGTCGTTTTTCTTTCTGTAGAAAAAAAATTTGTCCAACTTTATGATTCAGCTCATAAGATCTAGAAAGTTTTATATCTTAGTCTTCTCCTACGTGATACTGCATAGCTGTACATTAATAACGTGATACAGAAAAATGTAGATGGAAAATTGCGACACATCTCGGATAAAAGGGCTGAAGGATTTAATTGAGCCCAGCGCCATTTGAATTGCCAAATGCTAATTGAAATCAAGCCAAATGCGAAAGCCAATCTTCTATACTCTTGTGTATCAATCAGCCTTCTGATATGGGTGCCAAGAGAGAATTTTTTATCGAGGGTCTGTTTATACCGTCAGGCAGAGGATGGGACACCAGCCGAAACTTTATCTTTTTAAGGTTCAAATTACGTCTCGACTAAAAGTTTTTATTGATAAAAATGATTTAAAGAAACTTGAGTCATATTGTATTTGTAGAGTTTGATTTTGGACATTTTTTATTGTTTAACGTCGCTCTCAGCTTCTTTTCAATATGTATTTCACGATTTATTACATTTTTGTGAAAATTATTTATTTGTATCAGGGGCATGATCCATGTTTTTTCGTATGGTCGTTGTGGAGGACACGAGACTTTTCCTTCGTCTAGGGAATTTAGCAAAAATACAATGAATTTTGCTGAACGTAAAAGACAGATATTACGAGGCAATCGTGATATTCTATTAGGAAATATTTTTTTATTTTTTTCGAAAAGATTAAATGCCGGATGGTCGTCACATAAAGTCGCGTCGTTAACTCTATATTGAATGTAATTCCTTTGTTAGGGTAAAGTCGAGGAAAGAAATTTTTTGATTATAGAATAGAGATCGATGCATAAGTTATCTCTGCTTGGAACTTAATTATTATTAATTTTTTATCACAGATCAAGTAATCGAAAAGGTTGCTGGTGTATCCCGTACTATGTAAATGTCACGTATCCGTTAAGAAGAATAATATTGAGATGATTGGCTGTACGGATAAGATGCCGGTGAGCAAAATTCATTCGAACTCATAATCGATTTGCATTTAAATGCAGGTCGAGGTCAAGTCCCATAAAAATTGCAATTTGCAATTCCAACTTAATGCACGAACTTTCTCGTTCCTTTTCTCGCCACGAAACCGTACAAAACTTTTATGAGCTTAATACGATGCGAATTCGAATGGGAGAAGATGTGTCCCACTTTGATTCCAGTCAATTATTATTTCTCCTTTTATTCTGAAACCGTATAAACCAACTTGTGTCCTTGAATATTCTCAAGAATTCTTTGCTAACGAAAAACCATTGATATTCTGCACCGATAATATTAATAGGGATCTACTGATAAGGAAAGCACAACCGGTAACATTGCAGTTACCGACCGAGCCTGAAACTGTTTTACCGTAAACGCACGGAGCTTGCGAGGAGTGTCGATAATGAAGAAATCACGAAAGTTCCAAGCGGAGCTTTTCCTACTTTACCATACTACGTTCGATTTTCTTTGGCAAGTCGAAAATCCTGTTGCTAGTGTCGTTTACCTACCCCCGATATAATTTTCATGAATTCCGTGTAAATGTTAGTCCATGCAATACTAAAATTTCGACAAACAAAACAGAGAGACATCCGAGCGAGCAGATTTAAGAAGCGTGGAAGATGAAAAAATATTTCAAGACTTTCCATTTGACTAGCCCAGCTTCTTAATGCTCTCGAAGGAGCTTTGGGCTTCAGAATAAGGTAAAATCATCCAAAGTAAATGGAGACACTCAGGACAGGCGAATTTAGGTATCGGTAGGCAGCTCAGGCACCCAGTCCCAACAGTGAGTTCCCTTTGGCACCACAATAATTCTGTCCACGGATTTCTTTCTCATGCAAATCTCGCCCAGTGCTTTTATCTCCTTACACTTTTCCGCCGGTGCTCTCCTCTCGTCTCCTCCCACCTATTCCTCCCTTTTCGCCGTCACGTCTGTGAGCTGCAACCCTTCCCACTCGATTTGGATTTTATCGTAATCCGACTTTATCCGCTGAATCGCGAAATAACCGACTACAATGAACATAGGATTTCAACACCCGTTCTTTCTCTTGCTTTCACCATCTCTCTTATTGGCCTTCAATCAATATCTTTCTACCGTATCAATCCCATTCGCATTACCACTGTTCCCGTGTATGTGTCTCTTTGAAAACTTTTATGTTTTACCGACAGTTACATATTTTCCCCTAATTATAAATAATTATACAAATAAATGAATTCCTGATTTCATTCGGTTCCTAGTGCACCGTATTTACTATGCAATTATATGTCGATAGCACCCAGGCAGAGCAAAGTCACGTACTTTAATTGTCTTTCCGAAATTCCGCGTTAGTCAAATACGGGTACTAATTGGAGTCAGCACGTTTCCAAACACAGCCTTTCAGCCCAGATTATTTCGCGGGATGAGAGCAGATGTGCTCGCACGATTTGCACGCAATAAAAATTTCACCGAGAAATACCCAAAAAGCAAACAGAATCTCCGTATCGGTGAGATTGCACAATCGGGAAAATAATAAATTTTCCGCATATTGAATTTTCCCCAAATATTGCCTAAAAGCTCAAACAAACTGCTTTACCTGTAAAGTAACTACGCGTGCAAAAAATGTCCTTGATCCGTATTCCTCTGTTACAGGATATTCAGCTGCTGCCCTACTAGCTATAATATTTTGCATCCCTTTCGCTCTAAGGGTTCTCATCCACAAGGAAACAGGAGGATGGACCAACTGGACCCAAGCCTTCTATCACGCACACCTCGAACTATTTTTGGGAAACGGTTGCTTGGGTGAGATGCACACTTTTTTCTTATCGCGGCTTCAAAAAATGGTCCAGGTATATTCAAGCGAAAAAAAGCCAAATTGAAGATTCGCTCACGATCAACGTCAAAGACGGAAGACGTTTGCGTATTTATTACGTGATTCACCACCTGAGATAATTCACTACCCATATTCATACCCGTAGTAACGCATATACTAATTTTCAGGTGTTGGAGTAATGATGCTCCTTGCTCTGACTATGGAACGTTACGTAAACGTCTGTTATCCAGGACAACATACGAAGCCACTATGTGGACCACCACCTCTGATAGTGGCTCTCATTATTTTGGCTACGTTCCTGCTCTACTTGCCAAGCGTCTTTCGCTCCGAGATAATCAGCTGCCTTTTAACGCCTGCCGGTCCGCTCATTTATCAGAAGAGAGACAACATCTTCTTCATGCACTCCTTGTTCTATCAGGTAATCAGACCTACCACGTGACATTTACATAGTACGGGATACACCAGCAACCGTTATACACAGAGAGCACGAATTTACCTTTGCCAGATATACAAAATCGTATTGGAAATCATCTATAAAGTCGTGCCGACCATCCTACTGGCCTGGTTCAATATACAGATCATGATAGTCTTTAGAAGATCCTGCGAGCGTCGACGGAGGACGACGCTTTCGAGGACCTCGAGCAGCGACGAGAATCACAAGACCTTCGGCGAGGAGAGGAGATTGATTCTATTGCTGAGTAGCACCAGCATCCTCTTCCTGGTTTGCGTCAGTCCTATGGTCATTCTCAATGTCACTCTTAGCGAGAGCAATCTCAATCTGTATCCTTATCAAGTAAGGAGATTTATTATCGCACTTTCATATTATTAGGGATATTAATAATTCTCCGTGTTTCTGTATAGTGTATACTACCCCATTTTCCCCTTTATTGCCGACCGTCATCTGGTATAGGGGAAGCCAACCCCCCTCCCCTCGTCGCTCTTCCTTGCCAGATTCTTTCTCTTGCACGGGACATTATTTCTCCGCAGGTCTTCCGAGCCCTGGCAAATCTTCTCGAGGTGACCAACTACTCCATAACGTTCTACATTTACTGCCTGTTCTCCGAAGACTTTCGTAACACACTGATACGTACCTTCCAATGGCCCTGGGGGTCAGAGGGCAGAAACGGTCGGGGTGATCCTACGAAGCGCTCGCCGATACCGAGACCCACGACCACGACTACACTGCCGACGACCGCCGTCGCGACGCCCGGCCGCATAACGCGTGCCAGCGTCTAGCGATGCCGCGGACACTGCCAGGATCATCGCCAAGAGTGAAGCGACAGTATCCGACCTTGTCTACGTTATGGCATCTTGGCGCTATAGACCGACGGATTCGAGATTTCTTTTTATTCCGTTGGTTAAGCCGACGCGAGGCGTCGGGCCTCTTTACGATTCTTTGACGTGGGAATAGCGCGAGGAAGAGAGAGGGGGAGGGAGGGAGGGAGAGAGAGAGAGAGAAACAGGGTAAAATTTAATCTGTACTTATCTGTGATGACTGCCATTAGATTTTTCTGCCTATGCAATGAGCGTCCCGACGCCATTTTTTAAGAAAATTCATCACGAACTTTTCTTTCCGATGGATCGTTCCATGATGATTTATAATCAGTCCTAGTCACTCTGCGGAGAATTTTTGAGATTGCAGTGGTCGTCACTGAGGAATCGAGTGAATTAGTATAATTATTTTTGCTGATAAGAGTTATCTGTAAACTTGGAATTAACTTGGGGGAGATAAAAGGGGTTTCGGCCAGTATGTATACTCTCGTGCGTAAGTATCCGGACGCTTAGTAAATTTGAAAAAACTGTATTCTAGCAACACTTTATCATACAAAAGGTATTAATAATTTATTCTTGAGAACTTACAAGAATCGTACCTGTTACATTTAAGAAAAAAACGGCCAAAATACTTATCAATAAATAAAAACATTAGATTTTCTTTTCGTCTATATAGCCACCCCGGTTTTAGATAACTGCTTGCGTCATTTAAGGAATCTCGCAACCAATTTCACGAGCGTTTCTTACGTGATTTCATGGCAAGCTAATTGTAATTTCCTGCATAGATCGTTCTCAGATGTTGGACAATGGATGCTTATCTTTTCATCGAGTTCGTTCCATGATTTCTCGATTGGATTAAGATCAGACGATCGTGGCGTCCATTGCACTATTTTGATGTTGCCTGCATCTTCTAGACGCTTTAAATATGACGTGCAAAATCTCGACGTGTGTTTAGGATCATTATAATGCATGAATGTAAAGTTTTGGCCAATAATTTTTGTTCCGAACGATATAGCGTGCTGCTCCAAAATCGTTAAATACTCTTTTCGAAGAACTCCGTCATTTTTTATCAATTCCCCAACAGAATCACCACCAAAACAACCACACAACACTACAGGTTACCCTCCGTGTTTCACTGTTGGTACAATGCATTGTCCATGCAGTTTCTCGTGAGGTCCTTTACGGACGAAAACTCGTCTCTTCATACCGAATACTTCAAATTTGAATTCGTCAGCCCAAAGAACCTTTTGCCAATCAGATTCTGTCGAATCTGCACGTTCTCGAGCCCATGCAAGTCTTTTTGCTGTATTTTGAGGCCTAAGATAAGGTTTTCTTACTGCCACATATCTATTACGCTTACTGAGTATTAGTGTATACCACGATCTTCAGCCTCTGTTGTTTTTCTTGGTTGTCCTTCTCTTCTTTTAGACACATTGCTCCCTGTGTTTCGTTATCTTTTTAATGAAACTCGTATACAGAAGGTTTTCCAATTTTTCTTTTAATTGAAATTTGACGAATTGAATAACCTTCTTGAGAAAGTGTAAGTATAGCACTACGTTCCTCTATACTCAATTCATTTTTCCAGTTCGACATATTGATTTCTATCAACGTTCAATGTTAACTGAAGAAAATTCAATAATCGCGATATTATTGTGTCAACGATGACTACTAAATTGGTAGCAATGTTTATAAATATGTAGATAATGTTCTCTACTATTCCCAATAACCATGTCAATACAGTATATAGACCAAACTAGTAAGATTGGACGAAAGAAAGTATCGCAATTGTACTTTTGCTGGAAACGTGGTGAACTCATTTTTGAGCAGCTACTGATTATTTATGTTCTCTGTTAAAAAATAATAATCCTAGTACATGACTATAACGTTTTAAACATTACTAAATGTAATCTAAAGTTAGAATTAACGTTTTAGTTTTACATAACGTAATAATTATATAATATGATTTATATTTTTTTGAAAAGTAAGCACGTGTCCGGATACTTATGCACGGGAGTGACGTACGTCATGGGAAAAAAAACTATGGAATCCCGAATGGGAAAAATATCCTATGGGGTCGATACATTTTTTTCCTCTTTTCTTCTTCTTTCTTTACTGCTCCAGACTATCAGTGATACGACTCTGTCAGTCTATTCAGTGCATTGGAAACACTTAATGATCTCTTTTTCTTTTACTTGACCAAATGCAAATGTGTGTAGTTTCGTTTCCAGTGCGAAGAGACGTGACAGTGTGGCGTTGAACCAAAAAAAAAGACAGACAAACGGATAATGAATGAATATATCATAGAGTAACTACATGTTTGCGCAATTTTGCGAATGTTTAAATGGTAACATACCATACCGAAAGTAAGTGTTCGTAAATGTAAATTAATTCGTCATGCGTGTGAAAATCATTAAATAAATCAGTCACCGGATATTAACGATCGAATAATTTTATTACTCACAAACGAATCAGTTACCTTGAAATCCTGCTTTGAACGATTTGTCCTTATTTTTCTGTTGAAAATTCCCGATTTTGCAAAAACTATCATAAGGGTGGAATCACAGATTGCGCAAGATTTCGAATCGATGAAACGTGTCTGGATTTAAAGAAATTGCAGGAGAATCAAGAATTAGCGTGAGAACCGCTAGAGAAAATAAACCCTTGTAATTTAGGGTATCAATTAAGGCTGAGGATGGGGTTGCGGGATATCAAGTTAGTAGCAGAGGGATAGAGGTCTGGAGCGAGCTCTGTTCCGAGTAAAATAGTTAGGGGCTTTCTGTTTGGTTGGAAACCAGCCCTTACGGAAGTCCTTGTAGGCTACGAGGCTTCGGGACTCCAAGAGGAATTGCCGGGCACTTTGGCGTTCGCACCCTTACGAAATTCCTTCCATCGAATCCCACCCGCGTCAATGCTCAAAATTCCCCACTGCAGCGGCCATTGATTTCAACCCTCGAAAGGTAAAATCGAGAGGACAACCCCTGGACTGGCCAATCATTCAGCTACCCTCCAATTTATCTATTCCAACCCCATCGTATCTTCGGTTTAACTAAATATACAAATTCTATTTGAGAGTACACGTCATATACATATACCCTACCCTTAAAGCACAACTCGTACGGAGATACAACCCCTCAAGCTTTCTGTAATCGAATAAAACGATAAGGGAGTAAACTCCTAGAGGAGATCGCGTTTGGCCAGATTCACTAAAAAAAAGTCGATTTCACCCCAAAACGAAAAAGATCCTACTTTACTTGGCATGTACTCTACGTTGATAAATTTTTTTAAGTCGTTACCCACGTGAAGGATTGCACAATTTTTTCCAATGACGTTGGCCAAGCAAGTTCAGGGTTACGGAACGGGGTGGCTAGTGAATGGCGTGACGTGATATCTACCCCTGGGCCACTGTCTTCAACCCTCTTTCTCTATTTGTCTCCTATCTCCGTCATATCTTGGCGGGGGTCGATCTAGAGGGTTGCTCCCGAGACTGGGGTTGCTCCTCCTCGGCTGGGCGGTTCTCGGTCGATACAGGGTGGCGAGGATATCCTCACGGGCCACGCGAACCCCCGAGCAACTACTGTTACCGTGTATAATGATATCCAGAAGGCGTCGCGGCGCACTCTCGATTACGCGATGCCCATCGCCACTCTTATGCAATCTCTTCGGCTCGTTCACGCTCCAGTATCTCCCATTGTCTACCATAGGATGGCACGTGCGATAAACAAAGTAAATATTGCATTTACATCAGCACGAGGTGGGCACGCAGTGCAAATTTATAATTGCTTTTAATATTGAAATGCACAACAGTGAAATAATCGTCGGAAGAATTCTATAATGAAAAACCGAGGAAACGCGAAAAAGGGCGGCTGGCTGTTGGAGAAGCTCGTGGAAATTATGCATAATGAGGATTTCAAGAGAATTCGATGTCTCGTTACCATTTATTTTACCTTATTCATTCTAGCGCAAAATGGCCTCTCGAGGTCGAGCGAGTTTCCGATAATGGTATAGCCACCAGGATGAGTTCAGAGTTCACGTAATCCCAAGCTACTCCTGTCATCTCGCAGGTACGTCAACGTGGCTGTATGTCATTTCAAGTACAGTTTCTTTTTCTTTATTTAACTCCCCTTTATGGGATAATTCTAACGACCGTGCGATTGCTCTTTTACCATTTTTTTTTCTTCTTCTTTTCTTACGCGTCAAGAGACTCGATCGAGTTTTGCGCCAAGTACAGGCAACCAAAAACGTTATAGGAAATTTTGAAAATACAATTAAAATGATGGCCTGATGTTAGATCGCACAATAAACTGATATGTAGTGGCATTAATAATATAATTTCTATACTTTTTCTTATAGAACTTCAAAGCACTCCCGTACTTGGCATAATTTTTCACACGTGTCTCCTGTACGTATATGGATCCTCTATGATACAATTATTCTTGATTATAGCTGGTCTATCCATTCGGCCAATACTGTAGGGGTTATCGAGTAGCACGTTACCGAATTACTCAATGCAAATTGCTTCCGTGTATCTAACTATGTAACTATGTAGGTACCTTACTGGTTCTAGTTAACAGCACTTCCTGACCAGTAATGGCGTCCGTCTCTAGTCGCTCTAGTCGCTTCTAATCAACTCGCAATTCATTTTTACAAGCCGCTGAATTTCACGTTGATCCATTGGTACTTGGGAGACTACCGATAGACAGGGCACCTATTATCATTATACTGATCTACGTACAGGCTCTGCTAAAATTACACGGACCAGGTCAGAGTAGTGGTATTCTTCCGGTAACATTAAGTAGCGAATGCGACCTTCGGTTTATTCGAATGCTTTTGGTTCTTAAAGGGGAACCGGTCAAAGTTCACTAATCAAAATCTCACGGATGAAATTTTAAAAAATATTAAAAAGTTTGCTATTTGAAAATCTATACAATTTTCTTATGGATCTTTAAGTTTGAATGGCGGTCGAGCGAGTTAAACTTTCTCAATTACGAATTCCCCTCCCGTTAACATCTACGACCAAAAGTCACCTTCAACCCTCAACCCTCTGGCTTTCCTTAGGATCTTTTATTTCGCTGATCCTTCTTGGTTTCTATATATTTTTTTTCCCTTTCTCTCCTTTCTCATTCCTGCAATACTCACAGCGTCGGGCGGCTCCTAAATAACTTGGAGAAGGTCTTAGGGTTATTCTTCCCTTGACGTTACAATAGTCAACCATCTTCCATCCCCTTTCCGTGTGGATGCCGCAGTAACCGAGTCGTTTGCGAAAACAAAATCAGCCTCCTGACTACGTCGGTTGCGCCCTATTTATCCTTAGGCCACTTCGCCACATTCACCAGCCCGTCCGAAATATATGCCCACGTGTCCTCTTTCTCCGTTCTGCTCTGATCGGGATGGTGGGGACGATTGCAAAAAGTATATGTGGACATATACCAACCGGGGACTTGTCTTTTCTTTTTCTTCGTTTCATCCTTTCTTTTTTATTTCTTCCCCCCACCCATCCACCTTTACAAGGGCGCCAATGGGGCGACGGGGTTAATCCAGCTTCCGATCACAGCACGTGGATCATGTAATTCGTAATGTCCGAGCAAACAGCGGTATGGTCACTCGAACAACTTTTAACGCCGCCAATTTCACCTTCCACCCCTCTAAGGTTTGCCGATCGGCAACTTCGCCAAATTTCGCAAGGCTGAATGGCCACTTGCTGTACGATCCTTTGATTGCTTCCAAAAGTTTTTACAGTATTCCGGAATTAACTGGGAAGCATTTTTCGTATATTTCTTTTTTATTCCCTCGTGATCTACCTGTTTTCCTTTTTAGCTCAATACTTCAAGGAGAAACTACCCGTCGGATCATAAAAGACCGACTTTCTCTTGGGCTTTGAATACAAATTCCGTTCACGAAGTTGCTTTTCCGATGTGCTGCAAGATTCCTTGCTGGAATTTTAACGATCGTATTTCATCCTATATACACATGTGTTACTATGGGATTTCAATTTTTAACGTAAAATGTGATTTTTACTAACCCTAGCGGTAATAATTGCTCCTCCATTGATAACCGATTCCCTCTCTCTACTAGGTTTTAAAATTGATCTCTTATCAGAGAGCCAGTAGCGTAAACTCGGTCAATCTAAAATTGTAATCTGACTTTGGAAGTTTAAATGATAATTCGAAAAAGGAAGCAAGAGGAAGAATAAGATTAGAAGATTGAAAACATCTTAGAGAACAAATACGAAACAATTATGTTAAATGCTGGTCGTAAGGGCGGCGTGAAATTAGAATTCCAAAAAGTTATTCGCTGTAGTAATTAATCTCCAGCTCGTTAGCAATTACCTCCTCGTTCTTGAGTAACGTGCGTAAGTCTTTAGTAGTGTGAGATAAAGCCGAGTCTCACGGGTGGATGAGCGGATGAAATATGGAAAAAAATTGATTTTTCAACATTTTCAAGGCTCGCGTAAAATTTTAGTCTAATTAATTCTTGCATCTTCCAATTTCTTCGTGTCGATCTTGTGAACTTTTGAGGTAGACAGTTTGGTCCATATCTCTGCCACTCTCCCTTTTCCCCCCTGTCTTATTCCTTTTTATATGAAAACTTTGAGAGCTTTCCAAGAAGCCACAAACCTTGTGTTTATGGATGGAATAAATTACGGGTCCAATGTCGAGACTCGAATTTCTTCGCTTTCGATGATCTATGGTTCGTTCAGAAGCGGGCGATACTTTCCAAAAAACTTTGCGTGGATTATCTGTTATTCGCGATAAAATAAGATTTCAGAATGATCTAAAGAAATCGAACTTTTGTTCCATGAATTTTGAAGCGGAAAAAATATTTTTGTAATTTCTTCCTTTCTCAAAATTCTTCCACTTGTTCTCTCCCCATAACGTTTCTTTAATCGTCGCCGTTTCTTTATGAATTGTTCCAAGTCCGGATTAATTAACGCTCAGCGGTCACCACCTCCATCCTGCCTAATTAGCATCAAATATGAAAGAGAACAAATTACGCAAATTAATCCATCATAATTAAAGTCTTTAGGATGCCGTCAGGGTGACGCAACACGCCATGATAACATCAATTTTGGTTTCCTCGACGGCTCCTCTTTGCTTCTCAGCACAGTGGGAGCACGCAGACAGGCGCAGCAAGTAGGAACACATGAATTATACTTAAATTACAATGGACCATTGTTTCGAGTCTACAGGGTGTCACACTATTTCCGTGTAGATACCCTGCACGCTGCGTAAACGCAACCCTTATCCCTAATCTCCCTTTGCAAATAAAGCAACTCTTTATTCGTTTTGCCAAGCTGCAAAATCGCGAGTAACTTACAATTCGCAAGCACCTGCAGAAACTGAATTGGTAAGATGAAAAGTTTTTATGCTCGTTAAGCTATAGAAAATTCTCAGGAGGATTACCGAGCCCGTAAAATTATCATGGGAATTAACAAACTCACACCTGGAATACCGGAAGTAAATTAAGTGGCATCCACTGGGAGAACATTACGACACCGCATGAAAGTAGAAAGACACACTGGGAATGAGGTACAAAAAATAGTAACTTTTACGCAAAAAAAAAATTACGTCGGACGCCTCAATTAATTCCAGCAGGAACAAAAAGAAAATAGAGAGAAGGGATCTACGTTCTTCCTAAGGGATGAAACTTGTTCAAGGGTGTTGTAATTTATTTCATTGTCAATGCATAGGATCTTGAGGGGTTGTTTGGCGTAAGGGAAGCAGCTCGTCAAATGTCAGATCGAAGATAAGTAACGTGAAAAATGGAAGTTACAAGTAATTGCTGCCGAGATAGGAAAATTTTGACTTTCGAGAAAGGAAAATAATTTTTTTTTTAATAATAGCTGCAGGAAAGTCTTCCTCGATATATTCGTGTCGATGTACAAACGAGGATAACGTCGCTTTGCCAAGCGATAAATTCGTCTTAAGGGAAGCAGGCAGATTTTTCGAATCACGCTTCGTGTCTTTGAACCCTGATCCTTGACGTTTTCCCTTTTACTTTACCTAAGGATTTACTTTATCTCTTATCCTTGCGGATTCTACCTCATCCGCAGTCCTCCTGGCTAATCTTCCCGATAACGCTACCAATTAAGCCCGTATCCTCCTCTCTGTCCTTTCAAAATATACTCAAAGCCCAGCCACTTTGAACGGGACTGGGATTCCTTCCGGGTTAACATCTCGTCCCTCCCAGTCGATCGTGTCCAAGCGGCAACTTTGTATTTTTATTTTTCGTTGATTTCAAGAATTGCTGTTTCTCGTATAAAGAATTATTTTTTCTATTTTTATATAACTTTTAAGGTAACTTCACGAGTTTCTTTTTTCCCTCGACCGTTTAATCCGAGTAAGAGGTTCCAGAAGGTTTATGAGGTCCTCGACTTTGTTCGTTCGAAGATTGAGATTTCCTCTCCTCTTCTCTCCCATTCTTGGGAAAATGGCTTTGACCGCAGTGACGCGGTGCGTCGCGTCATTTGGCGACGGCACTTGGACACACGAGCGCCTGGCACGACGAGGAAAAATCCAGCAGCCGTGCACGAATAGGGGTTGCCGCGCAAGCGTCAAAATATCCCCCCGTTCCCACCCCCATGTACTTCCAGCAATGCCGTCCATGAGAAAAGCAGTCTGACGCCGGGCGCCGCGACGCTATCATGCGCCTGCTTCGGGTCTTTATTCCTAGAAACGAAAGTTCTTAACGGTGCTGGCGTTAACTTATCAATGAAAATCAAATCTGACGGAAAGACCAGCAGGGTCAAGTTTAATCAGTGACGAAATTCCTGCGTTTGGCACATTAGAATATTTTTGGATTTTACGAAAATTACCTCTCTCTCCTGTTTACTTCCGCGATCAAGGAATTTCATTTACGACGGTACTTACCTAATCGTTCCATCCATCTGGATATTTTATTATTTTTCTGAAAAAAGAGATAAAATTTTGTGCGAAAAATATTAAAAGCTACGGTGATGATTCCGAAAAACATTTAATTGATTAGAAAAAAAAAATTCGGAATGTTCCATGCGTGATGACGTCACCTAAATCTCGTGGAAAATCGTGTCAAGTGTATTTTACATAATTGCATATTATACCGAGGATAGTCGAAGCACACAGCGGGCTGAGTCCTCGTGTCGATTTATCGGCCCTCTGTGCCTTGTTAACTTCAAGTCAGTCCCTGAAGATGAAGTCGTCCGTATAACGAACCGGAAGATAGGCTTAGGCGGTCTGGAAAATCGTCTGCTCGTAACTGTTCGTAACCCCTTTTTAGGTTAACGAGCGAATAACGTAACAGCTGAAATACGAAAATCCTCCCGTCGCGTGTAGAATAAATAAGTGGACGGCGATGAATGATCTTTGTGGGAATTGTAGGAAATGGGCATTGGAAAGAAATCAATCCCACTCAATTTCATCGATACGATAGAGTTCGAATTATCTCGTGACAATCAAGCAGCCCGAGTATCAATTCCGAATATAGATTTGACCTTTCTTATCGTATTAAAAAAAAAAAAGTAAAAAGAGAAGGAAATGGCAAAGCGCCACATTCGCTCAGGGAAATTCCTCTCGGTCGACTCGGCATCAGCGTAGCTAACTCAATTTAACGACACTTTTCAAATTTACTATATGAATCCGGGGGGAACGTTTAGGACGAACTTTTCACAGTCCCAGCACACGCCGAGGGATTGCCCTAAGCGTCGCGACGCTTCGTGAAAACTTGACGAAATCTTCGTACCGGAAATACCTTTCGGAAACTTATTGTTAGCTTGGATCGAAAAATTTTACATTTCAGACAGGAAATCTTAAAACGAAGCGTCAAGTGATTCTGCACGTTGAAATTATAATTTGGTGATCGAGGTAAAATGAAATAGAGAAAAATTTTATTTTTTGCAGGTCGCATTTTCACACTTCTGCGGGAAATAGGAACGCAAAACTTTGAACTACTATCCATTTCTCGTCTTCTGGGGATACGAGCTGTTGGAAATAAAGTGGAGCAAAGTCACTGAGCTAAAGTTAAAAAAAAAAAGATAAAGTGCCGACATTAGACTTCAGGTCGGAATCCGACTGTGGTACAAATAAAGCGCGAGAAACTTGGAAAAATGTTTGGTGAACGGTGAGAGTAAAAATTCGGTTTGTGAGAAAATAGGAGAGGCGGAGATTCTCCCCAAGGATTTTCCCAAAGACTCCGCGAAGGGGAGTCGAGGCTGGAGAACCGGAAACTGAAGTATCGGAAGTATCGGAAGGTGGAATAGTTAGACAAGAGTGGCTAGAGAAGCCGAGGAAAATGGGAAAGAAAAATAGTAAACTGAAGCAAGACACTATCGATCGACTGACTACGGACACGTATTGTAAGTGGCAAACGCATTATCCTCACATGAAATATTTCCGACAACCTCTTGGAAATCCTCAAGAGGATTGTCCTCCACATTCGAGCCTCCATCGTTTCCCTCTTTAAGGCTATACCGGGTGTCCTCGATGAGACCGAGGTGCATCCACATGTTCAAAGGGGATTTCATACGGTATGAAAAGACTTTCAACAGGTTTCGACTTCAGATACGTGACAGAGACAGTTTCGCAAAAATTTTCAAAAAATATTTCAACCTCGCTCAGAGATTGATAAAGAAAAATTTTATTTTACGTAATCCTACGAATTTTCCTGTTAGTACCACCCCATGAATTTGGCACCGTTTGGCTAATCCGAAACGACACGATCCCACCGGGTATTTCCTGGTGTCGCTTTAATGCAAAATCGCTTAACCAATCTCTTCTCTTTTCATTCCAAAGGAAATAAAGGGCGAAATTTCAGTATATTAAGGATTATAGAGTTCGTCAAGTATAATACCCATAAAATTATGAGCTCCACCCTTGTAAGGATAGTACAGTTTGTACGATGACGTGTCTATAGGATTTATCAGGATCGAGAGGGATGATCGCGTGAAATATATTTTTATGAAATTACGTAATTCCTTGAGCACTGTTCATACGCTGGAGGTTCGACGATCCTCCTGGACACTCGAGGTATTTCCGATGATTTTTCTTACTCAGAGATAATTCCTACGAATGTCGACAGGCACGCACGTTGCGCGTCACGTTTTGCCTCCGTCCACCGAAAACAAGAAAAAGACCATTATTTACCTAAGAGCCCATCAGCGTTTCTGAGGCGGCGCGCGTAACGTAATTTACAGCCGACAAGAAAATCCAAACGCGCGCCGAACCTTCTGGATGCTTTCGCAAAAAAAAAAGAATGAAAAAAGAAAAGACGAAAGAGGCTACATTACGGACTACACTCTCTCTCTCCCCAAAGACAAAGCATTTCTCAAGAGGAATCAGTATACAGGACGAGTAACAGCGTTGAGCAATCCAAAGGAAATTGAGAACACGAGCCCAGAGTTCTCGAGAAATTTATAGCTCTTCCTTTTAATAGCATTTAATTAAGGCTCCGACAGAAGGCGCGATTTTTGACGTCGGGAACCTAATTGCCCTATTAGCTATACTCGATTTGGTATAACAACTAAACAAATCCATTTCTTTAATGGAAAATTATGAACATTCAGGGCTCGTGAACAAAGCACGATACGAAATGCCTTGGGGTCCGTTAAATAATATACAAGGCCACCAGGTATAATTTCCATCGATCGAAATTATCATGGGTTATGCCATCGTGCACGAAACTATAGAATTTTTGTTGAACCTCATGATACGCATAATCGGGGATACCCTCGAGCAAGGGTGAAATAATATTCCTTGTCCAGGGGTAGAAACCGGGAACTTTTGTTTAGACAGAGTCGACAGCAATTTTCTCTGCTTTCTCCCGTTGACACGGGCTTCGCCCTCGCTCTTTTCCGCCAGTCGGCCATCTTGCTTATATTATTCATTCGATTCGCTCTAGCCAGAGACTAAAGGCGACCACCCTTCGCGCACAGGGGTAGAAAAGCGGACAGTACGAACTGCGGCGGCAACGATCGATGCCGATACGCACTTTTTCCAAATAAAAAAATCATCCCCTCGCACCGACACCTCCATCCACGTAAGAGGGGTAGCTCCTTATGCTTCAATTACAATAACTTCTCACGTGACATCAATGAACTCAACCTGGAGACCCTCTTGAACGGATCGTCGCCCAAGCGGTCTCTAAGGGTCGGCCCACAGGGACGTCTAGAAGAGGCGATGAGGGATGTAGAGGAATTCATGAATTTCCAGCATATTTTACACCCTGTGGCGATCAAAGCATCGTGACACTATGGAAAATACGATTTTGGCGAATCATCCGAAATTCACACGCGGGAAGGTCGAGGATTTCCTTTACAGCATTATCGGAGATTCAGCATCCTTAACGCTCAAGTATCCGTACAGGGTTGAATATGCGTCGTTAAGATTTCTAGAGCAGCTGTAATTATATATGTATAGAAGACGTTAGAGCTTTAGCAGTCGGGAAAACTTACTGGACTAGGTACCAATAAAAGGGACTGTCTAAGGACTTTGGAGACGTAAGACCCCGGTGAAGTCGAGGAATAAGATAAAAGGCCCACTGAGAGAATATAATGGTAGCTTTGTATAACTTTATCTCTTGCTCGATAAGACTTAATTAAACGGCAAGATCTGGATCTTTGAGACGCTATATGTATAGTGTATGTGTATCGCCGAATCGGTAAATTATCTAACGAGACTAGAATCTTCATCCCCGTCTGACTGTTACCCTCTGTGACTATTGGAACTCCCACTTTGACTTCCCCTTCGAATATCTAACAAAATCTTTTGAATATGTCACTGACTAATGGCCTAAAGGCGGTATCCCCAATAGTGCGTCTACGGAATCGCAAACAAGCACAGAAGCGGAGCGACCGAGCGGTAACTATAGCTGCGGTAGAATTTACGTTCGCTTGACGTTTAAAATTTACGAGGCCATTCGTAAAGTCGAGGGCGATTTGGCTTTCGTGACTGTCACTGGTATCGCGACGGCGAATCGAGTTTGAAGAAGACGGTCAAGTTTTTTTAGATTTTCACCGGGTAAAAAGATCAGAACAAATGATGGAAAAAAAGAAAAAAGGTGGTTAATAAATTTCAGTAAATTATATCTCTAGCTCTATCTTTCTCTCTCGTGCAGCGTCGAAAAATTATTTGCCCTGTTATCGTGTTATTCCGTCTCGAAGGAAATTCAGAAAATTATCCAAAAAATTGTTGTACCGCCAAACGTATATCTGTTATCTATAAATCTGTCTTGGGCATATCTACATACCTTGGGGATGCAGGATCCAAAAAAAAAAGTGCTTTTGAGTTATAAGAAATTCTTCCTACGGTCGTAACTATCCGTTTAACCTTTTTTTACTTCATTTTACGCCTCTGTGCCTTCATCTGAGAAACGTGACTCCGTGGAATTCTTAAATCGGCGCTTAAAGCCGGAAACTCGACTGCTCGGCTGGAATCAAGATCCTCGCTGAGATTATGACTCGAGTGAGCTTCATTCCCTTTACCCTTTATTCCTCATTTCTTATCCCTTATCAGTGGGATGGACCAGCCATTTTTTACGAGTCGTGATTGGACTCTGCCAAAGGTAACGAAGGATTGAATGAAAAGCAAGAAGCTGGTAGGAATAACGATAGTTGTCATTCAAAAGCTGATTGGTGATTTTTTCTCGCAAAATAATAATCCCCAGACAGGACAACATAGATCGAGTGATTCGAGAGAAAAGGCTGTTGTTGGTAGCACTCGTATCTCTATATAGGGTGTTCCAAGTAGTTTAGCTACAGGGGGTAGCAGCAAAATTAATCTTCGTATCGTCCACCCCTTCAGAGTTTTCCGAGGCGTGTCTCGATAAAAGTAATCATTTGTTTCGTTAGACTGTCGATTTGCCGTTGCCAACCTTGAGAGACTTTACAATATGTCACTCCGTAACATAGAGAAAGAGAATGGGCAGTGAAGAAAAAAATATGAAATTGAGTCAAAAATGGAGGTGGATGGTGAAATCGTCGAGGAGTCAAATATGAGAAGAAAAAAATACGGAATAAGGTCTTCCCTGTACCTATATATACATACGAGTAACCAAGGAAACGATTCAAGATAAATTGACGGTTCGCATAATAAATAAAAGATTCATAAAATTATGCATGAGTGTGTATAGCACGTAGGTTGGTACGACTGGCGCGTAAGGGTTTCCGCACAGTCAGCACCAACCCTACTCGAATTTATACGAGTTATATCCCAAGAGCGAATTTATCCCTTAGCCGCTAGATTTCTTCCAGCTTCCAGGACTCAGCCACGCTTAACGTAGCTACAGCTTTGTAGTAACTACCCCTACGAACGACCCTGCAACAATTCGTTCTTCAATATATTTCCGACAGTGGCCACCCTGTCACAACATGTGCGTCAATCGTACGCGGGAACTAAACGTCAAGGCGAACATGAGCAACGTAGAAAGACACGCGAATGCAGCAAAGTCGAAGCTTCGAAAGTGCACGAGAGGGTCGCGCCTTGAGAAACTCGCAACACGTAGGGTGATGTTATTGGTCTGTTTCTTTTTTTTAATATTTTTTACTCATATTATAAGAAATAATTAATCGCGATGGCCCAGTTACTCCTAACCCGAGCTTTTACATGTTTTTATATATATATTTATCACGTGCGTTTCTACGTTCATACGTCATTAGTCATTACCATACTTTTCACATTGCAGACTTTCCATCGCGTCCTCATTTTACTCAAGGAAATTATTCTCACCCCGTCCAAGCCTCGAGCCTCCTATTTCTAAGTGCGACTTACGCTCCACCCAGAGAAAAATAACGCACGCTAATTCCTCTTGCCGTTAAAATTCACTTGGGGGTTATTATACGCTCGCACAGACCTGAAGAGTCGGAGCGAGAGAAACCGAGAGAGAGAGAGAGAGAGAGAGAGAGAGAGAGAGAGAGAGAGAGAGAGAGAGAGAGAGAGAGAGAGAGAGAGA
>JARQTJ010000320.1:187290-252912 GCA_030142635.1 Trachelus troglodyta
AGAGAGAGAGAGAGAGAGAGAGAGAGAGAGAGAGAGAGAGAGAGAGAGAGAGAGAGAGAGAGAGAGGACTGTTTATTATCAGACTAAAGCCTCGAGCAAAGCCAGTAAATCCACAGCTATAAAAAAATAAATTTATTGTGTCGTTTAGTGCTGTTTTCATGCAAACACGCCCCCGCCCCCCGTGCATGCGTATTATCTGTACATAATACAGACACATATAAACAGAGTCCATGGTCAACATGGTAGTTTTCAAAGAAAAAAAAAAAATTGGTAAATGTTTGTAAAAGACATAAAAAATAAACAAAAGGAAAAAATCTACCGCAATGCCGCAGAAAATGTCACTCGCAAGTTTTATACATTGTTTTTTTTTTCTTCTTTTCCATTCTCCGAACACGCCATTCAATCTATACGTATAGGGTGTATCTATCGATGACGATCTATAATTTTTTTTATATGAACTTGCCAGAGATATTAGACATAAGAAAAACCGTCCAATAAATTCTCATTGGCGTCTCGTCATCCCTTGGTGTAATTCCGCGAGTGTATCGTACAGGAACAATATCATTAACATTTCCTTGAACCCTCAACTATACATCTATGTATAAGGACAAGACTTTAGCCAGCATCCAGTATGTATTCTAGTCTAATACGACGTCAATCTACGTTCCTGCATCGTAAATCGTATCACGAACCATAAACCGATAGGAGCCACGTAGCAAAATGGATTGATGCTCGTAGCCAGCATACTGGCAACCCTTTAGGCTTACCCATCAACCATTAGACATTTGAACTATCTTGGACCCATAATAATCCCTAGGGCGATAATTCAAGCCGGTATAAACTCCCTGTACAAATTTCTGTAAAAACCATCGAGCAGGGATGAAATGCACTTTAGACAAGCTTGACTTATATATTTACGTTAGAGATAGAGATGTATGTGTGTGTGTTCCGAAGGGTGGTAGTGTAGTAGTGATGGTACGTCCATATATATACATATATATATGTTTGACTCGGTCAAGGGATGCAGGATAGAAGGGGGAGGTTGCTGGCGCCGGGCGTCATGTGGTTGGGCGACCGAAAACTTCGTAGCTTCTAGGTTATTAGTTCGATACTAGAGCCATAAGAGATTTAAGGTGTCTTCACACCGTAACGTTGCAGTCATATATGTTCTTGGAAGTAAGAATTTTGCGAGTCCTAGACTTTCCGCAGTTATTACATTTTACGAGATATTTATAAGAGTGAGGCGAATCGCCGTGTTTTACGTCATGCGTGCAAGCCCTAAAGTTCATTTTTATTTATTATCAACTTTTATACACCCGATATACTGATATTAAGAAACTTGATGCAGGGTCATCCGCCATTATTGTTCCCTTTGTTAATTACGGATGATACTTTTATTTTTATCTCATTTGCATTTCAATGCTGCGTTTCACTTGGGGCAAAAAATAATCCTGTGTCTCTGGTTTTATTCGGCACACGTGTTCGAGTGAATTGAAATTTTATAAATTTAATTAGACAGTCATAAGTGACCTTAACGAGGATGAGCTGCTCGTTCAGCCATGACCCTTGACTTTGTTCGACCTGAATCCTTTGAATCTTTCAATTATAATAAAACTTGATATCATTAAAATTCGCGTAAAAGTACTTTGAGATATATTAATGTGTGTATATGAATATATATATATATATATATCTACTTCATACATTACTTATATGTATAGGGTGGATTTATATAACCGCAAGGAACACGTCAGGTTTCATGGGAAAACTTTGATAATCATATTTGCACTTAAGCTGCTTTAATTGAACTTGCCAAGTGTGAAGGAACTAACGAGGAAATCTGATGTGTGTCCTCCGAATGACTGAACTACGTAAACAATATTTCGTTTATCCCTGAATGTATCTGTTTTGTAAAATTTAGTAGGAAAACTTTTATTTTTCTTTGAGATCAGCACAAATACTTCCCTGAGTAATGACAAGTACTGACTTTTATCAACTGCACCATCAGCAGTACAAAAGTATCTACCATACGTCTGCAAATATGAATAGGTATATTGGATTATTCCATGTGGAGCTTAAATATGTGTTTCATGTGACTCGATAAAGGTCATAGGTCATATTTTAATATTAATATTATCTAGAGATAGGGTTTTCAAGAATTTCAATAAATATCGAAAGGGTTGGGGTGAGGGGAATGAAAAAGTAATATTGCATATTATATTATTATAGAGGATGTGCCAGAGTGGGGGTAACTGATAGTCAAACCTGTAAACTTCTTGACCTCTTTACTAGGTGACCTCACCTCTCAGACTACGCCTTTGAATATTTAACATTGACCAAAGGGTCGCCAGGGTTTCCAAGTGACAACAGACCAAGTGGCTTTCGCGAACAATGAGAAAAGACAAAAGGTACGAACAATTCTTGTGTAAAAAGAGGATAGAGAAGCGAAAGGAAAAAGAGAGAAAAGGGGTAAAGAGAGTGTCGAGTGGGAACTGGAAAAATTTCCACCTTGTTATTATTATTATCATACCCCCAAGGCAACCAAACATAAACAGATTCGGCAACAAATGAACAAAAACCTTGGCCCATTCGGTAGAAACACTCGGTGGATTTTCTTTTTATCCCTCGCACAGGGGTCGCAAATAGTATTAAGGGTCGTGGACCTGCAGGCAGGGATTTTCCCTTCAAAGAAAATATCAAGAATTATACGTATCGAGAGGAAGACCCCGGTACGGTCTTTACAAAGGCCCGGGTACCATTTTCCAATATTTTGAATTTTTTTTCCCAATTCTCAGCTACCCTTAAGTATCTTCTTAAGACGAGGATGCAGCTCGCTGTGTTTTGCCAAGTCTGAAAAGGCGGTCGACTCGTCGTATGTATTCTTAGCCAGGATGTTTCGTTGGGCGGTGAGAAGAGTCTTTAGGGAGAAAAAAGGAAATTTGAAAATGGCTAAGAAAAACCCCCTCGAGAGAATAAATAGGGGCAGCCCTGGTGGATGCGGCGAAATGATGCAACCATAGAGTTCTGTGACGTGAAACGTTGAGACCAATTGCGTGAAGTCGCTGCGAGGAAATTACAGGTGTTCAGGGTTCTTCGTGTCTGCGTTCTTCCGAGACTGGCTGGAAAAAGAGGAAAAGGAGAGCAAGAAGAGAAGCATCCCTGGCAGAAAGGAGCCACTTGCTCAGAGCCAGAATCTCCCAGTTTCCGTTAAAGGCTTATCTGGAGGCTTAATCGCTCAGTCGATAAAGTGGCTACGTAGCGAGTCTGCTTACGGTTACGGAATTGCGTAACTCCAAACTTTCTTAGCTTTTTACTATTTCCAACAGCTTCAGCGTTGCTCCGTTTCAAAGTATTTATCACCATCTCATTTTTCGACTTTTCTATTTTCCTACCGCCATCTCGACAATCGGAACGTCGATCACGAGAAATGGAATCCACTGTTTTTTTTTCTTCTATGGTGAATCGCAACTGATGCGAGATCTCGATTTTTTCGATTATCTGGAAAAATGGCATTTGTCAGCCTACTTCATCTCAGCTACCATCGGATCTAACAAATCCTCCAAATCCTACTATGACAGATTGTAGCATTAGTCCCCTAAGAAGGATCCTCTGTTTCTTGTATCCTTCGGAAGACACTCGACGCGAAAATTATTTTTTTTTTTTACAAAATCTCTATGGATTTTCTGGCAACGCGTGCAGCGCGCGAAGATCCGGTGACGGGAGTTTTTGAAAAATTACCTGAAACGGGCAGCCACTCCGAAACTTGGTTTCCTTTGAAATTTCTAGGTGCAACTGCGATTTATCGTCGGTCGCGTAATTCAAGTTAAATAACTTTTTGTTTACTGCTAAACCCAGAGAACCGTGACACGGTGGAACACTGGAACTGTACGAAAAGTCTGGAACAGTTCCAAACGATAGGAGCGCATGGGACTTCATTTACATTTATGAATATTTCGTTGAGTCCCTGTGTTTATACTGCAATGTGTACAATTTCCATGTTGCTCACATAGTTTAAGGATTTCAGGTGGCAGCCATTTCCATGGCGGCTGCTTAAAAAGTGGTGTAGAAAATACTTTTTTAATATCAGCCCTGTACATGAAACCAGCGGAAGCGATTAACGTGCGCACGGGAGGAGTACAAGGCGTTTCAAAAGAAATGGTACAAAAGTGTCGGGTAGTACAGAATCCACGTATTATCGATCGCGCAAGGTAGCTGTCCCTTCTTCGATGAGGCATTAAGATAATTGCTCGATAATTAATTTCCGCGCCGTCAACAGACTGACAAATGAATTTCACCCGTTATCATCGAATGCTGACCCTCGCTCCGATAAGCCCATCAAGTTTCATCGACGCTCATCCGATCGCCAACGCATAAAAATCATTGACAAAGATGCGTATAGTCTCCGAGGAAGAAAGTTTTGAGAGGAAAAAAGGAAAGCCACAACTTCACGCAAGAGTGTGATAAAGTAAAGGTAAAAAGTAGATGGACGTGCGATATATCATTGTCTGATATATTCGGCCGTTTGAGTGTTATCTCGATGGTTGATAAGGTAACGGCGGCAGTTGGTAGAAACGACCAGAGACATAAGGGGGGTTGGAATAAAAGAAATACCGTAACGCCCTACCCCCTAAAGTATAGTTACCCCACAAGACACACAGTGGCGATGGGGGGTAGCAGGGCGAGGGGGAGGGGAGGGAATTTTCGATGTGTTTGACTGTGAATACCTGTGTTAGGGGGTGAAACGTAAAATTACGGAAGAATTGGGGGGAAAAATAGGGGTGCGCCAGGAACGTTTGCTTGGGGCATAATGGGATATCAAGAAGCTCACAATCAGTGGTCACGCGAGAAAGTCACGAATCGACGGTTGATATTCGTGACTGGCGATTTGACTGGCGCTTAAGGCACCCCGTAGCCGTTTCTCTTCTATTTCCTACGGTTAGTTGAATTAAAATGCTAATGTGGCGTCGACCGGGCGCTACGAGGACTGAATTATTGCCTGTTAGCATATCGCAGTGCTCACGTGGTGGCGAACTGTTGATCCCCCGAAAGCAGCTTTACCTTTGCCTACCTTTCGAGCTGTTTGGGACACCCGGTATACGCGAGACTTGCGAGACGCGTGGGAAATACGTGGTGTGCGTGTTTCACACATACAGCAAGACCCTTTGAGAATATGGAAACGTCTAGGGCAGTCAATCAACCGGAAATAGTGCTTCCATTTACAGGGTTTTTTGCTGAAAATTTCTTAGGATCCCACGTGACCTCAATAATACTCTGGATTTTCTCTTTCACTTTGAGCGATCCATCCCATCTGACCCAAATGACCTGTTCTAATCTAACGATAAGTGGATAACAAAGAGGACACTTTCTCGAGATTTGGTAACAAGTGTCCTTTTTCCAAGAGGATCCAGAGGATCGAGGGGCTAGGGGGGTCACCACCTAAGGGTGGTTTCTCTCTTTAGGGGATGCTTATGCACGTCGTTGGAGGGGATTCTACAGAAATTACCATATAAACCGCAAAACTCGACGCGTATAAATGTAGGTTTCCATCCAGCGAAGATTTCCTCGATTTAGGGGATTGCTGTCGCCGCAGCCCTTCCTGCTGGAAGCGGCTCAGGGTGCGAAGGAATAGATTTACTTTATAAATCAGAGTCGTGGGGAGGGAGTGAGGAGGGAGGGGGCAAGGTGAAACGTGGAGGGGATCAGGGCTCAAGGAAAAATAGACCAACTCACAATCAGACGTATCAAAATCAGCCCTTTTTACGTTTCCTGCTCGAAGGGAGGAAGGGGGGTTGTATATTCGCCGTTTCCTTGATTCCCAAGTGAACAGAAGAAATGAAGGTGTAAAATACTGCGGAATCCCCATTCCCATTCGCACCTAGTGCAGTGTTCTGGGAAACGTAGCCCGAACCTCCCCCCACTCCCCACCCGCAGCCCCTAATGGTTTTCTTTCATTAATGAAAATTGGATAATTTGTCGCGAAATATGAATTATCGTTCGCGAAAAGTGTCAGGCTACCTCCGGAAGATCGTTATTACGGGGTAACGCCTTTAATTTTGAAAAATCTACCCCAATTAAGTAAATGAACCTTAAGGACTTTGACGAATCGCCAGACTAACGATGCGAATTTAAAAATTTCAGGTTCCACTCAGTATCGATAACCCTCCATCTAAATCGCAAGTTTACTTTCGTTATCGACGAGCAGTTTTATTATCGCGAGAAATAAATCTGTAACCTTTCACTGACAACGATAACGCACACGTGGCAATAGTCGTAAATTTACTTGCCCTATTATTACTTACTTGCACCAGCATAGCTTGTATATCGCATGCTTTCGTCTCGTTATAAGGTAAGCACACGAGAAACATTTATAACCCTATTGAAAGGGGTGAAAGCCCTTGGAAAACGTGCAACACGTCTATTTAAATAATAATCGCGTGAAAATGATGTCAAATTCTAAAGCAGTACACGTTCTCATGTGAACTACAGCAAGGGGCTTTTCGTAACAGTCGTTTGCAGTCGCCATTTTTATTTGCACGCAAGTACAACTTACTTCATCACACATACTTTTTCATACTATATATACGTAATAAGAGAGACAAGGATTTACCCCGTGCAAAATTAAGTTATGAGAGGTCACATGTGCAGGGTTCATCCCTTAAGTTGACATAAGGGTCGTAGGTTATCACTATAGGCGATCCCAGTCCCGAGGACTGGGTTCATAGTCGAGGGGGAGGAGACGGAAGAAAAAAGTCTTAGGGGATGATTCACCCGATCGAGGTCAATTTTTCTTATCCCTCCAAATACACGAGATGCACTACTTATAGACGAAACAACCCCTCTGGCACCCCTAATATATATTTTGAATAACATGGAGGCTAAGGAATGTCGGAGGACAATGCTTCTTCTTTGTAATGCGTGCCCGCCGGCAATTTTGTCGATGGATCATTAAGTACGATTATTAAATTGCCAACCACCCCTTTCTCTTTTGTCCTCAACCTTTGACCTGCCAGTCACGGAAAAGGAGATACGACAATGGTGAGTTTACATTAAATCGCAATAATTGCTATTTTTAATACTTTTTCCCTTAACCTTACTTTTCTTCTCTTCTTTCCCCACTTTTCTTTATGCCACCAGGTAAATAAAAGTTCGCGTCCTCTCATTAAGTAGGAGCCCCTCGTGCGTTTTGCATTTATTATACTGTAAGAAACAATAAAGCCGAGTCTTTTATATCGACCATCGAGTAGGTCGCGCGATACGTTCGTTGTCATAGAAATAGCCCGAAGCCTCGAGAATCGATGTGAAATTCTTTCCCCGTGGCTCGACACTGTTTTTCCGTCGTTCTAAAAACACTTTAGCCATTTTTTTAGCAGGCCCCTCCTTATTCCTTTTTTTCTTTTTTACTTGAAATAGAATCTTCCAAAGTTCATATTCTTTTTTCTCGCCTAAACAGGCACAAAGGATTTCTTAAGGACTGCCCGGATGGTTTACTTACAGAACAGGTGAGTGTCATTTTAATTATTTATACGAAAAAAAAGTTGTATTACATGGGAATTATTTTCAGGGATTTATCAAAATATACAAGCAATTCTTTCCACAAGGAGATCCGTCGAAATTTGCCTCATTAGTTTTTAGGGTTTTCGACGAAAACAGCGTAAGTGTCTAATAGACGTCAGGCGAAACGTTAATTAATACGAAATTTTTATTAGTACGAGCGTCAAATTGATTTCGATAATTCTTTTTCGTTTTTTCTTTCCTTTTTCTTTCTCTTGTGCTTACTCCTTGGAATTCTCTTGAAAATGTCAGGACGGCACGATAGAATTCGAGGAGTTCATAAGGGCGCTGTCGGTCACGTCGAGAGGCAATCTGGACGAGAAGCTGCACTGTGAGTTAATCTTTCAAGACAACAGTTTAATATTCATTAAGTGAAAACGTGTAGGTGATTTCATCCAAAGTGGACTCGTGGATGGAAATCTTGAAACGACGGAGAAAAGTTTCGCGAAAATGTTCTGCATATTCGCACCTAACTTTGGGGCTATAATGAAAAATCCAGGAGAGAACTTTTTTTTTGCAAAAGATCAAATCGATTTTTCAAACTCTTTTCGGCACGTTAATTAATTTTTTCATCGTGAACTCCGAGACTTATTTCATCGACTAGTTTCTGACCTGTACAAACTTCAACGCTAACGAATCAATCGAATGGAACGATTTGATTTTCTCGATAAGACGTCATTAATTCAGTACTCCGGTTTTTGGCTCTATCAATTAACCCTTTGCACTCGGCTGTCTCCTCTCAGCAAAATATATAGAAAATGGAGAAAAGTCGAGTGCAAAGGGTTAAAATATTGATTTATTATCAACGAAACCAATAAAGATTTTCGTGATGCATTTGATAATGACTATGCTAGGTTAAGGTAGCTTAGAATTCCAATACCGAATGCTCCAAGGTTCAGTTTACTTTTTTTTATTAAAACCAATATTACCGCATGAACGCCCCACATTGCGTATCTGGTCTCTGACCAATACCGCTTGCATGTTTATATACATAAACTAATATCGTATCGATTGATCGGTTTATTTGTTCTCAGGGGCTTTCAGGCTCTACGACGTTGACAACGACGGTTTTATCACGAGGGATGAGATGTACAACATTGTCGACGCGATATATCAGATGGTGGTGAGTGTCGATTCGCAACTACCCATGCACTACATTAAACATTGAGTCACAAGTCGATCTCCCTTTCAATTCGTCAAATATTATTGAAAAATTATCATATCGTATGGAACATAAAAATCGTTCATGATCCTTCGTTATCACGATTTCACCAGCAGTAGCAGAATACATGAAAAAAAAAAAATGAAAAGCTCAAAATATAAGAATTGAGGTTTCCTGCCGAGTGATTAATCCCGATGCTTATCGAACTATTGATAAGAGATTATCGATCGTCCGAGCCAATCACGTCCAAGTAAAGGAGCAACCTCGAAAAAAAAATCTACTCGACGAGTGAGCACGAATGACGATAGTGGAATTCACTTTGTTTCATTGGCTGTAATGTGGAATGTAGGTTGACAGCTTAATGAATAACCCAGCTGTTTGTTACGTAACTGCAAAATGCTTTTCCAATGAGATAAGTGAATAACGGGACGGATTGTCGTAGGAACTCTGGGTAAACATAGAGTAACTTTGAGGATTGGAACTTTGAACAGCTCGATACTACGTCGCTCTCGTGAAAACGTAGCGATATATTTTAAGCTGTTTTTCTGTAGACAAGAGAGAAAATAGGATTGCACGATTTATACACCGGGCCCCATTGCGATACAGTGATACCAACCATATCGAAAGGAGGCACCGCAAGAAGCAGATCCGTGGGATTAAATCCGACGAGAGTATCATCAAGGGATGTAATTTAAATTGCGTAAATTCCCCCGTTTATGGGCCTCCTTTTATTTTCTCAGACAGTGATGCCTTTTTTCTCGGTCCATTCTTCTTCTTCTCTTTCATTTATTTTTTTTCTCTCTCTCTCTCTCTCTCTCTTTCCGCTTCCTTATTTCCATGCGCCCTCTTACTCTGACCCTCTCACTCCTTCCTCGTCGAATAAACCAGCGGGCTGTACTTTATAGCAAGAGAAACTTTAATGACTCGTAAAAATTGAAGAGAGTCGCGAATTAAAAGTTAGTTTTTAAGCAGCGACCCCTGCGATAGTTACAACCCCTAAGATGAACTTTGACCATGTAGAAGTTATAGCTTATCGGTATAAAGTATGGGGAGATTACTTTGTACTAATTTTTTTTCTTCTTAATACATATATTAAAAAATTGTTTCAGGGACAACAACCGCAGGCAGAGGACGAGAACACGCCTCAGAAGAGGGTCGACAAGATATTCGATCAGATGGACAAGAATCACGATGACAAACTGACTCTCGAGGAATTCCGCGAGGGTAGCAAGGCGGATCCGAGAATCGTCCAGGCGTTGTCCTTAGGCGGCGGCGAGTAGCAAGAGGCCTGGGACGATAAGCCGGGCAGTTACATGAAAACAGAATAAATCGTGAAAACGTTCGAGGATTTCCTTTTGTCCCTCCTCGCGGCTTCGCACGTGACGGGAAGTTGGCCGTATTTATATGAGATTTGCCGAAGGATCCGTCGATCCATTATATCCTTCGAAAAAGGATTTTTCTTTCTGTATATAGAAAAGACATTATACGCTACCTCTCTTTATTTTTCTTTCCTCTCTCTCTCTAGTCCTCGATCTTTCGTTCTGCTTTAATCTACTGTCTGTCCTCGTCCTCTTCGTATATCCATCTCTTTCTCTCTTTCTACTATAACGAAGGTCCGAAAAGTCTTGTTGAAACGTTTATTTAATCGTTCAGACCAATTTCACCTGCACTTCCTGTCGTCACGGGAAGCCGAGAGGAAATGATCCTCTCGATTCGCCAGCAAAAGGACAACAGGAAACACGCAAGATGAATCTTAATTTCATCCCGACGATATTGGATCCGTCCTGGCGACTCGATGGTTCCGCACAAAAATATGTTATTGCCCTCTCTCTCTCTCTCTCTCTCTCTTGTAACGAGCGATAATTGCTTTATCACTTTTTTTGGAGAGATTTCACGATGGTCTCGTTTCGTCATCGCGACGTAATTACATCGTCCTGAATTCTCCAATCAAAGCCCAAGAACTGCGTTCTTTCGAAATCCGTGCAGGAATTCCAGCACGAATTTCAAAAGAAAAATATAAATGTGAATGAAAGAAAAGCAATATAGGAGAAGAATCCGAAATATTTATTCTTTAAGCTACTTTTAGTAAGCGTCTGTTGTCGTGAGGAACCGAAAATTCCTAGTGAATTATTTATTTATTCATAATTCCTTGCGTCCCAGAATTTAATAACAATTAAATATAACTTTTGATCGTATCCTCGAACGCGGCGCCTCTTTTAAATATTCTTAACGAGGCTTTTTTTTATCATAAAATAGACAAAGAGAAATATATAAAAAAATGTCAAAGTAACGGAAATTTGCTCATCAGAATTGGCTGATATTAGCGCTACGGCTTCTACCATTACTACTTACTCTAATAATTTATTTGCAACGGAAGATTCAAATAATCATCTCTGTTCGACGACAAAGAAAACAATTAATTCATTCATGCTTCAAATATCCCTCGAGTTTCGCTGGTAGCTTTGCTGGAGGAAAACGAAAGAAAAGGAAATGGCAGAAAAAGAGAAACAAAGAAAAAAAAAGAAATTATATAACAAATAAAAAAATAATACATGTAATCCATAAAGTTAATAGAAATCGAAGTGCAAGCTCAGTTCGTTGCATCGTGACGTGAATGGAGTGACCTGAAATTCACGAGAGTACCAAAATCTCATTACGGAAGTTCCTCACCGGATACAAAGGTACGAAGGTTGTTTCCGGTTAGAATGTTTCGAATAGTCGCGCACCAAGGAAACTTCAGGTTCAGCTGTACTGCACAATAGGACCAGTATGAACCCTCGTCTGAAATATTCCGCGAATTGACGTCTGGCGACTGATAGCTTTCAAAAGGAAAAATAATGTGAGGAAGAATCCATGAAACAAATAAAAACAATGATACCAGCATTATCCGTGAACTGAGACGCTGAGCGTCTCTTACGTTTCCTATGTTCCCTTGGGAACATGAGCTATAACGTGCGAAAACACACAGCCGGATCCGTAGGGAATAGTGCAGTCTGGCCATGAGGAGACTCTTGAACATTGGCAGCCATTGCTTATTCATAGATCGCTCGTCGCTCGAACACAGGGAATAAATTTTGCTGAAAAATTCTTCATTCCTATACCATACGTTATATTTATACCATTGTTCATTTTTTATCCATACTTTTATAATGCTCTTTTTCCCTTATTCACTCACTGTCGATGCTACCGTTTTCAATCTCGTACACAATCATACGAATTTCCTATGCGTAAATTCTGCCTCGCTTGAATTTTCCAGTCAATTTATCATCCCCATAAAAAAGGCTTGACAAGAACTTGGACGAATTGTATACGTATGTATATGAAATTGGTGCCGATTTGATTCTCCAGAAAAGTGATAAGAGATACAGTAGTTGAGGAATAAAAGTTTTCGCAATGCGCATGGAACTGACGTTGACCGGGATTGTGCTGAAAATTCGTACACCAAAAATTCTATGGCGAGTATCCAAGCCTTTCGTGCGTATCGGATAAACCGATTGTAAGGTTGAGAGAAAAATAAGATTTGACATGAATAACCGGAATTAAATAAAATACACGATATGTAGGATAAGGGTCGAATAAAAAATGGGAATTCGGTTCACGGAAGGTTTCACTCGAGATTCAAATGTGGGAGGTCAAATGTAAAGGAACTAAATGACGATCAAAGTTTCTCTCGTGGATTCCACCGAAGGTCAAAGTATTTCTGCGTTCGGAAACGGCCAGGAACGAATTCTCGATTCTACAACGGAATTAACGTTCCAGGCACATTCTTCCACGAAGCCGACCGGATATTTGGATAATTTTTCGATTCCCTTTCGAAAGACGTCCTCTGGAGCCGTGCCAATTCTCTTTCATTTCCTAACGGCAGAGGTAGGCGGCTCCTTGAAATCCTGCAGGAAAATTCACCATCTTTTTCTATCTTCGGCATATACTACAGTACCATATCACACTGTGCTATATATACTATGACTATGCTATACTTGAAAATCCTACTTGTGCTCTAATAAGAATTTTGGACTTTAGCTAATGTTTATATGTATATTTCAACGAGTATAGCGCGTTTAGTGTGATGCCGCAAAACGTCGATTTAATCTTTTCTCCACTTCAACCTTCTTGCAATTTCGTATAAAAAAAAATGTCGTTTCGCGCGGAACCAACAGGAACTTCTATTCGGTCGATAAATGAATGAACCCTGTCCATTGATATTGGAGCTCAATTTCCATTTCGATCAATCGTACACCAAACATAGGTTTCTCAATTGGTCCAGTTTCAGTTTATCCTCTTTTTCTATTTTATTAACACATTTTATTCGTTCGGATTTTCTGTTCGCTGTTCACTTGAAAATTTGGTGGTTGCACGGGTGATAAGGGGAATCCCCTACCGGTAGTGACTCGGGGGTTCCCCCTTTACGTATTCATTAAAGTATTCGTGCATTTGGATTGACAAACAAAAAAGGAAATAGTATAGCTACTTACAGAAGTTTCCTATCGAGAGAAGCATCTTCGTATTAGATGGAAACACTTGAAAAGTTGAAGGAATCGTTCTCGAACCTGCTGAAGTTTCGTAAAGTCAAACGATATAGCAGGAATGTATTATGCACTAGTGGCGCCCCGGGCTTTCACTTCCTCCCTTCGGGTAAACGATCTTTTTACACTAGAAGAAATTTTATTCCTTTGTTCATCGCGGTATTAATCCAATCGATATTCAAGAAGTAAGGGGAATGAAAAAATATACTGGAAATTTCTATTGTAAAATGGCGAACGATTGCCGGTGCGAATTTAGAAAAAGACACACATACGTACGTGTAACAATGTCAGAAAGTTCGGTGTGTCAAAGTTTTGGGGTAACTTTGAAAACTGGGATATAGCTCTGAGTATCGGAAAAACATCCAGAAACTTGAAACTTCCGGTAGAGGTACAAACCACCCTTGGATTTATACGCGCGCTTTGCTGGACCTGAAAAAAAAAGATACTTTGTTCAAGACGAATGTGACACTAAGAAAGTTTTGTGATTTCTTTTTTTTCGTTATTTTCAAGAAATCATTTATTTTGTGCAATTCCCTTCAACTGCCGCTTCACTTTTTACATGTATACACTTATTTGACGGTACCCTGCGATTTTCTCCATTTCTATTCCCACAGTTTAGAAAAAAGCTTGTGGAAATTTGACTTTCACAGAATCGCTTAGGGGATGCTCAGATCGTTCGAGGTTAAGCACGCCACAAAGGGGTGAGAGAATGCCTCGGGCCAATGTGTATGAGTTTAATCAAGGGAGGCATGGAGGTGGAACTTGATATCAGCGATAACCCCTGTGACCACCCCCTGGCGCCAAGCTCGTGACCGAAATTCTGGACAAAAATGAAAACGTATTCCGCGCACCATGTGTCGTATTGAAATGCCGAAGGGTAAAACTATCCTGAATTTTTCAACTCGCTGGAGCATTCGTCACCAGCAGCGTAACAATATCCAAGCCGTACATCAGCCGATTCTTCGATTCCCATGCCCTTTTCTCTCCCATTCTTTCCACGCTTACGTTTTACGATACGATAAAAGTAAACGAGCAGACGTGATGCTGGGAAAGAAAATTTTCGGTTATCTTGAAATTAAAGTCGTTCGCAAAGTAAAATCGTCGCGAAAAGTTTTTCTCCGTCCAGTAAAATCAGTTATATAAAATCAATATATTGTCGAGGAGAATAATAAAGGAATCCATTATCGTTACTTCTTTCGATTGGCCAAAAAAGCAGGTATTGTAATTTATTGATTACGTGCTGACTAGTCAAAGTGACAGCACTCAGAGAACTTCTGCATTATGAATTGGTTAAGAAAGAATAAGATGCGAAAAAAATAGCGCAAGCAAATCTCAAGTTGTTATCTTTAAACAGGTTCGCTCCCTTCTTTTCTAGTAAAATACGAATAGCGGTATACTCCATTTCATTTCATAGAACAGACAGGAAATGACGAAGAGCATAGAAAGCGAGTTTTTACATAGTTTTCCTTTCATATATCACACGTCTGGGTTGCCGCGCCACGTAGAATTTGAACGCGAGGAAACATGGCTTTTCATTCGAGCTTGAAGTTTCGAGCGTTAGTCATTTCGTGCACGAATACCCTGTTATTTATATTGTTCCGTTTAGATTTTAGCAAAGTACTTACCATCACAATGCTAACGGTGCCTGCGTTGGAACTGGCACGAGAATTAGTCTGGCATTTTTTATGATGGACGATGTCAGTGCCATTCGAACGATCACTGACTGTATCTACGGATCATACACTATATCTACGAATAAAGACATCCAGAGGGATATATTCCAGTATATCGCAGTATAAAATACCTTCCGTTCGAATAGCTATCAGTTTTTACAGTTTCTTAAACTACCTTTACGCTGCCACTCGTCGCCATTTATCTTAAGTGAATTTTCTCCCGCTAGATGTCACTAAGCGCGATTGGTCTTCGTAACAGTTACGAATTCGAAACTCTCCTCTGACGTAGCAGGTATATATCGTTTAATCCACATACGAGGACCGTATACCGCGCACAGAGAGTCACATGTACCACCATATGTGTATACATACGATATGTATGTATGTCAAAGTAAGAAACTGCACGAAAGGACGAATCAAAATGAAAAAGTAATCCGAGAGAAAGATGAAGTTTCCAAGGATTTCCAATAGGAAAATCTTCATGGACTGAAGCGCACACGTGCATATCAATATGTATGCTGTATGCGATGTACATACGTACGAGTGGCACCGTGTGTGCAACTCTGCTCGAACATGGCCGGCCTTTGCGTAATACGTAATATACGTAATCCATCATGCGATTCCGGGGGACCCAGTGAGAGCCACCCTTGGAAAAATGTCACCTGCCCCACGTGCTGGGGTTGGTGGGGTCTGGGGGAATGGACGATAGATGAAAGGAGAGATAGAGAGAGAGGAAAAAATGGCGCAGGATATAGGTGGCCGGCATGCTGGAATAATGGCCCTCTCCCTTACCCTACGGATTTTTATTACGTCACCCGCGTAAATTCCTGCGAAGCTGACTTCAAATTTATTCGAACACCTACAGAGAGCTATTAGAACGGGTTTGCCTAAATTTCCTGGCAAACTGAGCGAAATAAACATTAGTTCCACTCTGCCGTTCCTTAACGGGCAAGACAACTAGGAAAATAATATTCATAATAATGTAGTCTTTATCGTCAAGATGGTACAGCAGACAAACGGCGAGAATCAGCTGCAAACGTAACTGAAATAGTTTTCCCATCTATCTCGTACGATCTTCGCAGTCTTCTTGGCGATTCTGTTGACTCTCGAAATTCAAACTGTTTTTCATCTAGTTTAGTGGCGTCACGCGTATGTACGTCCGAATACGTATACGTAACATACTATAATATATATTCTTTCAATCGAGTTGATAGAATCTCAATCCATCTATCGGATGAATTTTTCTTCATTCTTATTCGAGTCTCACTTTACTTAAGGTATAAACGGAATGTGGCGGGAGATATTACGATATTCGAAACGCTCTCTCACTCAATTCGTGGGCGAATATGGCGTAGCAATAATTTTCAATGATTTAGCGTTTACGAGGATTTTTAAAGATTTTACGCGACAGAGCGTGTAATATATATATAGATATGATATATAAGTAATAATTTAAGTATCGAAGGGTGATTTATATCGAAAGACGTTTGTGCGATTTTTTCAAAGTATATAGTTACTGAAAATTATTGCTTCGAGGATTTTCATTGATTCGAATCATTTTTTATGCTAAATTTTTTAACTCTTTTCTCGGCTTTCAATACGAGGCCAAAATCTTACTTAACGTTTGTTTCTTGTAAATTGATAAAAATGTTTATTTTATCTGTGTCTCGAATCGACGCGATTAATATTTCCATGAGATACGACTGCTGCTAATTAAAGATCGCCATATGATTACAATACCTGAAACGGTCGGAGTGCGAGGTATTGGGAAAAATTGGAAATTTACACATCGTCTTTAGAACGTAAAGAGATAAAGGTAGTTCCTCTATAACCTCGATAAATCGCACCTCGATTGCAATACAATACATTGTACGATTTAATTCACTCATAGTCGTAAGAAGAAAAAAAGACACGAGGATAATAAAGCTAAGACGAGAAATCATCCTCGCGACTATCTTAAGTAATTTTTACTATTTTCGATGAATCAAATCTGAAAAGTACCGCTTAGATAAAATACCCTAGAACGCTTTATGTGTCACTTTCTCTTAAAATATATTTGAAAATTAGCCACCACGAGCGTTTAATACTTAAAGACTAAAGAAAGAAAATTTTTTAAATGTGTAGGTACTGAAACTAATAGATCGAATGATAAGAATGGCTTTAAAAAATGGGTTAAAAATGTGGCCGACTACATCTTTCCGGTAATTTCTAATTTTAAGAATATTCTATCAGACTGTTCATTTTTCAATTCTATCGTTCTGACTAAATGCACCGTGTAAACAGACGCACACTTTGATGCCCATATTGATCAAGAAAAGTCGACGGTGAGAATCCTAGTGGTAGAAATTTGTACTAATAAACGTGACTGCCTGAATTATCATATACATACACTCGCCTTATATTGTCATAAATAACAAAAGCTGTCATCGACACTTTTCAATCGAAAATATTCAATCTTATTGATAACAATTTTACGATGACAGATAAAAATTGAATTCAAACTGGATTTTTCAATTATTCAAACATTTATTGTTACAAGTGTTCGATTCAGGCGGGCATATTTATTTTGGAAACAATACTAACTTTCCAGCCGTGTCAGTCGTCGTTATCTCCTACGGCAGTAGCATATACACACTTAACGATTCTATCACGCAAGTTTCTCTGTAGTACCTCGTTAGTATTGTAATTAGCGACTAATTAGCCGAGGCAAAATCACAGCCAAATTCAATGGCACGAATGACAGTTATAAGCCGCACGAAAAAAAACATGTACGTATCGATTTTCTAAATTCCTTTCCGATAATTAATATTATTATTAATTACGTTAAAATACTATGGTACTACTTATAACCGCAATTACTATCTACTAATATCATTATCACTATAATTATTATCGTTACACAATACTACTATTACTATTACTATTACTATTACTATTACTATTAATATTAATAGCTATACTCGCAAGCTACGTCTCTGAAAATTTTCCGCCTAACTCTAACCTATAATAATCGGTACGGTCATTGTTTTACGAACTTTCTGTGATAATTATTAACAATCAATAACGTCGACGTGAAGATGGAAAAAAGCGCGACTTACGCGTTACCAAGGCAACGCAATAAAACGATGGTCGAATTAAAATAGTTAATAAACAATGAAAATTTGGCAAAAGAGAGAAAAAAAATTGAAACGCAAAAATAGAAGAGAGGGACGATCAATCACGATCAATCACGATAAGATATGATAAATGACTAATGAGAGTTTAAATAAATTACATTGAATTTCTCGTGCATTGCTCGTGTCTTGCTAGGATACAATTGTTCCAGTTTGTTACGCCGATCTGTTGAGTGTTGCGCCTTGTACAAGATATACTTTAAATGTTGCTCGTTTTCACAGAATTAAACACATTGTTATTTTGTATGGTCCCATAACTCTTTTCTATATGACATCATTCTCTGCTACATGGAGATTAATAAAACAACACGATGCATCCCAACGAACAAACAGAACGCGATTTTGAAAAATCTGCCAGATCTTCAATGGGTTCCAGTAAATTGATGACAGTCCAGGTAAGTTCTCCTGGATACTTCAGCCAATCGCAACGCGTGCAATTCTCTCTCTCGTTTTCTCTCCTCCTCGAGGGATTGAATTCGCAAACGGATTTCACGAATGGCCAATTCCGATACCTTTAACTTCAAACGACTCTCCTCGGTCTACAACAGAATTATTTACGGAACTTTTTATAAGATTAAAAAAATTGTTTTTCTGTATCTCTGCAATCTTATTATTAGCTAACGATTATTCTCTGATATCCTTTAACGACGCGTTAACTTTTGGAATTAACTGACTGATGAATTACCTCGAGTTTCTGAAGTTCCAAACGATGGTCCAGTTCGTATTTAGCGTCGTGCTGTCTCGTATCTCCAAGAAGTTTCATCGAATTTCCAGAAACTAGATTTTGCCTTCCTGTTTCCACAATATCCTTTCCGTCGTTATTCTGCCCAAAAGCTTCGCCTGATACCGATTGGTTTATGTTATCGATTTCCGCATTAAATTTACGTTGCCGCTCGACAGATTCTGCTTTAATATCTTTGCACCCATCAATTTCCTTGACTTCAGCATCAGTAAGAGAATTAATCGATACTTCATTGGAATTCTTATTGCGACACTTGAAAATGCATCTGTCAATTTCTTCAGTATTTCCATCCTTTTTTTGGCTTTCCATGGATCTCGGGTCTTTCAAAATTAACTGCATTGCCATTATATCTTCCCTCGGGGAATTCATAGCAGCTTCCTTAATGGGATTGAAGTTTTTTATTTTTTCCCAATTCCGATCCTTACTTCCAGTCTCTGAATCCGCTTCTGGAACCTCCATAGACTCCACTGTTTCATTGACTTCCTGAAGAACTCGTGTACGAGCCGAAGCTTCCAACGATGAGAACTTTTCAAGGAACTCCCTGAGCTCCTGTGCTTTTTTCTTTTTTTCGAAATCTTTCGAAATGTCATTTGCGCATTCGAGCGTTGCTACTTCGTACGATGAGTTGCATTTTATTTCCAAGTTTTCGATTTTCTTCATTTTTTCACTGCCAGGGCTCCCCGGCGATGACTTTTGTGTTTTTTCAAATTTTGCTAAATTTTCGAAATTTTCGTTATTCTTTGGAACCGAAATTATGGGTCGATTAGGAGTGGCGGTGCCACTGGTATTTTTCAAATTTCCTGTATTGTCAGGACATATTAGAGAGACCGTGACACTATTTTCGAAAATTTCACTACTCGATAATATTACGTTGGAAGAGATATCCTGGTTATTGGTTTTCGTAATTTTGGATTTTAACCGAACAGTCTGGTTTTCCACCGAGGAATTCAAACTCTTGGATGGCGTTAAACCAGCGACTATCCCGTATTGACCCCATTCTTCAGGATCGACTTCGGCCATAATTTGAATAACCCTTTTTGTTATGGGACTCAGACTTTTTGGATTATCCTATAAAAACAAAAAAACGAATAACATAATCAAATTAACTCAGACAAAAATATACATCATACCCTCTGTATAATTCTGGTTCTCTTATTGTGATACTTGTAATTTTGCCAATATTTTTTCAATTGTGCCGAAGTCCTGGCAAAATGTCCGCCCTCGTTGAATCTCGTCTCAATCGCTTCCCAAATCTCCTTTCGGCTCAAAATCGACAAGTTCTTGTCATCCAACGGTAAACTGTACTCCTTCATTATCATAAGGAGCTGAGAACGTTCCTCCTTACTGAATTGATTTCTCAGCCGTTTTTTGTCATTCTCCATAGGATTGGAAGCCGACATTATTACTTGCTGTAAATAATAAAAAAAAGTCAATTTCCTAATTAAAAAAAAACATTCAAGTACCTCCAATATTCCTTATTGTCACGCGCAACCATTAATAACAGCGCATGACAAAAAGCCAAGATAAAATTGCAAAAAATTCCAAAAGTCCCATTAAAATTCCCCAAGTTAATCGCCTATACGTGCTGGAATATCATTCGGATACGAGGAAGAACGTAAGAGATAAAACTAAAAAGAAAACGAAACTTACAGAGGTAGCGAAGAAAATGAAAATCTGTCGTGTTACAGGCCGTTGGGATCAAATGAGTCTTCAGGAGGGTCTCTATAATGGTAAAAGCAGATCCAATCTCCGAAGAAATGTTAAAAGCGATTTTCACGCTGGGGAAAACGTGCTTGGATTATTATCAACGAAAGATCGCTTAGCGATGCACTGACTCGATTAAACAAATGAGCGAATGACGGCTCTACACTGCATAAACAACACAAAAAGAATCGAGCATCGGGACAGTGACGCAGCTAGGAACATTAGAAAATTTCGAGAGTCATTAATTATAGCTTTACATAAACGATGAAGTCGTGATATTATAATTAAAAGAAAAATATTCTGAGTAGACAGCAAGATGTCTAGTTCTTTGAAGAATAAAAAATAAAATTAATAAATTTGAATTCTTCAATACTTTCTAATGCAAGATACAATATCATTTTTATGACCAACGTAAGTAAGTATGATCTTTAAGAAAATTTGAAAAGCATTTGACAGGTGTGAAGTGATAATTTTAAATTGAAAATTTTCCAATAATATCCAGCTGCGTGTAAACGGCGGAACGTGGGTTGAGAATATTTTGCGAAAGAGGTATTCGGTGAGTCGAAGGGTTGCTGGGCTGTAGGGTTGTTACGCCGAGGGTTGCATCTTGTGGTTAACAGGGTATAATCAAGACGTCAAAGGAAATCGCTCCAGCCCGTCGACCACATCATCCGATGACTTGAGGATAAAATATTCCAAAGACGTCATCGCCAAGGAACATTTGCATTTACTTGAAGGAACTTTGCTTCATCTTTTTCTTTCCTTAAGATTATATCGTCGAGCGAGGACACGTGTACAATAGATTAACCATAGTCTAATGCTAATGATGAAATTGCAATTGTATTTAATAAGGCATGTACTTTGGTACAGAGAAATTATTATGATTTCTACACGACAGTTGTCCCAAGAGTCAAGGATCCTGTCCAGGGGACTCTTTTACCATAAAGCTCACAAAGAAGATTCAACCCATTCAAAAGCTATTTTACTCGTGGACGGATTGCAGGATAACCGCGCGATTCAGACTCCTTGAAAAGTGTCACAAGGGAATCCAGGGTTTCCTCTCCCGTGGGAATAATTTGTTCAGCTGGCAACACGAATCCGTGTCTTCCAACATCACGAAGTTCATAAGTATAAGTAATGGGTGTTCCAAAAGTAGCCTTCACCCAGTCCATAGAGCCACCACTGGCTACGTCTACGGAAGAAAATGATCATAGGAATTACAAATTGATTAAAATGAAACTCAATGTGTCGTCGAGTACATTTGCAATGATACAATGTATATGACATACAAATAGTTTCAGCAACGTTTCCAGTAGTATATTTCGTTCCATATCTTTGAGACAGTTTGTTAGCAGCTTGAATGCCAATGGCGTACTGAAAGAAAAAGAATTCAAGTAAACACAGGATTTAGAATTTCCAATAGGTTAACTTACCAGATCATCATAATTGTCCAAATGATCGGTGGTGTGACCATAGGGCATCAGAAGCAATTGCGAGTAACTATGGAATGAAATGTAGGCGTAGAATTTGTCAGATATGGAAGTGATGTAGTCTGACATGGATTTAGTCTCGATCTCAGAGAAAGGAGAACTTCCGGCGAAAGTATCCATACAAGGGTTACTACTGGCTCCTCCACCTAAGACAGACAGCATCTCTTTTAGTTTCTAAAAATTTCAAAAAAAATAAAATAAAATAAAATTGGAAACATACTCATCCACTGGTAACCCCAATTCCTATTGGGATCAGCACCGCGACAAAAGATACTGTTATAAGAACGAGTCTTACGCCACAATCTTGACTAAAATTGGAACAATAATGTAGTAAAATTGATTGTTCTTGAATAATTATTAATTATTAAAGTACTCGTTTTGTTGATTACCGTAGTATGAGTATAAACGTATCCGTCTGGATTGAAGACAGGGAAGATGTACCAATCATGACTTTCAGCCAATGATCTGACGTCACTGTCCTTACTTGTCAATAACTCATTGATAATATATGTAATGGTAGCTGGTGAAATCCACTCCCTGGCGTGAATTCCACCCTCGATAAAAACTCCAGGGTTGCCGCGAGTAAAGGAAAGTTTGATACCCTTAATTTGCCGCTTTTCGTACGTCGATCCACCGACTATCACCTCTACGTTGTTCGGATAAGTCACTGCCAAGGATTCTAGCCAGCCATAAATCTGATCCAGGGTGTGGTACCTTGTGAAGGTGAAATCGGAACTTCTGAAGGTGTCCACTGGATTTTCAGCATCAATTAGTGCTTGAACGTCTTCTATGTAAACTGAATATTTCATTCCCACGGCAGCCATTAATTCAACAAATTCTTTGGCTTTAGCTGGAGACACCATCAGATCAGCTGAAGCATTTCCACGGCTTGGTCCATTCCAAAATGAATACTGCAACAGAGTAAAAGATTTTTTGTGTAATTTTCTTTTTTAAAACATGACGGATGTAGAAATATTAAACTTACGGAATCCGTAATATCTGTTTCGATTTTTTGCAAAATGTTCAATTGCTCTGCTGTTGTTGGCAAAATTCTGTAGACCTTGTAATCCTTGTAGGACAATTTCTCGGCTATGGCCAAAGCGACCAAGGCCAAAATAATCAAACACTTCATGATTTACTTCTCTGTAATAAAATTCAGATTTTCTTTTTAATGTGTCTTGTTCGCTAATTAATTATAAATTAACTTACCCGTTCTCTAACAATGGAGAGTAAATAATGCAAACATTTCCATTGACTTTGATACTATTTATCCTTTTGACTCTACACACGTCACTAAAACTCAGAGTCATTATCTTCCTTGATAAGCGGATAAGTTAATTAAAATAGTGAAATCCGATGAATATCATGGCATCAGTGTCACTCTTTGTCAAGAGATAACAGATACGTGTGTTTCTAATCACTGCTTTGAAAAAGTTAAAAATGATGACATTCTTTTATAGTTCATTTATTGTATAAAGCAATTACTTACCGACAATAAAATTTGTTGCGCAATGTAATTGTTAATTGATCAATCTAAAATTTTCCATTAACTTCAGACGGTACCAATCACGATATACTACTGTATTGGTCGCGGCGATAATAGTTGATAAAATTGTCACAATTAATCTAATCACAGCAATGATAGTTTTTTAACAATGTATTTTTTATTAACGTGATATCTCAATTACGTAATTATAAAATAATAATAGTAATAAGTATTTATCGCGTGTTTTACAGAATGACCATTATTATTGGATAACAGTGCATTTGCGTATATCCAATTAATAACGTACAATTACACTAATTAAATATCAATATCAATAGAACGTCCGTAGCTTCCATATCCAAGTCTCTCCGCTTCCTGAAACATGGCTACCAGGGAATCAAGAGTCTCCTCAGCAGTTGGTATTATTTGATTAGCAGGTAAGAGAAATCCATATCGACCCTTATCTCGCAATTCATAGGTAAAGGCAATAGGGGTATGAAAGGTACCTCTGACCCAGTCCATTGAACCACCGGAAGCGACGTCTGTAAAGGAAGCGGATTAAATTTATGGAGATGACATAACTACAGGGTGCTCAAAACTACATCCCTTTGCGAAATTATTCTCTTTACTCACATATCACGTCGACGATGTTGCCAACCCTGTACCGTGTGCCATACCTCCTTTCTAAGACATCGGCAGAAAAGTTACCAATTTTCAGGAGATCGTCGAAATTCTCAATTTTTGCATTACTGTGTCCATACGGTATCAACAGCAACTGACTATAGCTGTGAAATGCGACGTACGCGAATATTTTATCCTTTAAACTAGTAATATATTCGGACATGCTTTTAGTTTCGATTTCAGAGAATGGCTTATCGCCTGGAAAAATTTCACTGCAAGGATTTTTACTTGTGCCACCCTCTGAAAAGATACAAAAAAAAAACTGAAGAGACGTGCATAGATTTTTATAAAAAAATCTGTTCCTGCTTTTCACCTGCCCAATGGAAATTCCAATTTCTGTTTGGATCTGCTCCAACGCATCTGCTGTTATACGGTTTTCTTGTTTTTCTCCATAGACGATTCTAAAAGCCAAATCAAGGAGCAATAAAACTTTTATACGTGTTTTTCTACTCCAATACTTTTGATTTCTTCTTCCTCCCCCACGCCTTTACCTGAGTGTGCGTATACTCGTAGCCGTCGGGATTGAAGTTGGGAAAGATATACCAGTCAAACGATTCGACCGTGTATCTTACGATGGGATCGTCGCTGGTTATAAATTCATTCAACACGTAAGTTACGACGGCCGGTGAAATCCATTCGCGTGCATGAATACCACCCTCGAGAAATATTCCAGGGTTACCATCCCTAAATGATAGCTTGACACCACGAATTTCTCTGCCCTCAAAGCTGCGACCACCAATCAGTCCCGTGAGAATTTTCGGATATTCGGCAACCAATGAATCCATCCAATTATTAATCTGAATAAAAGAAATGAATAAATTTATTAAAATAATTCCACAGCCAATTCTGAATTTCTCAAAAATAATTAAATCAACAGATCTCTTACCACGTCCAGCCTGTAATACGCTTTCCAGTCAAAGTTACCACGAAGATTGACATTTGGATTTTCAGAATCAATATATTTCTGAACGTCATCCATCATTATCTCAACGTCCATTCCACTGACGTTTACGAATTTCTCAAATTCCTCGATTTTACCTGGCGACACCAAAACATCAGTAGGCACGTGGAGACTCAATTCGCTCCAAAAGCTGTAATCTTCATCGTCACGAATATTTTTCAAAATATTCAAATCGGCAAGGTCGTTCGGTACAATTCTATAAAGGTAGTATCCATCGTATCGACTTTTTCCAAAAACAACCACCAACGGTACGATAAAGTAAATACACCACAGCTTCATTTTCCGCACTATAAATAAGAACAATAAAATAAAATCATTCGATCGCTATCAGAAATCCAGATGAAATGATCGGCAGCAGTTTCTTTCCTACTGAAAACTTTATCCAGAAGCGGAAATGAAATTTCTACATTCTCTAGGATCACTACTTACATACCAGTTGGACAAGCTGCCTTTTACAAGATAGAAGAACCAAGAATACCTACAGGATCACTGCGAATGCCTTCGTTATGAGGGAAACGAACAAATTTATACTTCATAACATATACGGAAGACAGTCACAACTACCAGGACACGAGGATTGGACATTGGTAGGGGATCGACAATTTGTATGCGCCAAGTACAAGCAATTAACATTATTATCAGGAAATAACGAACTCTCTATGCTCCTCTCGTCCTTACTAGGAAGTTACGTATCTACGTATGTAAAGCACCTTGGGAAGTTTCGACAATTATGACGAACGGAGTATAGAGGTAAGAGAGGGCGAAGCTGGATGGGTCGACGGATCAGTAAAGTAATGAGATTCCTTCAATAACTCTCTCTTATTTGATTTCTTCATCGATCAAGATCATTCTTCGCAAAGCCTATAGGCAGTACGCGGTAGCTGCTTACGATTTACCAGATTTCAATTCGACGTTCATTTCTGTTACACAAGCTGTATAACTCTATCGAGCATTATCATGTTTTATGAAATTTTCTTTGTCAATCCGTTAAGGTCATTGCCTATAAAACCTATGGATATTTCATGGTACCTGCTTATATAGCTTATATAGCCTTAAAAGATTTTATTCGACATTGCTATTACACAAATTAACCCGTACAGTATTATGGGCTATAACACGAGTTCAATGATTTCGGCAATCGTGACTCAAGCAGTGACAGTTTATTTGTATTATTAAAAAAAAAGTTGAATGTGCCTATGCCATACGCCAAGCGTTTAATAACCTGCGGGTATTATCGAGTGCATTGCACCAGCAATGAAATCGGCTGAAAAGAGAACGCGATAAGCAATAGGCGGTTTATTGGAGGTTCTGTGTTGTTTTTAACGAAGCGCGTTGAGCTATGCCAAGGCCGATAACGGCTAACGGTGAAACGTTCCTGTTTTTTTTAATTATTCTTTTTAGCGACATGATAAATATTGAATTTTATTTTCAATGTAATATCTGATTCAGGATAAGGAACGTTTATCAATCAATAGTACTTCTGTCCATCTCGATTCTGATAAGGGAATGATATTTTATCTCAATGAAAAGTACGTTCTTCGTTATCGTTATCCAGATTTTTCTGACAGTAAATACTCTTGAAAATTTACATGCAATACAATCGTTATTGCGTGCGTCTGTTCGCTATAGTGTGTTTCAAAAGAAAGAAGCAGGTCTAGTTATTAAGCAGGTTATATACCTGCACCTGATCCTATGCTCCTAGTGGCCACCCTGAGAGATTCCATTGTCTGAAATCTGACCTATCCGATGGCTCCTTTAGACGGAATGGACCTATAGTAGAGAATCTTCTAGGGAAATTGAACCAGCGTGCAAGGATCCACAGGGCCCTATGCACCGACCGGCACCGACCGTTACAGGATCCAAAAGGGTCCGGGCCCCGTGTGCGGTTTGCTATTCGTAGGAATGCTGTGGGGCCAGAAGAGCTCAGACTGGCTCAGACTGTTTACATCAGGGAGTCTGTGGAATCACGCTTGATTGTATAGTAACGTGGTGATAAGAAAGAGACTTGAGAAGAGTCCGTCGGATAAGGAGATGTTAATTTGGATGGTGAGACCTCGGAAGATGCTCTCGGTGCTTGGGAAGTGGTTAGAGATGAGTGAAGTTTAATTTATCGGGGCCTGAGGCCCTTTTCAATGAATATTTTGCAGATAGTAAATATTGGCAGTTACGATAAGTGCTAAAATACTTACCTTCGCGTGATAAGGAGCATAAGTGCAGAGTTTGAAAAATATACGAAAGATCTAGAGGAACGCAGAGGTACATTGAATTGGTCTTCAAATTATTGCATTAGAAAGATATCGTTAAATTACAAACCTTTAAATATGTTTATTTGATTGCAGCATGTGGTAAATGTTAAGCATGGAGAGCGCCGATGAAGAAAATAATTGTCAGGGTGGGAAACTAAAGAAATATAAAGTCGAGGCATTCATAATACCCAGTATAGTAATTGAGACGGTCGAAGACGAGGCTGCTGTAAATTGTACAGTGGAGTCCAATGTCAACGAGATCGATGATGTGAAAATAGCAAACAGATCGAAAGTTGAAGAGAGAGAATTCCAGGAGGAGGAAGATGAAACGAGTGCGACAGGTAAATCTAATGAGATGCTAATAATTACGAAGGTCCTGGCTGTTAAAAATATAACGAGTGTCCAGACTGTATCGCACGAGCAAGAAATTCTTGAAGGAGTATCTGAAAATTCAAATGATATTAAATGTGAATTGCATAACGAAAGTTTGATAGATGCTAGTGTAGGATCGAGAATGATTGAGGCAGAACTTGAAGAAATTTATGAAGAAATCGATGAGCCGATTTATGCCGTGCCATATGTTGAAAAATCAAAAAATTCAAGAGAGCCGACGCACACTCTCTTTAAACGTCCAGACTTTTTGAATCGCAATTGTCGAGCGATGTCAAAGTCATTTGATAATCTGCAGATTCCGAAGCCACCGAAACGAACGAGCAGCCTGAAATCGATAGACGAACGTGGTGAAATTCTCGAAGAGAATTATCGGGAATTTGGTTATCATGCCATGAAAAATGGTTACCAGATCGCCACTCAAAGTCCTCAGGAAGTCAGCGAAGAAGTTTTCAAAGAGAATTGGCTACAACGACTGGAATCACTTCGGCAAAGAGAAGCTTTCCTCAGGGACAAGGAAGTCGCTCTTCAGGATAGGGAGAGGCTTCTCTTTAAAAAGGAAAAAGAACTAAGAATCCTGGAAAGACTCGTCAAGGAGAAGGTCCAGAAGGCTGACTTATACTTGAAACGAAGCCGATATTTGCAGAGCGCCGAGAGTCTGCCAAATTCCGAGAGTGAGAGAAATCTCGAGTCTCGATCGTCCGAGGATTCTAAAGAATTTATCAGAAAAATAGTAAAAGATGTTGTGTCTGAGAGAAATGATTGCGATACACAATTTTCAAGCGTCCTGCTGCCAGGAGAATACGACATTGCGCCGCGGTGTGGGAAACTCGAGAACCAATCGGCAGATAAGTGCAAACGCGCCACAAAGGCGCAATACGAATGTAAAATATTTGAAAATTCATTCGACGACAAAAGGAACGTTGAATCAAGAATTTCTTCTAGCTGCTCGACCGATTCGAGATCATCGAAGAATTCAAGGGGAAGTGGAGGCTGCAAGCTTTCGCGCGCCTCCAGTATAGATAATAATGATATCGCGCAGAAATCTTGTAATTCTAAAATGTCTGAGCATCTCGAAAAATGTAGAATGATTCAGCAGTCAAAGATGAAAATTTCTTCCAGTTCGACAGGAACTGGAGTTAATGATTTTGAAACTCGGGTTTTGAAAAATCCTCCAAACTCAAGAAGTTCTCTTACTACGAATAACACGAATTCGATAGATATAAATTCTCATAGCAGTAATGGCACGTATGAAAATCCTATAAGCAGATTCAGCGGTTACAGCAGCTTTAAATCACGCCCTCGACCTAAAATCTCTTACGACGATTTGGATTCCACTTTATCAGCAGATATCGGAGATGCTTCCTTCGCTATAACTTCGAAAAAGTTTGATCCGGAGATTTTCAAACGGCCTTACGTATTCACGAGATCAGCCAGTGAGCGATACATCAGAAACGATCGTAAAAAAGGCGTTTCAAATTTTCCAAATATTTGCATGGCGGAGAAGCGACCTTATGTCGATATAGAGGAAGAGAAGGTATTGAAGAAAGTCAGCGAAAATATTTTAGTCTCGCAAAATGAAGACACTAAATTTCAAAATTATGGATTGATAGACAAGAATGTAAATACAAATAATTTAAAGATTCAACAAATAAACAAAACTGACAATGGCAGCACAAATGAAAAGAAGTATTCGTATTTAAATTTGGAAACTGGAGATAAAGTTTCGCGATGCAAAAATGAAAGAAGCACAAAAGACAGGCCAATTTCATGGAACGCCGAAGCGAGCGAATGGCTTCAGAAAAAGAGGCAAGCTTATAACATGGCCACAAAACGTATGGCAACTGAGGACTTTGAAAATAAGGAAAATTTCGGTAGCAACTTGAAAATTGAAAAATCTGATAAGTCTTTAAAAAAGCGAGAAAGCAAAGGAAGAAAATTTACAATATTCCGTTAGTGCAATATATGATTGTATGATTTATTACTAAATGTATTGATAAAAAAATCCGGACCCAAAAATCCTATTGTGGTATATATTTTCAGCGTAGTGGAATAGTATCTATTAGGGTTCTTAAGTGCCTCCCAGGAAAATCACTGAAAAATAAAGTACTTTTATTACAAGAATTAGAAACGCAGCACAAAGTTTTTGTATCACTGCCAAGTTTTATTCTGCATTATTGATACATAAGAGACAGTTGAACTAACTAACATATTTTTATTACATTCAAAAGTTGTTCACCACGAAGGAGGTTCTCCAGGAGCCTTTTGCTTACCATACAGAGCAGATTTGTCTCTGAACATGGAAAATCTCTCATCTTCAAAGCGTTCCAAATACAAGCCACCTATAAATCCCAAGGCCGGAATGATGATAAATGGTATATACTGCTTGTAAATATAGGCGTGGAATGCCATCTTATTAGGCTGTAACTGCGTTCTGTTGTTCTTTCTGAAGTTGTGATATCTTCCAGTCACGGGTGTGCATATAATCAGCGTAAATTAAACCAATAGTAGTTGTGGGGAAGATCACTACCACAAAGTATCGTCTCACAGTTCCAATGATGTTTTTGAAAGAAGAACCCATTAACCTGCTCAAAAGGTCAATATAGGAAATGAAAATTTCAGGTTATGCTACACAAGTAAGTATTACATAATAAACAGTAGCATATCAGTAAAAATCATTAATCAAATAATTAATCAAATTATCACTAGGTACACTAATTATATCTTATGACATTCCTTCCTCATAAAAGTAATATAATTAATGACAATAAATAAATCCTCAGATTCTTAAAATATAGGTTAACTCATAATATTCATATGAATGATTTTTTTCTGCCTTTTCTCATGCGACCGTATGAAAAACGCAATGCAAATTGAATTGTGCAGGAATTACATTATAAATACGTAACTGATCAATATAATTTCAAGATTCGTAAAACCTTACCTTTGGTATGCCTGAGCAGAACTGCGCTACTGAAAAATGTAGTGGGGGCATAAGCGCTCAATATAGGTATATTTCATCAGGAATAGACATCACGTGTAGTTAAACTATTCATATTTTATTCTTAAACAATATCGTATTTTTTTGTGACAGTCCAAAAGATGTGTTGACTATATTCTGGTCTATCGAAACGTCTGTTTAAACCTTTGGCATTAACACTTATTACTTTATTCATTATAAGCGTTTGCTCCTGCAACGAGGGTTATCAACGGAATACACCGGCTAACAAAATAATAATAGACAATTTTATAAGCTACATGTATCATATTCAGGAACATAATATAGAATATATTAATTCATATAATATTAAATACCATTTCTTTAAATATATAAAATGGTTAATCTGATTGCCATCTAATAGCAGAGGAATAAATATTATAAATATCCATGATTCACGGTTGCTTTAGTAACTATTTGTCCTAAGAACAAGTTATTGTATGATTTATATATTTATTATATAAATGATCACAAAGAATTTATGCATTAAGTATCATGTCTTTGAGACTCTTTCTTCGATGTCGGGTACTAAGCAGAATGAAATACAACATAAATCACACTGCACTTCGATACTTTCATGGAGAACCCAACGAAGCTACACCTGGCGTCTCTGTAATTCAAGTGAAGAGGACTCTAAAGTCATTTAATGTCAATTTCTTAGAAGGACACGCATGCATCATTACAGCTTGTCCCATGTGTGAGACCGACAAAAAAAAAGATTTTAAAGTGTATATAAATAAGACAACAGGTGAGTAATAATAATCTTAAGAACAAATATAGTATTTTAATTAAATACGCTTTTCAGGGTTTTTTATGTGTGAAAATTGTAGGCATTCTGGTCCTTGGAGCACATTGGAAAAGTTCCTATTACCAAAGAAATCCAGTGAAATTCTCCAGGAACTAAAGGCATTTAAAGAAGTCTTGCAAGTAAAAGAAGACTTTACTAAAAAATGGACAAAACTTAAAAGCACCTTCAAATCAATTACTGAATTATCCGACCAGAATTACAAAGATGTGCTTAATATTCATAGGCTTCCAGTAAGTAATGTCTTATAAAATATAAGTAGAAAAATGTTGACATGAAAATTATACATTCACTTCTTACAGGATATCTCGAAAGAGGCAATGGATCAGTTAGATTGTCTATACGATGTATCAACAAACAATTTATATTTTCCACTTATAACGTCTTCCGGTAGTATTGTAGGATATAAATACCTTTCCAAAGCTTCAAACGAAGAGAAAACAGAACCAACTTGCGATACCAGTGGCCTAATAATCTACAAACAAAGGAGTAGTAAATGTGATGGTACGGCAGTAGTTGTTCCCACCATACAAGATCTACTTGCACTGATTTCTCATAGATCCGCGAATGTTGTGATTTGCCTACCATATGGCTTACAAACTATACCGCAAGAAATTCTGCCAAGCTTAGAAACATATAAAAAGTTAACACTGTGGTTTGGAAATGATGAGCCAAGCTGGGACACTGCAAGACAATTCGCTAAGAAACTCGACGAACGAAGGTGCCACTTTGTACGACCGATTATTCAACAACCAAGTCCAAAAATCGCAGCTACCATGAATTATGATCTCAAAGGCATCCTCCAAAAAGCTACACCAATCTGGCACAAAAGCATCACTACTTTTGAAAGTCTCAGGCAAGACGTATTGAGCGATTTGCAAAATATAGATAAAGTTCAAGGAGTCAAATGGAAAAGGTACCCGTCCTTGAATCGAATCTTGAAGGGGCACAGAAGAGGAGAATTCACAGTCCTTACTGGACCAACGGGTACATAATAAAAATAATCTGAATCATCTGATGAAATTGGATATTATTACAGTTTCTTATTAGGTTCTGGAAAAACAACATTCATGAGCGAATATTCGCTCGACCTAGCAATGCAAGGAGTGAATACTCTGTGGGGTAGCTTTGAAATTCGAAACGCACGTTTAGCGCGAACAATGTTACAGCAGATGGTGGGATTGCCCTTGGATGACAATTTACAAAATTTTGACACTTATGCAGATGCTTTTCAAAAGTTGCCAATTTACTTTATGACATTTCACGGACAGCAAAGTGTCAAGATCGTAATGGAGGTACTTTACCGTTGACTTAGCAACCTATTCGTCTCAAAATTGCGAATCTTTCAATTGTGCTTTTATTTCAGGCTGTTGAACATGCAACTTACGTTCACGATATTGCTCATGTCATAATTGACAATGTTCAATTCATGATGGGGATGTCCGAAGAATCAAAACACATTGACAGGTACATAAAGAATATACTGAAAGATCATGTAGTTGTATATCGAGTATACCTGTTTACACTTACTTAAAAAATGCATGTTCATAGATTTTGGAAGCAAGATGGAATAGTTGCAGCTTTTCGAACATTCGCCACGAAGTACAACTGTCACGTTACTCTTGTCATTCATCCAAGGAAGGAACGTGATTCCGAGGAACTGACGACATCGTCAATTTTTGGTGGAGCGAAAGCCAGTCAGGAAGCTGACAACATCCTAATAATTCAAGACAAGCGACTGACTAGTGTCAGAGGAAAAAAGTATTTACAAGTCGCAAAAAATCGTTACAGCGGAGACCTGGGTATAATGACAATGGACTTTGACAAATCAAGTTTAAGTTATGCACCAAAAAAGAAATCCAAATCAGAAAGTGCAAAGGATGCTAGTGACTCCAAAAAGGATGATCAAGAAAAAGAAAGCAAATCATGAAATCAAAGAAAAATGTAAAAAATAAAACATTAAGAACAGTGATATGTAGTAATATTTTTAAAATTTTGTAAAATACAAAATGAACAAAAAATACAATTATTCTTCAATTCATTCTATTTCATTTCAAAAGCTTCTTCAGCTACAGTTTCCTAGGTTATCGACTGTAAATGCCGCGTGCACGCACGCTTATCAAAACGAGATATAACTAGTGACCTCTCGGTTTCCATTTACACGATAAATACATCTGTTCCTATCATCAGATTTTTTTTTATATCTTCCAGCGGATTCCGGTCGCTCGACAAATGCAACCAATGCATCAGAGCAGATCACCCGAGAGAATAAAAATGCAAACTATCATTTGGCTGGTGTTTGGTGTGTTCGCCGCGTGGTCCGTCTGTGTTTTAGGTGACAGTAATACAAAAGAGCCGACGGTGCTAATAGGGATTTTAGTGAGGAACAAGGCGCACACGTTGCCATACTTTTTGACCCTTTTGGAAAGACTTGAATATCCGACAGACAGAATATCGTTGTGGTAAGTAAGATTTATCTCAAGAATCGTAGAATATTTTGCATCCCATGAATGTAACCTCACTTTTTTATGTTACCCCTTGAGAATTAGAATGTTATTCATTGGATGTGTCAGAGATGCTATTATCACAGAGGATGTACTTAAACTTTAATTCTTCATATAGCAATTTGTGTCACTGGTCATTATTGATGATTGATATTAGTGTCTTAAGACAATGGACAAATCTTAACCAATATATTTCATACGGCTTGGAAAAGACTGAATAGTTTCTTAAGGAGTTTTAAAAATTGGGACCAGATGGAAGTCATTTCTATCGAAATCTAAATTGTATCAAGATTTACTAATTAATAAGCAACTCGATAGAACTCATATGCGTCCAAATAACTTAAAATAATGACCAAACATTTTATTCTATTCCTTGTATAATATATTCAGTATTCTTATATCGAAATATAGAAAAATTAACATTTTTCGATAAATTTGGCGGTCATCTACTATTTGTAACGATGGCGGAACAGCGCAAGTCTACCTGTTGCTTTTAAACCTTCGAATAGTTATTGAGCTCCTATACCAATTCTACACATACGGCATTAATAAATTGATTCTTAGAAATCTGAAAAGTACTCACCATAATTCCTGAAGCGATTCATGGCTTCTCTAAGTTTATTTGGACACTTAAATTGCACCTCAATCGCAACCGAGAAACCTACGCGCCAGACGCAAAGAAACATTTATATATGTATGTAGATGTTGCGCGCGCACCGGTGCGCACCTTGCAGCCACCTGGTTTAAATAAACGAAGCTGCAGTGGACATGGTGGAGTTTTTACGGCCAAAAAATAAAAGACAAAGTCATCAATAGATTTTATTATACACTCTACGAACTGTAAACGTATTGAGATCAATATGTTTGGACAGATTTATCAACTATTTAAATAATCGCAAAAGCATTGTAATTGCCAAATTTATATTAACGAGGACTCGCTCTATTGTACATGAATCGTATCGTTGGTTGAAACAAATTGTATTTTTTCTTTTCAGGATACGCAGTGATAATAATATTGATAACTCTATTGAGATATTGAAAACCTGGTTAGAGCCACAAAGTGAAAGATATCATAGTGTAGATCTGATTCTTGACGAAGAATCGCACGGATTATCAGACGAAAAAGGATTGGCTGATTGGACGCCTTCTAGATTTTCTCACGTTATTCAGCTACGTGAACAGGCCCTAAATCATGCCCGGAAAATTTGGGCAGATTTTCTCTTTGTACGTTCTCCATTATTTATTTCCCATACAATACTAAACCTACGTGTCTGCCTATTACGTATCTCTCTCTTTTATGCCGTATGGGTTGACACAAGGAATCTATTTATTATTTAAATTTTAACTTACAGATGCTAGATGCAGATGCGTTTCTGACAAATTCAAAAGTTTTGAAGTATTTAGTTAAAAGTAATCACACTGTAGTGGCGCCATTACTAAAGTCAGATGGAATGTACAGTAATTTTTGGGCCGGGATGACAGAAGATTATTATTACGTCAGAACTGAGAGATATAAACCTATACTCAATAGAGAGGAAGTTGGGTGTCTGGAAGTGCCAATGATTCACAGTGCAGTCCTGATTGATTTGAGAAAATCGGACAGCGATTTTCTAACATATAAATCTGATAGACTGAAATTCTACGACGGACCCAAGGATGACATTATAACATTCGCCATAGGAGCTAACAGATCTGGTACATTTAACACTTTTACTATAAAATAACAAAAAAACATTGTCTCCTTATTTAACACATCGAAATCACAGGTATACCTTTACATGTATGCAACGATGAAGTCTACGGATTTGTCATGGTTCCGCTTGAAACTCGAGACACAATTTCCCAAGATCATCAACAGTTGACAAACTTAAAACTAGAAGTGCTGTGTGAGTGTTGCGATATTTTATAGACAATAGACAAAATACTTTCTTACGACATATCTTTAGAGTAATATTCATAATTTTAATATCATTTTTAGCCCAGCAGAAACCATTGCCGTTGAGTCCTTTGATGGCGCAGTACATAACCTATCCTGAACAAGATACGCTGAACATGGACAACGTTTACATGATTAACCTGGTGCGCAGACCGGATAGACGCATCAGAATGCAGCATTGCTTCCGGGATTTGGGAATTCGTGCTGAGATTATCGATGCTGTGGATGGAAGGTAAGTCTAATTGGTTAATTAACAATTCTTATCGATAAAGTTACATTAAGTAAAAGTGTCAGCAGGATCTTGTGACACTGGTAGTTTTTGTGAATTAAGTAAAACAATAAACACGAAAAACACAAAAATTGAGATGTTACGTAAACCCTCGACAAATCATTGATAATCGTGTCTATTTTATCGTATTTATATATATAATAATTTTGAAACAGAGAAGAAGATTGTATTGAAATTACGACAGGACGACAAATCTGATTAGACGAAGGCCATAAATTAATGGTAAAAAAATACGAATCTCTACATAGCGTGAGTCACGATTGTGAGTCACGACACCCGATTTCCGATTTATTTTTCCGATTCCGATCAAATTTAATTTCTTTATCGGAAATCCTTTTGATCTCTTAGTAATTATTCGTAAAGCGATATCCGCATGACATTTATTAATAGATAATTCGATACAGAATTTACCACCGATCGATTAAGTTATAATTATCAAATTTATATTCGTACATCTCGCACCCTGATTTCGGATAATTTTAAGACGTCTCATTCGCCAGTTTTGAGTCGCCTCTTACACAGCGAGTTTCATGAAAATTGTATTTTATTACAAGATTCAATTATCTTTCATATTTTGTGGCACCGTCCGTGTTTTTGTGTGTGGATGCTTAATTAACATGCACGCTCTATAGTTATGCCTACATATAGTACACGGCCATAGAAAAAATTCACATCGACGCAAAAACTCGAAACACTTTCAGGATATTCGTATTGTTTTCTATATTATTATATACATACATTTATTCATATACAGGACTATCTGTATCAAGTGCACTAGTCAGTTTTGACAGCTGTCAACCACGTACCACAGCCACGTGATTCAAGTAGTCCCTTACAGAGACTACATACAGTGAGCGCAGCAAGTATTTCTGCAGGGACTAACTTGAAAAAAAAGTAAAAGGTATTTTTGGTAGAGTAAAATTAAAAATTAGGCGTAAGAATAGTAAAGGGTGTAAATATTAGTATACATTTTTGATGAGAGATGGTTTTATGTTACTTTCATGTGTTTTACGTCACATCCTTTTGTTTTTTAATTTATCTCAAGTTACTCGGTAAATAAAACAAAAAACCTTGCAATTATCACTTTTACACTACCCCGAAAAAATATCTTAAAATTTCTCTTGTTTCTCGAAATTAGTGTCTACATAAATACTTCCTGTGCTCACTGTACGTATTAACATGCATATAGATTGTTGCGTTTGTTTTAATTAATTTTAATTACTTAATGAGTATCACATATTATATTACGCATTACAGTTATAACACAAGAAGTCTAATCGCAGATACAATTATTAAGACTGTAATCACTTTCAAAGGTTTAAAAGTCTCGTTACTTCGTATAACGCCATGAAGTTGTTTCTCTTGTAAAACTCACTCGACCCGTGTCAATTGCCCAAATTTTGACACCGATCAGCAAGCTTTATGAAACACGTCGAAGAAAAAGGGAATGACGTTTTTTCAGCCCCTTTACAAAGATCCAGCCGCTTCGTCCTCGCAATTTCATTACTTTTTCACAGTACTGTATTGTTGTGAACGTGCTGTGCTCCGTTTCCTGTATAAGTGTAAGTGTAACTTCCGTTTCGCGGATTTCTGATGCTCACGTTACTCGTCCATCTACAGACAGCTGTTCTTGATAAGGACGGCCTGTTACTCTGAATTCCTTCGCTGCTGTGTCCCATCCCGATGGCTTCCGAACCAGACGTCTGACCAAGACAACCACAGAACCAGCCACGCATCCTCCTCGTAGCAACCTGGAAGAAAAACAGTGAAATTGAAATGAAATAAAAAATTTCATACCTTAAGGAAATTTGATTTACTGGCAACGGACATGATCTGTCGTTATGAGAGTCATAAAGCGACCCGACATGGAAGTTGAGTTTTGATTTATGAATCGTAAAAAAACAGAACCAGAAAGGCGGACGGGGTCGTTTTATTGATTTGCGAGCAGATGGATTTTAGAGATATATGAAAAAAAAAAAATACCTTGATCTCCTGCATTCGCGCTGCGTAAATTATCGGATTGACGATCGTTTTCAGGATTATCAGAAGATTCACCGCACAGATGACGAAGAATATGCCATTCTTAGTTAACCCGCTCAGATCCAGGAGACAGTCCTTGCAGACTAATGTATAGAGGATGGTACCTGGCATCCAGCCGACTACGTAACTTCCTGTTTGATTAATACAGGAAATTATTATTTAATCGTTTGTCACTTTACTCTTGCGCTGACCTAGAATGTAGAGAGTGGTGTGTATGGCTTTGACACTTCTAGCCATTTGCTGGGATGAATTTTGCTGAACGCTGTTGGTACCCCTGTGCAATGATCCTGCTCTGCTAAATCGTAATCTGGATGCTTGATGCTTGCGCACTATGTGAAAGATGTGGGTGTAGATGCAGACCATTACGATGAATGGACAAAAGAACAAACTGCTGAACATCAGTCGAAACTTCTTATGGAGTAGAAATCTGCAAAAAAAAATAAATATATGTGTGTCAGTATTACATCTGTCAGCCAAAAAAAAACAATGCGACCAGAAGCTTACGAGGTCTGTATACAGCCTTTAGACTGAAAGCCTTCGTTCTCAACGAGACTGAAGTATGCCAGGAAGAACGACAAGGGTAAAATCCACAGGAGGACTATGAGAAACGTCGTGTTTCTGAAAATGAAACCGTTTCTTCTCTCTTTAATAATTCAAAATTCATTCCAACCATCCAGTTCTATGAATGATAGTTAATGAAATACCTGTGTGTCATTATAGATAAATAATGAAGTGGTCTGAGAATACCAAGATAATGATTAACAGCAAGTGCCATAAGATGAGCTACAGTAATTATTATGGATCCCAACCGGACTGCCTCCAGGCCCATTAAGAAGCACTGAACTCCTATGGAACGAGAGAAGAAAACAAAGAAGTGAATTAATTAGTTCTTTATTACTGACATTCTATTAAATAGCTAAGTTCTTAATTACCACTTAATGTGTGTCCCAGAGCGATCGGAATGAAGCTGTTCATTATGAGTCCGACAGCTAGGGCGATGCCAGAAAAGGCGTCAGCTGCTGCTAAACTCAAACTTATATGTAGGGTGGGACTCAACGGGCGTCTGATCCAATGTACGCTCAGAAGAATCCTCAAGTTAATAGCGACAGATAGTATGCAGAGGAATATTAATGGCGGCGTACAGTACAAGTACAATTTACGTGTAGTTTCGTCGACTTTCGTCTCGTCCGGCACGCTGGAATCATTCCCGTCGAGGACGCTGCCATTTCTTCCATCCAGAATTGTGTCCAGTGGATCGCTTGTACTCAAATTTGGAGTTAAGGTGGAACTCGTTATTAGGATTCCACGATGAAGCTTGTGCAGAGCGTGCCTCAATCGAGTCTGGCTACTCTGCACCATCATGTCCGGCCCTGATGTTTGATCTTCCAGTACCTTCATCCTCGCTGCTTCTTCTCCAAATCCTTATAATTGTTTATGTATTGTATATGGGACCATCTTCCTACTTCGACTGTCAGGCTCAAAAGACGAAGCAATCCAATCAAGGAAATTCATCGTTGTTAATTGATTAGAGGGAAATCTGGGACGGTTTCTTGTCAAATTAAAACTTTTGTTTCCTCATCGATCTCTGTTTTCTTCTTATATTATTAAGTCTGAATTTCTGAAACACAAGAATTATGATACGTTGAAAAAATAAACGTCTAATTTGCTCTCTAAAGTATCGTCAACGACGCAGCTGCTTTATCGCACTTGAAATTATTTTACTTTAGACACGTCATTTTTTCAAAATTCACTTATAAAAGGAGCCCAACTTTCCCTGAGTCCTTGTTAAACTTCATTTTCCTAAATATAACAGATCCAAGACACTCTACTCAGTCTTCTCTCCTCCCACCTGACTCCCGGCTATCCCATACACTGTTATAATCGAAAATTGTAAAATATTCCTCATGCACTTCCATTTCGTGTGCACTCTAAAACGCAAACTACATTAACCAGCATCTAGTCTTTAACTCTCCTAATTATGATTTGACCAGGATGACGTATTCGCCCATTAGTATTGCTCTTAAAATGTCACGTATCCATTCAATCAAGCTCATTCACTGGACGGCACAGAGCAGCACGACCAATATTGCATTTCAATTTCACACAAACGTGTCGCACCGATCTGCCTACGTACAGTTCCAATGATAAACCATTCAGTGGAAGCTTTTCAAGCCAGGATTACATTTATTATTCAACTAGCAATTACTTACGTGAGCACATTCAATATTTCATTTTATATGTTATTCCTATCCACCACAACGTCCTTACCATCAATATCAACAGTACGTTTCATTGTATCTGGGGATGTGATTATTTAAAGAAAACTTCAGTAAAATAATTGTTTGCTTTGTTCAAGCTAAATAAATATTTCTCCACATTTCGTAAAAAGCCATCTTTCCCAAACGAGTCCCCAGGGCGATTCTAGCCAGGTATTCCCAAATCGTCGAAGGAATCATAGAAAAGTCAGTTGGTTCTAAGATGACCAAACCGGAAGTGACCGAATGCGTAGGCGATAGTATCGTAGGTTGGGTCAGGTTAGATCAATCAGGTTGTCCAGAAGTAGGTGAGCCAAGTTCTTTCTCTTCGCATCGAAGTTGCCATCAAGGAAAGTTACGCTGCCCAATAAATTTTTAAGGTATTACAAGAGGGTGCGTCCGTGAAATATAAACCCCCTTATTATTAAAGGAACTAATGAGATCCTCTTGGATTACTTTTATAATTCACGCAGATTTTTCCGTTCGAAGTTGCCATCGACTGATCTACTTAAAGCAGAATGAGGCTAACTTTCGGAAATTTCAGACTAACTGATAATTTCGAGTTTCTCTGGGAAGTTCCTAAAATCAATTCTGAAATTTCTTCGAAGGATCCAAATAAATCCTGGATTAATTTAATTGCACGACGTAACGAAATCGATACAAGCCTTATGTTTTTGTCCTTCTTAAATCCCTATCCAGGGGATCACGTTCTTGTTTCGTGGATATCTCGTGGATCGTTACCATCGCAGTCGAGGCGTTAAGTCACTTTTATTAAAATTTTAATTAATATTTATTCCAATTTCAATTTAGGACTCGTAATTCAACATTTTTGGAGTGACCTTTGAACCTGCACGAGGTTTGTAAAATTATAAGTTTTACTTCCTAATTTATAGAATCTCAGTATTTCTTTTTTACGTCACGTGCCTAATGAATTCAGAAACATTTATGAACACTAGACCCTTTCGTGTTTGCACGACGCTTTTCCTTTTTCCACAAGAAGCAAAAATAATTGCGGCATCCTTCCCATTAGTCTTTATGTACCTTTATTTGAAAAGATACAACAAAGATACCGAACCGCAAAAACTTAAACAGCTGCAGTTTCCCGCGTATACCGTAATTTCCTATTTTTCCTTCTTTTTTCCTTATCACGACTGGTGAGAAAGAAAAAAGAACATCCGCGTGTACACTGCGTTAAGTGACGTGATCAAGAAACAAAGAGAAAGAAAAAGAACGATTCCATTGCAAAGGCAACTACCGATTCAAGGGGAAAATCTCTGACGATATAGATATCCTAAAATTGTTAATGACTGTTAATATATTACAATTAATATAATTTTTGTAAAATCTCAATTTAAAAAAATATATAAACGAAAAAAAAATTGGTGAAAATTTTCCCTTCCTTCTTTGTTATTTCCCATAATCCCAAGCAAACTAACCCAACTCATATTCTGCGATACCAATTTTCACGATAATAATTGCCAATTTTCCGTGTGTCAATTATTTTGAACACACTTTGAAAATTGAAAATTTCTAAGGCAAATGTAACGCGTTTAATCGTATGAGAGCTCGCACGCTCTAAGTGTGCATAAGCAGTTTCTGTCGAGAAAATTATATCACAACTAAGTTTGACGTTTCTCCATACAGTATGTATATGTATATTAGATAAAAGTGCATTACGACGTCTCGAGAATGACGTGACATCGATCCTGCATATAAGTTTATCAGCTGCTTTAATCTATCAATATCACAACCAAAGTGCAGCGTGGAAAGCATTATTTATACTTTAATAGTCCACTTGCAGTTTCCGCCCAACTATCGATCATAGTTATCGCATAAACTCAGGACTATATTACTTGCTGATTATCCAACTATTAATTCCCGTTACAAATTGAACGCTGCAATAATAGCCAAGTGAACATTCTGATGGAATTTCAATTTCTACTTTTATTTTCTCACTAGAGAAAATTAATACGCATTCAAAGGCTATAGCGACGACCGAAAAAAGCTTCTTTGCCTCTTACGTCATTCCTCCTGCAAACTTTCAATCGACGCACGTTTCGACTCCCATATACCATGTGCCGCCTGCTGTCGTGCGAAACCTTATGGAAATTCATTCATTGCGGGAAGTCTCTGTCAGAGTGAGAACTGCGTGGAGCAGCAGCTACGTTCAGAGGTGCTACAAAATACATCAATGACATATTAAGGGTGCGTTGACCCCATTTTGCCAATGCACTATACATATATGACCAATAAAAAAGTATCGAGTTTCGCCAGTAATTATTATTGTTCGTACATATGTTTTGGTGAATCAATTTTTTTTCACGGCTCAAATTCGTTCTTAATTAAAGAAATAATACGAAGCAAAAATTATTCTAATGGTTGTGCGAAATATGAAAGACGTGAGATCTTTTAGACTTCAAATACCGTTCGAGGATTACAAACGGTTAATTTTTTACGTATTCGCAATATTTATCATAGGTATTACTGAATTTGACTGATCGAAGGATCAAAGCCCTTTTACCCACCCTTACAGCTGTCTGCAATAGGAAATCTCATACAGGGAGCAGTCAAAGAGCGTGTTTAACGTGTGGAAGAAGAATATATACCCAAAAAAAAAGATATACTTATACCTTGCTGTCTTTCATTCGCCTTACAGACACCCTTACCTCAGGGTTGTTCAAGCGACATAAAAAGAAAACACTCCACCATTAAAAGTCGAGAGGATCACTCGAAGCAGACATAATAGTAAATTAACATCCCTTGGCATCTTTCACTCGAACCGACTTTATCCTCGCACCCCAAAAAAGCACCGGAGGTACAATGTCGATGGCGCCTCTACTTTTTTTTTACTACATAGCTGTCGCCAGCTTGTCCTTCAATTTTGATAAATTCCTTCCAAGAATTACCTCACCGAAGAGTACTGGAGTATCAAAGCATTGTTATAGCACCGAAGTATTACCTCGCAAGAGCCAGGAGGACCATAATAGAAGCAACCCTCATCCGTCCAGTTATTTATTCCTTGACAGTATTTCGTTTTAATATAGCGCCTACGGGATACAGGGATGAGCTTCTTGCGCTGGAGCAATAATCGATCGTTTGTGATGAATGTTTTCGATTAGAAAAAAAGCAGGGATGAATCGCATCAAGGAGTCAGGAGAATATTAATTTCTTCAAGGGTCCCGTTATCCTTTGGTGTCCTGACCTAAGGATCCTGTAATGTATATCTATAAGATAAGCAAAACCTCTCGAATCCTTCCTTTGTCTATAATCGTAATCGAATGTGATTTCAGTGCTGTTGAATTATTTGAAACTCTCCTTAGCCCCCTCCCCTCTTTCTCGCATCAGTATAAATACATAGGGGAGTGATTTTCGATCGTACCTTATCTCGAGGAGAACACGTACAGTGCCTAACCTCATTCGTTTCACGCTTTATCAACGCAAGCTCAACCGTCGTAACCTCCTTCCATCCATGGGAAAGCACTTAACTATGGATGTGTAATGGAAGGAATTTGAATTCGACCTCGAACGTCAATCCGCCTGTAATTCATCCAAAATCCATCCTTCTTTTCAAGCTCTTTTCGCGAGCGTCCCATTTAGTGGGAGTTGGAGATGCTGTGTAGAAGCAAAATGGAATTTAAAGGGAATCAGAGATGCAAAGTAGATGCATTAAATTTCGACTGAGATATTTTGCCACGTGGTCATGACACTTGGAAGAAATTCCTGTAGCTGTGTTTGGAAGCAATGAGCCGCATGCAATTAAACGGCTGTCGTGTCCACGCGCTGTTTTTGCGTTTACAGAATATCAAACCGCACAGTGCGACGATGCGCGATACGTTAATAAAGACAAAGTGATAGGTGACATTTTTCGCTCGGATTAAAAGATATAGGAAATGGGCTTACGAATTGCATGGACGACTGAACCTTCGGGAGTTGTACCGAATGCCGATGAAAAGTTTGTATGAATTTATATGCATCTGCTAGAATTTGCGTGAATTTTTTAAATCGCCTGTCCTCGATGCGACGGCTTTGTCCAGCGTAGAATATTCAATGGGGCTTCCACGGTTTTGTGAAAACTCTCCTGTCGCATTGGAAAATTCTATTTCCTTCTTTCCTGCGCTTATGTCCTGTTTTCAATATGTCTTTCCCATACATTTTATTTATAACCGGGAATCCCGGCTTACACCAGTTTCCAAGGTTTTTCCGTAGCTTGCTTCAGGTTCTAGGCTCAAGCGGATTCCATGAACATGTTAAGTCGATTAAAGGCGCAATTAGGGTCGGTATCCTTGCGAGGTGCAAAGTTGACTCGTAGACCGCAGGATCGTTCATTGAACAAAGCACTAATTACCTATCCTATCCGATCCTTATCCTTATGCCTGCTGTACGCATTTACACTGAGCGACTGTTCTCCGCGATCTCAATGTGACCTACGCCTTCGTAATTCCATTGGTAATCAACATAATTCCCCGAACTTCAACATGTCAATTAGAAAAGAGAATTTCCAGGTAATATAAAATGAAAATTGCTATCTTGAATGATTTAAATAGGATATCGAATACGCAAAACATTTTTTTCTACGTCCAAAGTAATTATTGTTAATTTTCTTTCGTTTTCTCTTACATGAAACAAAAATATAATATATAATGCAGGCTTTCATCAAGATTCTCAAAGACATTCATAATGGGTCTGTATCTTTTTTGCCTAAATATTATATTTTCCAGTCGCCGTTTTTCCCGAAATTCACATTGCCGAATAATAACCTCCACGTATCTTTATCCTCTGGAGAAATCAGTTCCCCGAGTATAAGTTTCTTCCAGAAGTCGTGGTGATGTTAGTCATATAAATATGATTTTTGGGGTAAAAAGACAATTTGGGAATGTAATCGATCAAAGACACGATAGGAACTCGTTCCCCATACAACAGCCAGAATGGATTTCTGATACCATTGAAAAAGTCACACTCGTCCTAATATATTGTAGATTCTTCTGGCGAGAGGCAGCCGCCTTCTCAGCCATGGATTTTATTTCGCACGGGTAACAATACCCATTCTCGTCGTCGCGTATGTCAAAATAAATACTGAAATCGAAAAATAATACGAAAAAATAAATTACTAACCGTAGAAAATGGTTTGCGATCGAACGAGAACGAAAGAATCGCGCGAAGGACTTTGTCATCAAAGAAACCATAATGTGATAGATGAAAAAAACACAATTCAAGCGAATAATAAAATTTCACATAACCTAATAACACATTTGTACGTATATAAAGATTTATTGCAAAGACCTATACGAGCACGAGCACCTAATTGAAAGGATAATAATTTATTGAAAATCAGTCATGGTTTCCCCGTGCTCCACCTATTCCTCTTGAATTTGTGGCGAACTTCAAGGCGTCTGATTTATATCTTATGTATCACAGTCATAATAAATTCAGTAGCACAGTACGGAATTACGCTGACACTAACGACAAACCATGTTAGGCATTCATAATGGTCGAGTAATTACCATCGTAGGAGGAACCAACCATTCGAGCTAGGCAGGAATTGGCATTAAGGTATTTCGCCAAAGCTACCCTCGTATTGCGTAATATCCGTAGCTGTAATAGAATCAATCTATTCCCTACTCTATCTCTCTTCCCTTGTAATCTCTACAAATTCTCCGTTCCCTCGAGATTATCAATTGCCTCTTTGTCTCGTACCTAAAGACTCGATTACACAGTAGGAATTTTCAAACACTCGGAATGTCAGGACCCTCTCGAATTTATCAGAAGTCGCTTTAGATCGTTCCCCCTGAAGTTGACTAAATAAGACGGATTTTCCGTCGTTCAAATTTCAACCCCCCGATGAATAGCTACTAGAATTATATTGACTGATAGCTATATGAAATATAAAGAAAAGAAGAAAAAACAAATAGGACGGCTGATAGTAATTGACGTCAAGTGAACGCAAGATCCTTGGTTTCTTTTTTTTCGTTTTTTTATTAAACCTGCTTAATACAGGCGAACACCATTTTCTATCGTTCGTCACGAGTGTTTACCTCATATCTAGTTTCTCAAAATAAAATCATCCCTTCTTTACGATACGATTAACTCCATTCTTTTTGCCATTCACAGGCGCCCATTCGTCTTCCACGGGTCTTAGCCACGAAAGAAGGAGTAGCGAAATCGGAAATGCCAGAGGGAGGTAGCCCTTTCAACTGGTTTCGATCAGCTGGAATTTTACTCCGCCATCTTGTTTATAGATCGAGGTTTCCATGGCCAAATGCATTAAAGTTTCCTTCTTGAAAAATTGTACGTCCATTCTCTCAGCGAGACAGCGAACCAAAGGATGAAACGAAAGTTTCTTCGTCCTCGTGATCTTTTTTCTTTTTTTTTTTCTTCTTCAGCTTGATCCTGAAAGGAAGTGAACACGACAAGTGCGTTTTAAAGCGACCTCTGTGGAACCCATGCTGCTGCGACAGCTAGGAACGAAAGACCAATGCTTTTAAAAAATCTCAGACTGAATCTCCACGGGCTACGAAGTCATTACATGAAAATCGTGTTCGCGCCTTGAAAGCTTTCCGAAGGCTGTCAGGAATTGACTGACGATCTTGATCAATGAAGACGACGTCGCCAAAAGTCGACGGCAACGTCGCTGTCTCGAAGATTTAATACCGGAAACTGGAAGCTTATGACACAACCCTAACGAAATACCAAGTTTCCTTTATCTTCCAATTATAGTCACGGCAAAGTTTGTCAAACATTAATCAACCATTCAGAACTTTTTGCAGGCTCTTTTACTTGTTGAGTTTTTCCCGTTTCTAATGCTTTTAACGAACCATACGATACGGTACTTTTGGAAAGCGACAAAGAAACCTTTGAAATATTTACTCTACGTCAGAGATCAAAGGTGAAGTAGATTTTTTAAAATTCGATTAAAAACGTTAGAAAAAGTAGCACGAACGATTCGATCAATTTCTGTAACGTTAATGGAAACTTCCGTTGTCCGTAAATTCGGCCATTATCGTATCAAATTTCGCTATCAAAATTTTAACTCGATACTTTTGACTTTTTATACTCCGTGCGAATGTGTACAATCTTGATAATAATATGTTTAGCAAACACAATATCCCCATAGATCTCGCTTTAATGCCAATAAAAGGATACAAAATTTATCACAAAAACAACCGATGTACTCGAAAATAAAAATAGGTACATCAAAGCTTATGCGATCTACCTTATCACGTTTCCAGCTGACGGTTACCTCGGTAAAACGTGTCGCCCATTAGCTGTAAAAAAAAAAGCTTAAAAATATTCATCCAGTTTTACATTAAATTGCTTCTAACAACTCAAATACATTTCACACATCCACATAGCTGTATTATATTGAATCCGTAAGGGGTGAGCCTTTTTTAACTTCAATTATTTCTCAACGACCCTGCCATCGAGCGCTCCCTCCCTCCTTCACCATATTAAAAGCATCCTAACCTAACCCTTAGTTATTAAAATTACCAATAAAATTCTCGAATATTCATTAAAAAAATCAAATTTCAAATATTCTTGTATATACCCATACGTATATGTATAAGATTATTCCGGGAAACTCTATATATATCGTAATAATACCGTATAAGTGGAAAACAATTGAACTGAAATCCAAAGAAAGAGGAAAAAATTAGTGAAAATCATTTTCTCTCGAAAATGTATAAGATAAGCCAATCGAATTTATCTCGTGCAATCGTCCTTATCAGAAACCTAATTGATTCCGAACTGTTTGAAAATGTCGACCTACAGAAGCGCCGGTTTCCATCAAGAGAAAATAGAGGCTTGTTCGTCGTTGCCATTGTTACTGCATCAATGTTAACTCGAACGGTAATGCTAGTGGGAATGGTGAACCGCTGTCGGGAACAAACTATCAGTAATACTTTTCGTGTCAGTCGACAGTCTCGCCTTTTGTCAACTAGTACTTTGAGTTTCAAACAACAATCGTTACGCCAATATTCCTGCTAGAGACACGTGTCGCATTTAATCGACAATTGTTTCTATCAAATTTTCGAAAATTGGGAAAACGTTGTTACCCCCTCATTTCCATCGCATTATTAACCTCCTATTTCGATTGACACCTTTGTGCGGAACAAATCGGTTTATTGCAGTAACAGAAAAAGTGGGACAGCCTGACGTGAAAAAAAAATAATTTAAAAAAATTGTTATTCGACGGAAAGTATATCTGTTTAAATAGTTTCTTAAAATTTATCGCGTCATTATTGATACCCGAATTTTCTTTATTGAAAATGATTCCAGCCCACGCGGCGCAAGATTCTAATTCTTCTCCGTCATAACTTTAACTGTCACTGCCAAGGTACTGGTGATCCTTTGAATAATTTCTCTAACTGTTGGTAACAACTAATCAAAATTAATCCCTGGTCCATTTAAATACGGTCGTCGGATCTAATTAGGGGATTAGGATCACGCTACTAAATCTCTCAAAGTTCCAATGGAAATTTTCGGCTGTGGCTATTCTATTAATCAACGACAAATTCATACACTGGTATAGCAGTATTTCGTATATAATTCTCATTAGTGTTTAAACCTTTATTTTGAAGCTATTTATAACATGCGAATAACGAAGAAGTAGATTTAATTAATTACGTCATTAACGGCTGCTTAAACATTATTTAAAGAATCGAGATCCATTTTTTTTAATACAAAAATCACCATTGACAGACCGCATCTTCAATATGTACACGTTTCATATCTATGCAAAACGTTATAGTAAAAGTTCGGGAAAACAATTTAAATCGCTTTTAGCGCCTATGCGAAATTCTGCAGTGCCATATTTCGAGGAAGAGCGAAATATCCTAAACGACGAATTCCATAAAATCTAGTTTTCCGATCGTAGTGGACACAATGTGACGTCATGTTTAAAGCGGAATTGTTAAAGGTGAAAATAAAAATAGTGAAAGAGGGAAACCAGAGTGTCGTGTCTGTATTCGCAATCTCTGGGCTTCCGTTGCAAAACAAAATGCAATGTGCGTTAGCAGGGAGCGCGTTGCGCTATTGTATTTTCCACCGATAACCAAACCACCTATCGGCTCCAGAACTGCACTAAATTACGTTGCCAAGGATTGATAATATCGTTTTTTTTGTTATTGTTCAATATTTTGGAAAAAAACGTCACGACGTACGTGTACCCCTAATATATTACATTAATAATCTAACTTTTCTATTTTCAAGTCTGGAAAAATACGATGGTTTTGAATAGATGGGTCTACGTGTTACTGTGTCTTCATACGTCACTTCCTGTCACTTTAATTCCGAGATAAAATCCATTAAACTGATAAGGGGAATTCTGAAAATTGCCTGTCTCTGATAATCTCCTATAATTCCAGAATGATTATAATTTTTCTTTTTCGTGATTCTTTAAAGTAGGGAAACAAAACTCAATTAGTCGTTACTATATCCCATGGATCAGAAACTAATTCAATGGATTTTCCTGTTCTTTTTTTTTCCTTTTCCGAACTACTACGGACGAAAGTAGCTTTGAGGAAACTCTCTGTAATTGTGTTAGCTGAATTTTGAAGTTATCTCAGGAAATTCTAGCGCCTCTCTGAAATCTGCTTAACTGGAATAAAGGAAATCTACGTGAAACCCAACACGTCCCTGCGGTAACCAATTTAGAAATAATCTCGAGCATAAAAGCCCAAAATCCTCATTTATCCTCTAGAATGGTACAGAATTCTTGATGTATAAGCGTACTAAGTGTCGCCATTTTTTTTCATTATTCGGCCAGTCTGCAACATATGAATAATGGATACTTTTTAATCTGCAAGACAATCCCTGCGTAGTTGCTTGAGATATAAAAACAAAATGTTACAATATAAGAATATGAAAAAAAAATTCATTAAAATGTTGATTAAGATTAATATGAGTCTTCGAACAGATACTTTTCCTTCAGCACAGTTTTACGTAAATAAATAATTCTCTTCTTTTGCCCTCATCGAGAGGATTTTAATGAAATCGCAATTAGAAGATCTAAAAGCGGTTAGATTCCCAGCGGAAATCCGCAAGATTCCATTGGCTCGCAGTTGTCTGGCAAGTATTTAATAGCGGTATCGACTTCCGTTCTGGAAGAATAATATTTAGCCTAAGAATCTAATGGCCCCGAGCCGTAATCAATTTTCAATGTATTTTGGAAAAAGTTTATAATGAGCGCGTCTGCCGAGTCTTCTCAGGGAATGGCAATTAAAAAATTGTCAAGTCTAGTTAAATATGTAAATCCAAATTTGGCCTGGCAGTTGGGGGTCCCCATTCCCAGTGGAAACGCCTTTTTCCATGATCCAAGAAAAATGTATACCCATAGAATCTGTCAGATAACGCGTCATCGCTCGAAGGTTAAGATAAGGAAGGTGCACTACTGTGAATTGGACTAGTTTTAAGATTCATTCCACCGAGCGGTTGTTCAACGAGAAAGGAGAAAGGGAAAAGGAGCATGGAAGGAAATAATTATCTAAAGCATGGGAAAAGTCGAAATGGGAGGAAAGGAAGAATTTGAAAGATTTTTTTCTATTGGTCTTGGCAATATTTGGCAATGACCCCAAATTCGAAGATCAAAGAATAACTTTGATAAATAAGCCTTTAATGAGGATAGGTGTACGCCAGCCACAAAACGTCCTGACCGTCAATGGAGCACGGACAGGACTGTTGGTAGCAAAAGAATTTCCCTGATAAATATTTTGAGTAGATCCGATTTACAATCGCGTTAAACTGCCGCTCACGTCTCTCGGCCGGCCGTTTACGCGCCTTCATCAAAGACTTTCCGGTCGCGCCTCTCCGGCTGATTCACGCTTATTTCATCGTTCGTTATCGGACCTCGGGATCATCTTCAAAGTAGCTACGGCCCTGAGTCATCTCCCGCTATACGTTTAATAATAACGGATCCATGTGTATCTACTGAGATCAAGTTGGGATCGAATTATCTCCATTTTTTTTTTCATTTTTAATAAGTTTTTGAACATCTCATTTAAGATACTCACAAGAGTGGCTAAGTGTCGTTATAAAGTTCACAACTTGGAAAGAATATTTAATCCAAAGGAATAAGCGCGACAAGAAATCTTGGGGAGCTTTTCATCTTTTTTGAATATTTAAGATCTGCTTAATTGGGGATACAAAAATTTTAAATAGCTATTTCCTATATTGCCTAAATAAAAGTGTATTACGAAACAATTAAGTGCTGCGAAGCTTCTTCTCTCGTGAAGCAGATGGTTCCTGTCGACGTTTTGTCAACGCAAATAGCCGGAAAAGCTTTCTCAAAATTCACACATACTCGGACAATATTCGAGTCGAAATATTTGTAAATTTCCTCGTATTTAATATAAGCCGAGTAACATTGACTGACAGCGAGAATTCCTTGCTCGGGATACCTACGTCCCTCTGGTCCAGAATTCAGCCTCGGGTGGTCCATTTTATTTTCTTTCACCGTTGAAAGTCACGGTTGAAATGGAGCTTCATCTCGGTCGGAAGTAAGCTCCCGGAAGCTGTGGAACTTGAAAATGATATGAGTTCAGATAGTAATTGGGAAACTCTAGTCGTCTAGTACACGCAAATAGATAAAGGTTCAGTTATAGCGGTAGTCAGCCGTTCTTAAAAATGATAAACTATAGTTTTCCTTAATACTCGAATTCATATGAATTATGACTGGCGCAAACCCAACTTGGTAGAAGAAACTTTGATCCAGACCCAAGAGGCAATACGAGAGACAACTCGCGAGTATTCGCTGACAATTTGCATCCCTTCGTTATAACTTTAAGAATCTGTGAAACTTCCCGATTAAAAACTCCATATTTTCTCAACGGATTTTCGCGATCCTTTAGAGCAGTCAAAAGTTTTAATCGCAATTTCCGCAAGGACAGATCGATGGCTCTTCAACGGAAATTGGCAAATATTGTTATCGCGCTATTCAAAGTTTACCGTAAAATTGATCAACGATCCATAATGCTATCCTTATTACATGACAGACAAAATATAGAGAAGGGAAGTTCTAATAGACGTCCTTTTCGATTCGTTCCGATGCATCGATGGAACTTATCGAATTTTCATCAATTTACAAGAATACTTGGTAAATCCGATAACCCAATTTTTTCTTTTCCCCTCTGATGATATTTCTTCAGCCGCAGCCTCCAAGGAAATCCTTTCAGTTCGCCTATCCTGATTCCTACAAGAGTCGCATAAGAAAGACAAGGACGCGTGAACTTGCGCATGCTGTCGGAACGTTTCACTATTTTTCTACGAGTCTCGCGGCAAACTTCACACTCCAGTAGACTACGAGTAGAATTCCCATGCATCGAAATTCTAGGTTATACGTGCTATTGAAAAATTCCAAGAGTCCTTCACTCGCCGGATACCTGAAACGAATGGATACTACTGCCACCCACTCGCACCTACACCCACCGGTTGCCCAATTTTCCTTAAGCAACAAACTGACGCGACGAAAAGCCGTCGTGGTAACAGGTGTAAGTAGTTTACTCAAAACTCGACTAATTGAACCGTAGTAAGCCTCACACTAGTTTTCCTGATAAACTGGGTAAATTAGTCAAAAATCGTCTACTTTAGCACATATCTCAAAGCCCAAGTAATTCATGCATAAAAGGAGCAGTGACGTATCCTACTCCGAATACACGTAGGTCCTTTTTTATCGGAACACGAAAACCACACATTCGCACAGTCGCCATTTGCATTGGAAAAACTCGAAGCTCTCCCAGCAAGTAATAATACAATTGAAAATCACAAATGTAAATTTGCACATAAATCCATAAATCCATTTGATTAACATCCCTGACCAGTAGGATCGTTCTGTTATTTTAAATCGAGTGTGAGATATTGAAAGGCCGAAGCGACAGAATTAAAAACACATTTAACGCTCTTAGGGGAATCGTTTATATTTACGTTATCCATGCTTCGTTAAACGCGTCATAATAATTACGGAAGTTAATAGGGATTCTGAAGACTTCCGGCATGGAATTGTGTTTGTAAATAAGGGGGATGAACTTTGTAACTGGGTCGAGGTGGGGAACCTCATGAGCGATGGTTTACGTTGGTTAACGTCACCTCGAAAGATAATATTTGGATATTAAAGATTATTATTTACACTCGCTGCTATGTCGCCGGTGCCTTTTGATTTTTTACTGAAAAAAATGCTGTCCTCCCTTTAATCTTATCCGACCCCCGCACCACCTAGACTTCGAAAAAAAAATTTGTTCATTTTTCATTCCCTTTGCGCGGTACCGACTTTTTTTCGTAAAAAATCGCAAAATAATAATTTGATCTATATTCTTCGAAACTATGACATACCAACGTTACTACTGTTAACATGAGTATGTGGGGCGAACATACTGACGTACGCGCATTGCGGCGACGTAGAAAAAAGAAACATTAAAATACGCACGAAGCAGCTGCCAAAGAAAATCTTCCCGCCAGCTTAATAGTTACGACCAAAGTAAATAAATAATCCGAAACGTCTGTCAGTCTGTCGCGCAGGCAGTTACCGTTCTTTTGCTTTCACTCTTCCTCTTGTGCTTCTTACTCATTGTGGAGACGATTCTCATGAAAGAGAAAATACATGCAGACAAGACCAGAGAAAGAGAAAGAGGCTAACGCGTAGCTGTACTATTAAAAATAAGAGAAATAAAGAATCGATTGTTATGAAATTCTGTAGAATCAGCAAACACGGAAATGCAGGGAAAACACACACACATGGATATATAATAATACCCAGTGGATCATGATTCTCGCCGAACATTATCGTCCGGTAAATATTTGATTGGTCTTGTTTACATGAAAAGAAATTTAATTTCCCGTCGAATGGGGCGTCGGCGTCTGGCTGCGGCCTATATTATCGGCCTCACGGTCATTTCTCTACGGTACTTATTATACCGCAGCCATTAAATCTTCAAAATAGCGACAACTTTATTTTCCTCTGCTGCTTATAGTATTACTGTCTCTTTGAATGTTCTCGAAAAATGGCCTTGTTCACTTTTTTTTTTAAACAGCTTCTGTCATCCTATACGAGTCTTGACTGAATGTTCTAGAAAATTCTTCATCGAACTACCAGTACGGGATTTCTCGTTTGGGATTTTTTAAAAATAATTCTGCAGGAAATTCTATAACTGAAGGAAAGAGCGTCACGGCGAGCGGGACGGTATTTAAAAATTCACTGCTATTGCTCTACATGAAACTTATCGACCGAAGTTAAACTTTCAATTTTATTCCCAACCAATTTCAGACGGTGCCTTTGGGCTGAATAAATTAGTACACTCATGAATTTGTCACTTACTACCTTTGGAGTTTATTTAAATATTTTAAATTGTACATTGATACTTACTGGGACCGGTGGTATTATTTCTCGGCATATTTCAAAGTTATTACTTTTTTCAACTCGTGTTAGAGTCCAAAGACTTTTCCGGAATTCACAAAGAAAAAAGAAATCGTTTCTCATTTGCTCCGCTGACGTGGAATAATTCAAACAATTTAACGTTATTGAGATATCACGGAATTTCAATTCTTGCACGGCTGTACTTGCGCCCAGATTGTCTTTTATTTAATTTTCATTACTTCGTAACGAAGTATTCAAGATATTCGTGACTTTACGTAACACGAATTTCACGAATCTTATACAACTGTTAATTCATCTTCTCCACAGATTCAAGCAACACACTCGCTTCTTTTTATTTAAATTTTTCACAAAGGCACAATAGCAGCGAATCCTCGCTACTATCCACATATGTATCTACGTTTCTACATGCATTCATGCGGAATATGTATTTCCATGACCCAGTTAGGTGGGATACCTACATCGCCCCCCCCCCCTCCATTATTTACTAAAGTAGATACCGTTTGTCGCTATTACCCATATGAATTAATCCTAACACGATCGGCCATCTTGAAATATTTGTCCAACAATAAAATGCAACTTATTTGTATTTTCAGTTCCTCAAAGTTGGTACTTAAATCGGCGTGATTTTAGAGAAGAAAAGTTTTGATAATAAAACGAATGAAAATTACGGAAAAATAAATTATTTAAATTTCAATGTGTATATATGTATATATCGGATAACTGATTATCAGTCCTTGTCATTCTATGATTATTATCGAGCGCCGGGAGACGTCACTGCGTTCAATTAAATTCTGAAAATGTGCATCGAACGTGGATGCACTTGTCGTTCCCATTTGCATCTGGCTGAAGTGCAATTTGCGGAAAATTATAAAGCCGAAAAACGGTGATAACAATAGCGCATTCGACGACGTCAATTAGACTGGATTATATGGGAACGTAACGAATGAAGAGCAAAGTCAAAAAATTTCACAGAAATTATATAAAAAATACAGCGTGCAATGTACACTACAGAAAGTATAGTAACTGCATTATTTAACTCGGATAATTGAAAGAATTATTTTAAAAATACAGCAACATCTAATAAAAATAAAAACTATTTTCATTCGTTCCGAATTGTCTTTTGCCGTATACACGATAAACATATAACTGCATACAAAATGCATATGTCGAGACCTCTAGGCACATTAGAATCTCAAAGTGCACGTGTTGATGTACGGCTGTTGATATATGGCAGCACTAAACTTGTATATTATGTAATACCACTATGGTATCAACATACGATGTTAGTACCGGCAGGTATTAGGTATCCAGTGTTTAAAGAAATATCCGCCAAGCGAACAAAGAGATGCAATGTTTGCAAAAAATCATAACCGTAACATTGAAAATAATCCTGATTTTTATATGCTCGTATAAAAGCAATATACACTCGCATATACGAAGATGAAACAAGAACTCACGGAAAGTCTTGTCTGCGTCGCTCAGATATAAAACATAGATATTTCCTTACAAGAGTCACAATGAGATTTGAAAAAGAAATGTTTTCCTGCCACCAGGATTAAATGAAGGGTTGCTAATTTCGCTAATCACGTGATTTTCGGATATATTCGATATGCGCATTGAGTCTGTATGTATCCAGGGATTCATAGAGATGCTCACTATTTCCACGTGCCATTTGCCTTATGCGAATATATATACATATACATATACTATACACATCTATATAAATATCGTATAGATTTCTATATTCGTATATAAAAAACCGTGATCGATGTAGCAATTTAATGTGTTGGATATTTTCTTTTTTATATGAATGACAAAATGTGCCCATCCGTCTTCCCAAACCAAAAATTGTCCTAACGATATTTCTTCCTTTGTTTGTCCCACTGCCAATGGAACAAATTTCATTCGAATGCGTTATATAGAGTTATTCGATAGAAACACACCACCTGAACATAGTTCTACCATTGAAATCAAATGGATGGGCTAACTTCGGGTGGTGCGTTTCTACCGAATAACCCTGTATGTATATATGATCCGCAAAAACATATGAAAACTAGATCGAGATTCGAACCCGGATCTTCCAGGATCGTGCACTACTATCTCCCGTGGAGTCCTGTAGGAGCTCTGTATAGCTGCCCGGGGGGGGAGGCTGCTCCTCACTCCTACACTCGGGCTTTTTTAGCCGACACGTATTCTTCGCCGTTAAATGCAGAAGAATGTCGTTCGTATGTTGCCCGTGAACGTTGTACGCAATAATCCCTGCAAACGTGACGGTTGTGCAGAATCTCGTTGGACGCGACCCTCCTCATTGGGAAGCGTCCTGCACGTGAAGTTGGCCGCTTGTGTAGTGTGTGGAGTTCAAGAGCAAAGAATTAAAGAGGAGGAAGAAAGAATGACGGGACCCTCGGGCTCCAAGGGTTAAATGCGCAGTGGTCTATAGAGTTAGACCCGAAGGGTCCTGAAATTAAAGTTGTGGTCAAGTGGGAGGCGAAAGTTTGGAGATTTGGCCGAACAATAAATCGAAGAATTATATGACGGGTAGATTTCGATTTAACTTGAACCTGCCGATTGGAAATTGGAATGAATTTCTTTTTATTCGTGCTTCATTTGATGTTTCCTACGACACTTGCACTTGTCTCCCGTTAAACGAATTAACTTCTTTTTTTTTTTATTTACGTGCAACATATCTGTTCGGTCTTTTTTCTTCTTTCTCTTTCCGAAGTGGTATCCTTATAACGGATGGTCTTTGTCTCTTGAATTATTTTGCTTTTTTATCACGTCTATTTCTTACTTTTATGACCGGCAACAGATGGCGCCATTTACGTTTTTGTACTTTTTATATACAAACATAATGAAATGGGCTGTATGATATTTTTGGATTTAGTTACAATTGTAATTTCATTGTTGTACTTGATGTGCGAATCCTTACCCGGAAGTATCTACGGTTTGCGATTCGCTACTTTCTTTAGTTATTGGCTTACCTGGTTGCTTGCCAAATATCTTCTCGGGGTACGTCCAACTTCCACTTCCGGCTGATGACATGAAGTTCATGTTTCGATTTGACACCACCGCCGCACCGCGATAATTTCGCTCCGCGATTACATTATCGTTATGTTTAATGGGTCTTGAGAAAAATTTCAAGATATTCAGAGAAGGAATTTTTTCATTTTTTGATAAAATTAATTAACTCAACTCTCATAAATCTCAGAATTAACTTTTCAATCGACTTAAACATTGAATTTTATTTAAAGTGTAATTATAATAATTCCAATATTAAGATCAATTGAAAGTAATTATGAAAAATTAATTTCCATTTGATCCAATGATCGTAGTAAAGCGTGATTGTACGTCGTAAGGGGAAGGTCGGTGAATTTGAAAATTTTTCAAAAACTCAAAACGTTCGATAAAGATAAAAGCGCGGTGCCGATTAACAAAATCGCAAAAGATCCTGAGTCGGAGATAATAACATTTAGCAAATATTTACTTTAGCTTTTTTTTTTTCAAAATTGTTTCCTCAACAGAATCTATCCTTTCCTTTCAACTTTCTCGTCTAACGAATATGCTTTGATGCTTTTGTACGAAGCGGTGCTCTTGGACTGACGCGAAGCGTCGCGACGCCTTACTCACTTGATCCGGCGAAATATCCTGCGCAGACGCTTCTCTATTTCTCTGTTTTTTTCTATACACTCAGGTTTCTCACTAATTCACTTACAAATAATTACTCTTACTTTAATCCCTGAGAGAAAAATTAATCACGTTGCAATTTTTTGCCAGAACTTTATTTTCATATTATTACTCGAATATTTTGATTTTCGTAGAAATCAAAGTTGTGGCACTTATTATCAAATAGAAATTTTCTTATCTCGATTCTTTCCTTTCCAAATGCACGTACGTGAAGAAGATCGATAAATTATTAAATCATAAAAAAAACCGTAAGATCTTTTCTTTTACGCCTCCAGCAGATTTTACCTATCGTCATCCCGACTAATTACATTTTTGAATTTTCTTTTTACCAAAATTCACATTTCCCCATGATTAACTTCCCGTGCGTTCGCAATTTTTCGACATATTAGACAATGTGAATTTACGAGGAAGAAAAACAAAAATTCGGGAAAACGATAGCCACCCTTCCCATACTCGCTACTTTTTACTTCCTTGAATTCTACATCATCCTTTTTCGTGTCCTAACACTCACCCTTTTTACGGTCCATTCATCTGATCCTTAATCACAATCATGGATTAAGGATTTTTATCAAGGCCATTAATTTCTTCGAAAATGTTTTTAGTCGGAAATGTTTTTCGAAAGAATCTATTGGCTTCGTTATACCGAAACAGTTATCTAATGATGTTCGTCACGCATCACCACCCCTCCCTCTCACCCGCCCTTTGCATTTTCTCCCATTCGAGTTTAATCGCGGGCCTAATTGCCTCACGACCAAGAGAAAAAAAGAGAAGAAGCTTTTTTATTTCCGAGAAACGGCAAAACGTTCCAAAGTAATTAAAGTAATTCATGAAGAATGAGGATAATAAAGTTTATCTTGAAAATCTTCGTGAGCTTCCTTTAACTCGATTAAATGTATATGGCAATTTACGTCGGACATTTATTTTATGGAAATGTTATTATCAGATATAATTGGAGGACTTTTGGTAAAATTTTGTTTTTTTATTTCAGAGAAAAATTTTAATTTACCTCCCAACCCCCAAAGCGAGCGGTGGGTTTAAGCCTACAGATAATTTTCATATTTAATTTTTTATTTTATCCAGGAAAATATGTAAAATTCATTGAACGCGAGAGTCTTTAAAATAATAATTTAAGCATCTCAAGTTCAGTGGTTGATCTTTCATATTTACGACTTTTAATTTTTTTTCTGCTGTTCAAAAGATCGCGAACGTAAATAATCGAATTACACGGACGAGAGCAAGAATTGTGACGCGAAGGAAAATTTATGATTATTGGTCTCGCGAGTTTGTTCCTAAAATCTTCCAGATTCATCCATTAAAGATTCTTACCGTCTGCGTAATTTCTCTAGCCAAGGCAGATCCTGCCAGACACATTTTGATACACCGTTCCCGCCCTTTCCATTACATTCGTCAAATGGACATTACATTAACATGGACTTTGAAATTTCGTATGGCCAAACCGCAAGGAAATAATTAGGAAATATGAAAGAGAGGAAAATCGAAAGAAAATTCTATAGAGTAATTGTCACCAGATTTAATATTCTCCGACGGCACTTTCAACTTCCTCGATCCTGCTCCCACCTTCCCGCTCGAATTATCAAATTCTCGGATCAAGAAAGTTGAAGGTGTCGTCGGAGAAAATAAAATCAAGACGAAAATAGATACGATAGCGCAATGAAACTGGCAGATCCTAAGAAGAAAGTTTGCCTGTGATAATGAAAAAAAAAAAACAAGAATTGATAGGCCACGTGTGTCAATAACCTTCGGCCAATCAAACCCTTTCAAAGAAACCTTAGGCAGAATCGACCGAGCGTATATGGAAAGTGATTGTGTGGCCAGGAGAATATGATTATTTCCGAAAACAGCTAAAATCCGTTGAGACTCCTAGAGCGCATAAAACGGCCAAACATGATAAATGCCACAACTCCGTAATTATAAAAAAAAAATTTCGAAATATCATTACATAATGTGTATACAGGTAAGCTCAACCGTACAGGACTCTGTGCTAAAGCACTATAATAGAATGAACTAATGTCGGCTTCAACCTAACTACCAATCTATACAAGAAGACGTCACAAAAATAGCATCAGCTAACAGCCCAGCATTAAAGAGTTAGACTTTGTTTGTACAGTGTAAAAATACCAAAAGGAACCCGCATACAAAATTATGTGGAAATCTGACTAGGGACCGTCTACTTTGCCAGACTTTTATTCGGCCCGTTAACGCGAAAGAATAGTCGGGGCCAGAAACCATGTGTGTAACGCCGCGTGTGAACAGCGCCATACGAGGAAGCAATCCATAATATGCAGAACCTGGATATGCTTCCCATTACAGTCACACTTTCATATACCGTACAGTATCGGACAACCACTCTACACCCTCGTCCTATTATCAAGTGATAAGAGGAAGATGAACTGATAGAAAGGATCGTTTGTGTTCACCAAACCAATAAATTTCTTAGCAGCTTCGAGAAAACGCTAATTAGCTAATCCCACGACGTACCTTTTTTTACAATTCGATTGGCAATTATATCGTCCGACACAAATTCGCGATATAGTGCAATTGACAAATAGCGAATTTCGTAACCTCCTGCACTCTCGTTACCTACAGATTCGGAAAAAATCTACATGTACACTATTACACACTGTGCTTACACGTCCACCTATACACTTAAATAAACGATACTTCATTAAAGGACTATAATCAACATGATAATATGACATCTGTCAGATATGACTGATACAGTCCTATACACATCAACACGTGGGTATGTCCTATATCTGCACGTATCTAAATATTCATGAAATCAATAGAAAAGTAATGACAATTTCAGGTTTTTTTATCTGACCCATTGGAGTAAGAGCGAGGAGAATATATTCACGTTGGCACACGTGTGCGAGTGTACATGATGGCAATGTGAATAAGAAAAAAAGAAAAAAAGAAAAAAAAGAAGGCAAACAGACCGAGTACGGAAGATCTTGTTTACACGCGAAAAAGGTTGAGCCAGAAAGCAGTCTCAGCCGACCTGATGGAAGCCACGTCGTGTACATTGCAGATTATTTGATCCAGGCGGGCAATAACTGGCCGACAGTTTCGGGCTCATACACAATTACATCGATATATTCGATTACGTGCAAAAACACTCATACGCACTTAACCCTCTGGCGGACACCATTTTCTGGCGTCCTTCTGTCGGGATACCAAATAATATACTAGCCACAAGCTTCTTTTACGGATAAAATTTGTTGGAATTGATATTCTTAAAAATTTTAATAGCCGAATTCGAATCATCAGGAAGCGAAAAATCAAACTGGATCAGTCTCGAATCGATAGAATAATTGTGGGCAAAGTTATCAAGTAAAATGGATACGTGGATGCGAAAAATCTGAAAAAGTATTGTTTTATTGTTTTTCATCGGATATTTGTTTTATTAAAAGATTATGTTTTGCTGATCTTCGCAAAAAGTATATTTGTTTCGCACAGTGAAAGTGCGTCATCAGTCTTTCTTTCGAAGCTTCTACTGCCATTTGGCATAAAAATGATATTTTTTAAAATGAAAATATTGAAGTGGAAAGCTGCATGATTCTCCTTTTCAATCGTGATAATGGTCTTGGTACCAAGTGTAGAATTCTTGAAAATCCAAGTGACGTTTGAAAGGAACGTCTCCTGAACAAAACAACGATGGTTACACGTCCTCAAAATTTATACTCCTTAGTTTCAGACACGTGACCACCTGATTCCTTTGATCGTTCAGAAATCGCGTCCCTTCGAACATTTCGCTGGGTGGTATACTACCCGGGTTGCCCGCCAGAGGGTTAAATATATATTTATATATAATAGTTACAGACACGTGCTTGTATATAAGCAAGATAGAAGAGACCACGAGTCAAGAATAAATTCAGCAAATCAAACCAAACAGAGATTTCTACGTGACGCGTTGTCAGAACAAATAACAATTAAAGAATATTGTTTCGGGAAAATAAAAAGGATGTATGAAATTATAAAGATATCAATTATGGATACGAGTATTTGATATCGATTATAGAGCAATCCTCAAGGCTCACAAAAATGATCTATCTTACTGTTTAACCACGTGACACGCGGTATTATTCTTTTCGAGATTGTAATCCGCCTATCCCGGAAGAGGATCGACATGAAGAAGAATTATGATAATAATGATGATGATGCACATAAAGCTTTGAGGGTAGAAAACAGTATTCCTTATTAGCAGTAAATCGAGTCAATTGAGATTTGGGAGGAGTGGAGTAGCATCCTACGGATTTTCGTACAACCCATCTCAAATCTTTTATTTATTAGGATCACTTGCCCCATGTGTGGAGTTGGTTACTTTCATGTTGTATATTACCAACATGGCGGCAACTCCACTGCGAAATTGCAAATTTCGGCTCGATGCCGAGTCCATTTCTTCATTTGCCTCTGGAAAATATCGTCCTACGCTTAAAAATATAACCCTGAGCCATCGCTTAAACGTGATACATATGTAGGTTATTATAGAATTTACCTTGTTTTTCAGTTTTCGGATTCATAGCAATTAATGAAAAGGCGTCTGAGACGGCATATAGATTTTCCCAGGTTATTCGCCATCCCGTCTGAGACATTTTTCCCTTGCACTTTGAGGAAGAAACTTCTTTATTCCTCTGCGCCCTTTATAAACGCTTTATTTGATTACTCGGTGAAAAAGGTACGATTTTCAGCGAGAATTATAATTTACATAGTGAACTGGGAAAAACGCAACTACCTGCCGCGCGAATGTCATAAAGTGATTTTCTGATGGAAAAAAAAGAAATACTAGGGAAGAAGAATGGAAAAGTGGAGAAGATGGAAACGAAAGGAACTTTCGATATCGTGCCTCGGTGTACATTACGTGGTTAAGTAGGCTGAGTATTCACGAGGAGAAAAAAATATAGCGAAATTAGCAAGGAAAAGTCGGCACAGAAGCAAAATACCTTAACCTTTCAAGGTTCGCGTCTGCAGCGCAAAATTTTTTTTAGGATACGTTAAAGTTTAGTCTATCTCCCCCCCCCCCACTCCTCCTCTCCACCCCCTACCGATCTCTCTGGATCCCATCATCGCGATTGAGCATTTACCTTGTCTCCGTGCAAACTCGAGAGCCATCCTATTCATTTCCACTAGGCGAAATCCAGAGCTGTTTATGGATAGGACCCTTATTTGCAATGGTCACGCACAAAACGTCTCTCAAACGATAAACCGTACATTATGTGCCAAAAATTAATTAGACTTCACTCACGGAAGATCTTTGCGAGCTTCTTGTTTCGCAGCTAATCTTTCGAGCGATAGCCTACTGTTGCCTGATAGTTGTATATGGCCATTATGTGGGTGGTTCAGTTCATAGAATTGAAGTGGCACGAAATTCCTGTACACATTTTGTGCTTGACGATGAGCGTAACGAACACGTCACGCCTCACTCTCGATAGCTGTGGTGGCTCAGGGTAAACAGAGCTGGACGCTCGAACTTTCTCGAATGTATGCTATTTGAAGTGCGTGGGTACTGTATGCGGCATAGTTGTCATTTCTGGTCATTCAGTCGTGGGTGTTATTAGGGTTCACGATGTTGAGTAATTCACACGTAGAATCCTTCGGGTATTACTCTTTCGATATATCATAGAAAAAGTTGTACTGACTTTCTTCGCGATATCCTCCACTGTCTTTTTCAACTTTTTACCGAGAAGAATTCGAGAAGCTCCTTCGTATCGACCTTTTCGCCCAGCACTGAGAAAAATTCGAACGTATTTTAGTGTGTACGATGTTTGCTTTGACTGCCCTGCCGTAAGTATAGGGCAGCTCTTTGTTTTGACTAGCTCTCTAGCGGGGTTTGTATTATATTGTAAATTGGTCACTGTTTATATTAGCCCGTATTCAGAACTCGCTTTTAGTGCTAATGGCGCGCTTTTAAATTTTTTCTTAGTGACTTTTAACTACAAGCGATTGTATCTGTAACCCTGTAAGATTTAAGTCTCTAGCAAGTCACACGTGGCTCTGCATACGATTTTCGTTACAAGGTTATGCATATGCATGGCTTTGCAATGAAGTATTTTTTCTTTTTTTTACTTCATTATGGAAAGCGACGTTTGATTTGATTAGGATTTGCATTGTTTGCGAACTGTCGAATAAAAAACATATTGTACTCGTGGACCGACTGCAGCTTTTTCGTTCTTAATGTACAAATTTGTTACTGTCTATAGAGTACACCTAGTATATCAGTACGTTTAATGTATTATTATATACTTTAGTTCAATTTACGGTCAACGAAACTTACTTCAAATCAATTGAACTACTTTCTCTCTTTTTTACACTCCAGTATACTTTTACATCATTCTTATCCATTGTGTATCCCATTTGGCCACTGGTGAGATTTCATTAATATTTACGAATACATTAAAATATTTTGATAACACTTCGTTGATTCTGATAATGGGCATTTATAATGGATTACCGCTCATGATGTAACATTTTTCTTTAAAAATTCCTCAAGTCAACAGAATTTGACGGCGTCAAAACCGATAAAAATTCTGGGCATTTCTTCGCTTGGCGAAAGGTGAAAAATAATCGAGGTCAAAATCTTTATTGCATTCCTGCAGGAACGAAAAGACGAAAAGTGAATAATGTGACAAAGCGGAGAGTGAGATTGGATCAAATTTGAGGCTCTCCGATGGTTTTCTTATGATTTCGTCTAGGAACGATCGCAGTGCATTCTCTAGCATTTTCTTGATTCTTTGACTCCTTTGGTCCACTCGGATAATCTTAAAAGAAAAGACATCAAGATTCTTCATCGCTTTGCCATCAAGTTGTAACGTTCAGGAGTATATATTATAGTAATGGTAACTTAAGGTATAAGAATTAGAAAAGCTTATAGAGAAAGGGAGAGAGAGAGAGAGAGAGAGAGAGAGAGAGAGAGAGAGAGAGAGAGAGAGAGAGAGAGAGAGAGAGA
>JARQTJ010000320.1:253012-325845 GCA_030142635.1 Trachelus troglodyta
ACGGGATTCGCATTGTCGACGGAGGTGATGATCACAATTCCTACTTCCAGACTCGCGCTACGATTTAGCGCCATGATTTTGGTATCGCCTAAAACCGTAGCGTTGTGCACCTCCCTACTCGTCTCTGGTATAGCACAGTATAGCAGTTGTAAAATTGTGTGTTTATGCTATGTGTTGTTTCCTTAATTATATATGGGCTAGAATAGTTATAAGAGATAATATTATTGAATTAATGGACAAATTTATATAATTGGAAAAATGAGTACTGGAAAAAGTAATAGTGGAACTGGAGATGGTCTGGAAGATCTTGGAATACCTGGTCAGGTCTTCCTTAGAGATGCTCTAACAAGCTGTACAGATCCTTTAAAAGCTATAGAAGAATTTCAAGTAACTATATTTATATTTATAAATATCCATAATTATAAAATGATAACGTATTTTGGGATAATCTTGCAGTTAGAAAATGGTATTCTACTACCATCTTTGCGGCCTATGCTACCATTACTTGACTTGCATGGTGTTAGAAGATTGGATTTTCATGCATCAGTTCTGGAAGAATTAAGGGAAAAATTAGTACGAAGAATAAGTGAAATTGGTGCTGAGAGAGGAGAGAAAGGAATGAGTGGAGATAAAAGGCTTAAGGAATTATTGTCTAAAAGTTTTCCCGCCGTGCGAGTATCTGCTCTGAGGCCAGTTGTTATGTGCATTTTAAGAAATACACCACATATCGAGGATAAATACTTGCGAGTCCTAGTACGAGAGAAAGAACTGTATAATGATGCTGATACCGAAGTCAAAAGACAGATTTGGAAAGATAATCAGAGCCTTTTTGGAGATGAAGTATCTCCTTTATTCAGTCGTTACATTATTGAAAAAGAGCAAGTCCTGTTTGATCATTGTAATCTTAACAGCCTATTTTTTACACCATCACCAAAGGTATGTCTCAATCTACGTTATAATTATGAATTAAAGAGCTTCTGGATGTATCTTTTACAATCTGTAGGTACGAAGACAAGGAGAAGTTGTTCAGAAGCTTGCCCATATGATTGGTCACAGTGTAAAACTCTATGATATGGTACTACAGTTCCTAAGAACTCTTTTTCTACGAACCAAAAACATTCACTACTGTACATTAAGAGCAGAGTTGTTAATGGCATTACACGATCTAGAGGTATATGAAAGTTATTATAATTTCAAACTCACGCAGAAAAATTTTATCAAATTATTTTTACACAGGTACAAGATATAATTTCTGTTGATCCCTGTCACAAATTTACATGGTGTCTTGATGCATGTATCAGGGAGAAAAACGTAGACGTCAAAAGATCACGCGAATTGCAAGGTTTTCTAGACAGTATTAAGGTATGCCATTAATTCAATATTTTAAAAAGATTGAGAAATAATTCATGATACATTTCAGAGAGGTCAGGAGCAAGTCTTAGGGGATTTAAGTATGACATTGTGCGATCCTTATGCAGTGAATTTTCTAGCTAGCAGTGCAATTAAGATAGCACTACACTTGATAAATGGGGAAGCCCTCCCCAGAGAAAATGCAGTGCTTGTACTGCTCCTGCGGATGTTGGCACTGGGTTTATCAGCTTGGCAAATGATAGACTCTCAGGATTTTAAAGAGCCAAAACTGGACAGTCAAGTTGTGACGAAATTTTTACCGGCCCTAATGTCTCTCATGGCGAGTAATTTTATATGTCAACTATACGAAATTATGACTAGCAATCGCACAATGGCTGTGATTATAAAATTATTGAACAGGTAGACGATCAAATACGCCAACTCAATTGTAGACTTCCACCGGATGAGAGAGAGAGTGCAATAGCCATTATAGAACACTCTGGTCCTCCTCCGGATGCTTGTCAGGCCTATGCGCAACTCTCAGGTGTTGCTGCTGTTTTATCAATGTACTATGCTCTGCATGTTGGCGGTGGGGGAGGAGCAGGTAGAGGAAGAGGAGATGCCAGAGGACTCATGAGAGTCCTTGCAACTCTACCTAATTGTCAGGCACAACGAGCCTTTGAGGATCCTTTCTTACACACCCTAGTACGAAACTTTAAAGTATAAAACATAAATAGAAAAGTTTCGAAGTCTAATATTAATCCTATCGTTTCCAGGTCTCACTATTAATTCTGAATATGGCAGATGAGTTTTCTAATGAATCTTTCTGCACGGTCATCTTCGACGAATTCTTTCTGGCAGGATTGGGCAGGGATAACGTAACGCGACATTTATTAAAGTTACTTTGGTACATTCATCCAAAATTACCTCCTGCCAGGCAACACTCTTTGCTCAAAGCACTGCAACCGACTAGTCAGGTAAATTTGGTTGAACTTCTCTTTAAAATTTTATTGTTAATATATGGAGCACCACCATTTTTATTGTGTTGATTAATCTTTCCAGCACAATGAAGCTGTACATAGTCTCTACGAATCCCTGCGAGAAAAAATGGGCAACAGAACATCGGAAGAACAATCCACGTCGGCTGCACAAATGGATACGATGGTGTTGGAATGTCCTAGTTCACCACTGACGGGTGTTTCCCCGAGCATTCCTGGATCGGGGCCGCTGTAAATCTTCATGGATTATAAACAATACATTCCTTGTAATGAATTTCCGATCATTTTACACAAGAAAGAGTACGAGCCGCAGCTTTCTTAAGTGTCTGTGATTTTTCAAATTAATGCGGAAACGAAAAAATACTAATATTTTTCATAACATTTCTCAGCGCGATCATATTTGTTTTATTAATTAAATGTACACAATTAAAGCACTTTCTTTACAATTTCACTTCGTCCACTGTGATGGAGGATTCAGAAATATTTGTTAACCTCGCTACTAGTCTGTCCAAGTAAAAAGAATCCAGCTTATAGGACATTAAAATCATGGATGTATACATGGATGCCTGCTCAGTCGACAGTAAGAATTTTATTCGCGAGTCTATCAGGCTTAATCTAAAAAATAAATTAGTTTATATACATTATAATCTATTGGCTTGAAATTATTTAGTACTTACAATTTAATGAAAATCAAACCGACGAGAGTCCATTCTACGGTTTTGAACACTATATTCGATGCTGACAGAGAAAATGTATTTACAAGTGCCTTTACTGTTGCACTTCTCTCGCTGCTATTTGAATACTGTTCTGTCAAATAAATATCACTGCCAGCTAAAGCCCGTAACAAATCTGGTAATCTAAAATGAATTATAAAAAGTTGTATTATTCAAATATTTGTGAGTTGAAGTATATAACCAAAGTATTACATCCTGTTGAGTTTATCCAATAAAATACGTCTTCTGAGAGCACTTGGCACGTGAACATTCAATAAAGGTAGGCCAGAAGTTGATTCCTCCTCGGTTATCCTATCAGATGTTGTTTCAGTTGTTTTTTCAGGGATCTCTATTACTGTGCGACCCTCAATGAATGCTCGCACCTGTATAATGAAAGATGTAATAACACAGGGCATCTTTGTTAATAAATATATATTGATATTTCTTAGCAATTTTCACACCTTCAGTTGCATTTTCCTTCCTTCCTTCTGTAGCTCAGAAAAATGGGGTAGTGGCTTCAATGGAGCTGTTTTTTCCAATACTTGCTTATCTTCTCTTTTTTCCTCAAGTTGTATGCGATTTAATTTTTTACACAACACTGCATATTTCTCTTGTTGCTCTATTTTGTTCATTGTTTGTTGCCTCACAGCCTCTTCTCCTAAGAGTAAACACAGTGTATCTCCAGTGATCCATTCTTTAAAACGAGTTTCCATACGTTTTAGCAACATTTCGAAATTGACTTCAGTTGTCCTCAAATCATTTTTTCTTTTTTTCATTGACTTTTTGCCACTAAGTTCATTATCAGGATTGTATTTTATATGTTTTCTTCTATGAGATTTTTCAAACTTGATGGATTCTGAAATAGGTGGCTCGTCAAACGTCAGAATGTCTGAATTTATTATTTCCTGTGATACAGTTGACCTTTCACACTGAACTTCATCAGTTTCCAAATCATTTTCGTTTGTACTTATTATATTCAAATCAATACTAGAAGCAAGAGTCTCTTCAGTTTTCATATTTTCTACAGCATTTATTAATTTTATTTCGCCTTTAATCGATTCTGGTAAATAATTATCCTTATTTGGAGAAGATATTAAAGTGTTATCTTGATCCACTGAATCATGTCTTATTTCCTCTGCTTTTTCATTGATGTTTGACATTATTGTTAAAACATCAAAACTCTCTTTTGACAATTCAATGGAACTTCTCGTTTCACATATATCCTTTGCATCTACAGAACTTTTGCAAGATTCACTTTGCTTCTCCTTACTATTAGATTTATCAAGTTTAGTTTTTATTTCTACTGTGGGTGCTATGTTAGATTCTTTATCAGTTTCAATTTCAAGATTTATGATTCCCAAATCAACTACTTCTCCAGGATCGCCTTTAAATATTTCATGATTGATTGGTAAGAGCTGGAACTTCGGAATTTGTTCAATTTCTCTGAGCCAAAGAGGACTGGTCAATATCTGCTCCAAAAGGTAGTTCGCAGCACCATAACAACGAGAGCTACAGAAATTCTTGCGCTTGCTCACATCATATATTTTATTGCTTTTAGTAGAAATATGGTAACGTTGATTAATTACTACAGTGATAGGATTATCACACAGGACATATCCACACTGTTTAATAATGGCTCTTTCCTCAATTACATCCTCCATATGACAACGGTTTATGCTGCCCAACTGAAATTAAACAGTTGAAATTTGCAGAAAATGTGAAAATTTATTTGAGAATCCAATAAACAGAATCTTACTGTCTACATACATTTTGAAGTAACCATCCTGAATCTACATTAGGTTCCAGGAGACGTTCAACGATCATTAACGCCTTGGTATCACATTGCTTCTTCTTAATTAAAGCCAACTGTATTTGTGCTTTACTACACATAATATATGCTTAACATGAATTTTATTAAGTTATATGATAATTGATTTCCAAATAAATAACATACCTCATCTTTTTCTTCATTTTGGGTCCTTCAGAAGAATTTTTCCTTGGGCAAGATTTCATGGTAGAATTGTTCATTTTACTTATGATATTAAAATTATTATTAATCACAAAAAATATTGATCACTATGAGTAAATATCAGCTTTGTCAAATTTCTGCCGTTTGTAAAAACAGCTGTTTAGTCGGAATAAACTTTCTTATAATAATATCTATACGCACTAAGTTCCAGTACTTTTTTATTCACGCATAATTCAGCCCTTAACGTATATTTTCAGCTTATTCCAACCTTGTATTTAATAGTGTCACATTTATTTTGTTCAACTCAAAATAGACCAGGTTCAATCGATTACCTAGTACCTACATAAAAAAGGATAATTATTTACCACTGTCGGAAACAAGCTTTACGCGTGATCAAGTTCTGGTATGATGGCGTGTTGCTGTTGGTTGTCTCTCGATACCATCAAGTAATTCGACATCATAAAAGAATTTCAGCAGAACCTTATGAAAAATGTCATTTATTCGAACACTTTGGCAATGCACTTTTAGCCCGCGTCTCTTCAAGATTTACAAGATTTCCTGGTGGGGTCGTCCTGTGGACGTGGGTATACAACTCCCTTATATCCATACCGTCAGATTTTCTTTGGAGGTTAAACATTTTTTTATTTTGATACAGAAACCGTATAATCCAGACAGTCTGGAACGATGGGGAGACCGAATTGTCATTTGTGTGAGTATTACTCTACCTCTGTGTCTATCAAACGGCAGCTATATGCAATTTCTTATAAAAACATTTATCACTTTATTTTATTGTAAGTTCACAACAAGCTTGACATTGTTTCAGTTTGCCACAATGTGGTCCATCAGCATATATGCCATTCCATTTGTTGCCATATTTATGTACCAGAAAGTTTACCCTTTATCGGAACATTGGCACATACATCTTTATTCTGTTCTAAAATTGCAAGCAATAGCAGGAGCTATTCTAATAGCCTCTTTGATTGCTCGTAGTTATTCTAGAGCCGTTAACCCCGTTTATTTGGAATTCATAAATACTTTAAACAAAGCAAAAGCTCGTGTTAGTCATGAGACTCGTCAGGAATTGCATAATTTTGATTTTGAATTTTGGGCATGGCCTGTTGACTTTCGAATCTCTGATGTACATGGGTAAGCGATACCACTTCAGCAATATTGATTGTTATAAAGAAGTCTATAAATTTACAAGATTACATTTAAAAACCAGGGATGAAAATCGTCAAAGAATTTCTCTTGAAAGTATTGTTAAATCTGGATCAAAGGGAAGAAGCAGACAACATGGAAGCAAAGATATAATACTTGCTCTTCCCTGCAGACTAGCTGCGTACGTGATAGCACACACTTTTGCCATAAAGATTATGTATCCAGGCTGTGTGACTTTAGTTAATTGGGCAATGCATCAACCCTTACTACAAGGACGAACAAATTTGATGAAAAATGGAGGAGAAAGATATAAATTATTAACTGCTGATAGTAATGTGATTGACACAATGTTTGTTGACAAACGCAACAAGTAAGATATTAAATTACTATAATTTGTAACTTAAGTTCTTAATTTTATTAATTATTATCAGAACCAATTGCGGTGACGTCTTAGCCATAACTTGCGAGGGCAACTGTGGGTTTTATGAGATAGGAATCATGTCAACTCCTTTGTCCAAAGGACACTCTGTTCTGGGATGGAATCATCCAGGATTTGGTGGCAGTACAGTAAGATAAATGTTTTTAAAAAATTAATATTTCTGTCAAATTCATTCATTTATTAAATAACAACGCAGGGCACTCCATATCCGTTACAAGAGCAAAACGCAATCGACTGTGTGATGCAGTTTGCTATAAATCGTTTAGGGTTTTCAGAAGATAAGATTATCTTATTCGGATGGAGCATCGGTGGATACACGGCTACCTGGGCAGCCATGAACTATCCATCCATCCAAAACTTGGTAATTATATTAAAACATTATTGCTTTATGAAATGTATTTTAATTCAATTAAAAATCTCTACTTGTTTCCAGGTTCTGGATGCAACCTTCGACAACATTCTGCCTCTGGCCATAACGAAGATGCCCGCACGATTGGAAGGTCTTGTACGCACTACTGTCAGAGAGTACCTCAATCTAAACGTAGCCGAGCAATTAAATAGGTAGCCAAAGATCCTAAGGGTTGAGCTATAATCAATTATAATAATAATCAAATAGGTCTAACATTATCATACATTAGTGAGTAATATCATAATGGATGTTCAGATTTATTATCTATGGAATATTTGTTCTATCTAAAGGTATAATGGACCTGTCTTAATTGTGAGAAGGACTGAGGATGAAATGATCTGCACGCCAGTTCCCATTGAAGGGACCAACGAGATGAGCGAGTGTAGTTTATCTGGAAATAGAGGCAATCATTTATTGATAAAACTTCTCGTGCGACGTTATCCCCACGTATTTAGAGATGCAGCAGAAAACATTAAACTCGTCCTAAAACTGTTATGCGCCCAAACGGAACAAGCAAGAAGTAAGTTACTCTCTGTACAATAATTAACAGTGAATATATATTTGTTTCTTTAGTATCAATAATGGGGGAAGTGGGAGCTACGGAGGAACGTTTTCTAGAACTTGTGACTAAACATATGATAAAGAATAATTGGGTAGTGAGCTATCCTTCCACATTGGGTGAAGATTGTACTGTCGCTGAAAGACAGCAACTTGCTATTGTTCTGGTATATGCAAAGTTGAAAATATTCATGTCGAATTTTTTATTAAATTTTAAGACAGATAAAGGAATTTGTCAATTTCTGTTTTAGGCAATTAAGTATCTGCAAGATCACCAATCCACACATTGCACTCCATTGCCAGTGGAATATTATCGTCCTGGCTGGAATCCTGCAAAACTATCGACCGTGAAAGAAGCTTAGTAAAAATTTCATTACATTCTCGAAGCAGATGCTTAATTTTTATGAAATAACAATCTGTTTCTAATTTGCAAAATTATCGGAACTACAAATCGTCTGTCGTTTTGATTCAAGACTTCTACAATATCTTTATTAATCCTGTCGTCTCTTTTGAGTATGTTCAAAACACGACGATATGTATCCCGCACAATCAAAATCCTTTGTCAGCTGACAGAATCTTCAATTTATTTTGCGTCGTTCGCATTTAAAATCACAACCATGTCAAGAAAACGTAGAATTCATGATTATCCAATTATGCTCTAAAATTAAATAAATTAAAGTCATTCTGAAGCCGATTGCGTCGATTCTGTGGAAATTAGTGCTGCGAGCACGGACATAAGAACAATAAAGTTTTTATTTTCAGCAATCTTCAATGTCAACGTTACGCCTAAATGCATTTTGTAAATTATGGGATTTATGAAGGGAGACACGCAATACATTCTTTTGGCAAGTTAAAAAATATACATTTGTTTTAACGTTTTATTGAATCACTAATGTCGGTATAAAATGTTCTTAATATGATTTTAACCATAGCGACGATTTTCACAAAAATTTTATTATAAATAAATAGATGTATTTAGTATTGATGCATTATTAAAGAAAAATATATATATGGCGATACACCTTCTCATAAGAGTTACGTAGTCTGTAACCGCTCAAGAACTGTTTTGAGGGACGCTTTGGCATCCTGGAATGGGTCCATCTTAGCTTTACTAGTTTTCATTGGTTTCTCCAGGAATATCTTTAACGTGTCCTTGGTCTTTGTAAGGAAATAATCCCTTTCACTGATTTTCTCAAGAGCCTTAAAGCAACCTTCTAGATTCCAGTCTAGCTTTCGTGCAGCCTTGTCTTCACTCTAAAAATGAAATAAGTTGAAGACTTGTACATGATTTCACTAAAAAACTGGGGAACAGAATAAAATTAATTACCTTCATTAAACCAAGATTAACTAATAAAGCATTGTTTAAAGTAGAGACTTTGTTATTTTTAATGGCATATGTAAAGAGTTCTGCATAAAGGATTTCGGTAACACCTTCTGCCTCAACTCTTACATCGACATAACCACTGTCACAAAGGGTGGACACTTTCATAATTATTTTGCAAAGATCTTCTACATATCTGTCACCGCGGCTACTATCCCCGTTGAATAAATTCTACAAATAAAGTAGTGATTAATATTCTTAATGAAGCGTAAGAAATTGTTTACATACCTTTGTATGATCTATAAGAACTCCTGCTTTGTCGCCTTGAAGTAATAAAAGGTTCTCTCCAGTTGGCGATTTCAAGAACTCCTGCACAGTGATAAGTTTTGGCTTTCGATTATTAAAATCGTCTTTCTTATTCTTATTCTCTTCTGAATCGCTCTCATTTTCTTTATCATTATTGTAATTTTCATGCACATCCTCATTCTCCTCATAATACGCATTTTCATCACTCTCATTTTCCTTCTCTGCTTCTTTGTCATCCCCATCATCATCCTCTTCCCCATCCTCAGATTCATCTTCATCTTCACTTTCATCTTCATTCAGCGAACCCAAAGAGTCGATTCTTTCGGAAATGGTGAGGTTATCACGAAGCGTAGCACGTCCTTTAGAACCAAATGCATTTCCATCAAGCTGCAGACTCGTTAATTGCATTTTGTCAGCCATTGCATTTGCTATAGGGCTGGCAGCTCTTGTACCAATTTCATTAAAAGTCAAATTTAATTCTGTTAAATTGGGATGACTACTCTCTGAACCAAGAGCTTCGACAACTGCTAAAGCTCCCTTTGTTTTCAAAAGGCAATCCCCAAGATTCAATCGTTCTAAGTTCACAAATGATGGCAAAACATTGGCAAGAGCTTGGGCACCTTTGGGTCCCACAATGTTGTCATTTAAATTTAAAATACGCAGTCCAGGATTAACAGAAAGCCCACTTGCCAGTGCAGCAACACCTTGATGATAAATTCCATTTTGTGGCATCACTACCTCTTCCAGTGTCTTTATCGTTTTGAACACTGATGCTAATGCTGTTGCACCTTCATTTTCTAATCTGTTCCTTCCAGCAACAAAGACTTTGAGTGCAAGTGGGTTAACACCTAATATGTAAGATGAAAATTGAAGTAGAAATATTAATTAATTATTCTCAAATTACAATTTCTTCCAACCTTCTCTAGTGCTGTTGAGATGACAATCTAGTAATGCTTTAGCCAACATTTTTCCACCTGAAATTCCTAAGCCATTGTTGTTAAGTCTAAGCTCCTTCAGTGTATAGCATGTTCTTGAGCTGAGAAAAGCAGCCAGTCCCTGCACACCAATAGGACCAAATGCATTGTCGCTAAGGTCCAATTCCACAAGAGCCGTGACAGCTGCACAAAGACCAGCTCCTAAATATTCTAAAGCCAATGGAATTTCAGTTTTCATTCTCCCTGTGAACATATCTTTCCAGAGAGCTCGCTTTAAGTGTGTGCCATGAGTTTCCAATGCTTTTGAAATAGCTTTCGCAGCTTCAGGTCCCAAGGTATTTCCTTCAAGATCCAAATATTCCAAACTTTGGCAATTCTTAATCGCTTGCACAACTTCCTCCGCTACAAGCACAAATATAAAAAAAAAGTTAAATTGTCTATATAAATACACCTTCACTAAACTCACCATCCTGTTCGTTGTCAAGTTTTAAGGATCTGCCGGCAAACGAAACACCGGTTCCTTGCGTCTCGCTAGCCTCTCTCAACCGCTCAACAATTTCACTTAAGTTAAACGACGTCATTTTCCTTATAAACAATTGTATAATCTCAGAACTTTCTCAATTATTCTCAGGGATATCGCGACTGCTAAAGATAGCTAAGAATGACAATACGTTCAGTAAAAATAAGAGGTTTTATCCAAATAAAATTAAATGTACGCAGAAAGTCATACACAACGCGACGCACGCACACACGCGGGAAATAACGCTCACGCTTCGGTCGGCGCGATCAACTTGTCCTGAGCAGGGGTTAGACCAGGTTAGATTGGTCCTGACCAACCCTAGAAATACATCTCAGCATAGATACGATGCATTTCTAAAAAAAACCGCACTGACCTTTTATGATTGATTTTCATCAAGCGATGCGCGATAAGACTTTTTTGTGGATATAAAGAATTTGTATTAATACCCTTTGTCACTGAATAAGCTCATTATCACAACTAAACGGTTTCCTCAACAACACTAAATCTATATAATAAACAATGTTTTCGTCTTATACAGCAGAAATCTTGAAGTTTACATTTCGGAACGTCACATACGGTCGAAAGTTAGTGTTGTAAACTAGCCTTAACTTTGCAATATGTACATACATGGCAGCACATGGCAACTCATCAACTGATGGCAACGCCATTTTCTGGAGGACTTTCCCTCTCGCGCGATTTGTTCGAAGTGCATCTATGCAGTGTACGTTTAAGGGTATACGCCCGTAGCCGCAGTTTCGTACAGTCCGCACCCGACTGTAGGTCCGAGCAGGTTCGAGTAGTAGAAGTACGTGCGTATCTAGACATCAACGACACCAAGAGCAAAACGTTTTAAGTTCGGGTAAAAGTATTTTGTTGCTTGAAACCCGATGCGATTACATCCAGCGTGCAGGAGAACTGGTGAAGTCGTGGCGGTGGTCGGTGGTTGTTTCGACCCTGGAGTGTTTTCCGTGTAGAATGGTCGCGGGTGTCGCGCGCATCGCTGCCAGCCCGCAGAGTGTCGTGCCAAAATAAATCGGCATAGCAAGGTACAGGAGTAAAGAGTGAGACCTGGGGAATGGGTACCGATGAACTATGTATAAGTGCCAGTGGCACTTACTAGTTTTTAGAATTCCTTGTGTGATGGGCATTGTTTTAGCCACCCCGTATTTTAAGGGAATAGTGGCTTCCCGCTGAAGGTACCAGCGAACAGCGGGGCCCACCTGTGGGCCCCTGTATATTTTATTACTGAGGTCATTTAATATCGGTGAAAGCCGTTTAGATTCCTCTACCTGCACTGGTGAACTGGTCAGATTACCCGCCACAGAACGGGTTATGTTTCCCACTTTCATTGGGATCCTAGGTGAGATTTCATTGTTTGAAATTACTGTATCTTGCTAGGGTAAATAGTACTGGTTTTGAGCTTTTCTGGACCAGAAGCACTTTTGATGAGACTCCTTCGAGTAACAGTTTTTTATGACCAATAGTAGAGAGAGTATATAAACATAGAAGGTTCTTGGCTTAAATAGTTCATTCATTTTTCTAGACATTCAATCGTGGTGGGAGGTCCCAAGTATAGCACATTTCTGCTCATTGTTTAGGGCTGCCTTCAATCTTCTGGACTTTGATATCGAGGTATCTACCCAAATGCCAACTCGTATGAGTATGCAGTATATTCGCTAGAAGATCCATGCGAGTCTATTGAAATTTGTAGATTTGCTTTTGAACGTTCATGTTATTCTGCACCGATTATTTTCCTGTGCATACAAAATCACAGAATTATTATACAATTTCTAGGATCTTGAAGAAGCCCTTCTAACTGATGGTGGCACCGAAGGACGACTGTTACAAGAGTTGATAGTGCGTTTACTAGAGGGCTGCCTTCCCAACGATACGCGCAATGACATCTCTACCTTTAACTATCAAATGTTCCTTCGTAGGCTGTTTCGCAAGAAGTGTCAGGTAATACTAAAAGTTGGTGTATTTTTTAGGCATGTCTAATAATACTATATTCACAGATGTCACATTTTAGGAATATAAATGCGAAAATCCGTTCAACACGGACGTAGATTTCGAACTACTCCCTCTTCGGCAAAAGGTGGAAATATTGCGTTCTCTTTGTGACTTCAGGCTTGACGCTGAGGACGTGGTACGTCTTGTCCTGAAATTACTTTTCTTGGAAAGGCACTTTCCAGCTTGTGCCTTTATGTTAACAGGAGGAGTCGCTAAGCAACTTGGACTCGGATAGTCTGCGAGTTGAACCATTGGGTCATGATCGTAAGAATTCTGCTTACTGGTACTTTTACGGAACTCGACTATATAGGGAGGACTACATTGGTACATCTGGCAGTATCTCTCAAAAACAGAAAGGCAAGCCAAAGGACAAGAAGCGTAAGAGACGTTATCGGAACAGAGTGGCGAAAGAGGAGGAGGAGAAGAAAGAGAAGAAGGAGGAAGAAGATAGTTTAGTGGAACGCGAACAGGACACAGATAGAGCAGAGGAAATACCAGAAGAAGAAAAGGCTCGCGAAAGCGTTTGGCAAGTGGTCTGTTTTACTCAGCAGGACTGGGGTCGATTAGTCGATAAGTTTCGAAACTCGGTGAGAAAGAGGACGGGCGCATTCTACGAGTTCCTTCGATATTCTTTCAGAGCCTTGCATTTTAAAGAGAGAAAACTCTTCCTTAGGAATACGACACTGAGCGGAAACTCTACAACACCTTATCCGAGGACTTTATGCCGGAGATTCCGAAGCTGTTCGACCTGAAGGAGAAACAACAGAGGCGCAGACTGTTACAGCGGAACAACTCGCGTGTTCTTCGAAGCCAAGAACTTGCTGAGGAATCTGACGCAGTCATGGTTAGGGCCAAAGTCAAGACAAAGATAAATAAGAGCTCGAAGAAGAACAGCGGGCAGCGCTCGAAGGGTGGAGAAGCTGAGGATGGGGTGCCAAAAGCGAATGTGGCGCCGCCTATCCAGAAGAAGGGGCGCCAGACTAACAATTCTTTGGCTTCCGCCGTTGGTCAAATTGTTATCCATACAAGGGACGAAGTTGAGGACTTAGGAAGTAAAAGGGGCATAGGTCGGCACGGCGTCACCACGTATCACTCATCCAGTTATGGTTACGGTTATGGATATGGTTTTGGTATCGAGGAGGAAGAGCGCAGAGTTGGTATGCATAAAGTCCTTGAGAGTCTCAAAGATCATGTGGATGCTTGGCCATTCATTGATCCAGTGGATGAGGAGTATGCGCCCAGGTAAATATGAATCTTACTGCCCCAATCCTTTCGTTGAAAGTTTACACTCGGATATAAAAATGCACGTATCTTTATTCGCATAGATACTACAGCGTAGTTAGACGTCCCATGGATCTGAGTACAATGGAAGAAAAACTGGAAGGTGGTTCGTACAAGAGTCTTAGTCAATTCAAACGTGACTTTCGGTTAATCGTTGATAACTGTAGGCAATACAACGGCTCTGATAATGGTAAATATAATATAGGGATATATTTTAATGGATGTCTTACGTTCTTATATGTTTTATAATCAACAGAATATACGGAAATGGCGGTCAATCTCAAAGAAGCTTTCGACAGGGCAGTAGATCGGTACCTGGAATCGGAACCGTCAAGTGACGAAGGACCACCATCGCCAGCGCCCCCGCCAGTACTAGCAAATCCACCTCCTTATCCTCGTAGAGTATCGTCGCCATCATTGCCACAACAGAATCCTCGAAAGCGAGGACGCAAGCCAAATAAGAAATCGAAACCAAACAGGCCAGAGAAGACTGCAAAAGAAAAATTGAAGAATGATGAAGAGGAGGAGGAAGAGGAGGAAGAGGAGGAGGAGGATGTAAAGCCAATTACAAGTGAGATTGAATCAAAGCTGACCAAGGATAAGAAAGGTAAGAAAAAGCTAAAGAAGATCAAAGAAGTAGAGCCGCAGGACGAGGACGAGGACAAGCACGAAGAAGATAGGGTTCAGGAAAATGATAGTGCAATATCCGAAGTCAATGTGATAAAATCCAAAAGGAAAAAACATATGGAGCTCTTGTCAAAAAGTAAAAAAATATTACCCAAAGAAGAGAAGTCAGAGGAATCAAGAAAGAATAGTAAAAGAGATACCAGAGTACAGCAGCGAGTCAAAGAGGAAATGAAGGTAGTGCATGTAGTGAAGGCGATGAAGGAGGATAGGAAAAGGAAGGATGATTTCGAGGAGGATTATGATACTCAGAATATCGTCAAGAGTAAGAGTAGAAAAATAGAAAAGAAAGAAGTACAGGAGACCTTGGAGAAGGGTACCAAAAGGACTAAACAGAAAAAAGGCGAATCTCAAGAGAACTGTAAAACTCAAGAGGAGGAAAAGAGATCAGCTCAGCCGAAGACAAAGAAAACTCGAAGAGATGAAAAGGTAGAATTAGAATCATTTGAAAGGACCAATGAGAAGTCTGACACCAAAGGCGCGTCCAAGGAGAAAGATAAGAAATCGAAGCTGAACAAACAGGACCGTGTGAAAAATGGCGTCATGAAAAACCAAGAAAATTCTGATACGACGAGTGGTAGCAAATTTAAAGCGGACGACGACAAAATGGACCCAACTTCGAAGAAATTCGCATCTCTGGTGAGAAACAAAGATCTAGAATCGCTTGATAGCTTAAAGGATCGTATAAGCGAGAGGCGACGCGAGGAGAAGTTGAAATTAGAGAGAGAGAAATTGAAGAAGACTTCAAAGGATAGCGGCCGTGGAGTGTATCCAAAAAAAGTGCCTTCAAACGGTAGTAGCCTTCAAGATGCCGGTAAAGTCAATAAGAAACAATTAAGATCTAAGAAAACGACCAAAGAGGATAAGGGGTCCGGAAACAGTAAGAATCAAGAACAGGAAGTAATTGAAACTAAGAAGTCGAAAACTTTACAATCCAAGCATGCCAAAGGTTTTGGAAGCGAGGAAGGTACCAATATCCAGGCTTTGAACCAAGCCACGGAACAGACCCTTAATGATATCAACAAATGGCTCGACGATACACCTAGACTCTCTGAATTCTCATCTGGTAGTGATTCGCCAGTATTTCATCCATCCACTAGCGAACCTTCGCGAGCAGGGACGAAACTTGACGTATCGCGGAAACGTCCCAGTTCGATGAAATTATTTGGACCAAATGGTCCACCGAGGCCGAAAAAAGTTCAGCGAACAATTGATCGTCTCCAGCCTGGTAAAAGTAAGGGAAATCTTCTTTTGAAAAAACCTCTACATTTACCAAGTAATACTATAAACGATACCGCATCCAATCAAGCAACATCGGACACAGATCAAACAAATCGTGACACTTTAGAAGAACCAAAATTAAGTCTGGGAACCGTCCTACGAAATGCAGATTCAATTCATTTGATTTGTAAGAGCCTCGTCTCCTCACCCAATCCAAATCTATCGAATGAGGATGACGACGAGGATCATCCTGGTATTCCAGCAAGCAGCTCGACAAGCATCAAGGATGAAAAAGCGACTATAGGCAAGGAAACTACAGTTCCGGTTACTACAAGCGGAGAAAGTATAGAGTCCAGTAGTCGTGTGATTAGTGAGGATTCGCAAAAACCGAAATCTGCAACTCCGAATTTAAGTGCCTGGTTCAAGGCGTTTGGTGCACCGAAATCAAAGAAAAAAGAGGAAGAAGTTGAGGAAAGTGTAACGAAAAAGGAAAGTGACACACCGGAGGTCTGTACAAGACAGAGACGTCTCAGTACTGGGGGAAGTAGTGTGAGCGAATCCGTATCAAGTTTTTCACAAGAATCACCACCACCAGGTCGTTCAGGCAAGTCGCCGCAAAATCAACCTCTACCCATTCCAGCAGAGCCACAAATCAGGGGTGCAGGATTTTACCAGGATGCCTTATCCACGGGTAGTAGCCCTTATAACAGTCCTTATTATACAACACCTCCTAGATACAGTGCGCAGCTGCCACCAACCCCATCTCCACAGAACAATCCTATATCACCAGCCTATCCTTCTTCATCGCCGTATGACCAAGCGACATCCCTTTATCCACAAGTTACTCCACAACCTTGTCTACAATCTTACCAAAAAGCTCCTCTAGAAAATCCTGGAGATTATCGACAATTGTCACCAACTTTCTCGCAACGCTCACCACAGAATGCTAATTATTCACAAAATTCCCCTCAGAGCCAATCATACTCTCAACAACTACCTTCAGGTAGCCAAAATCAGTCACCGGTGTATCCTCAGCATTCACCACAGTCCGTACCTACAAATTATCCACAATCATCTCCGCAGACACCATCGAGTTATTCTCAGCCCTCTCCACAGCAGCCACCAACACCGAATTATAATCAACCTTCACCACAAGCAGCGCCTGCTAACTATTCTCAACCATCTCCTCAACAACCACCAACTTACTCACAACCATCACCACAACAGCATTCGAATTATTCTCAACCTTCTCCACAACCACCGCCAAGTTATTCACAACCTTCTCCTCAGCAGCCACCAACGTATTCGCAACACTCGCCACAGACACCAGGAAGTTACTCTCAACCTTCCCCTCAGCCACTTTCAAATTACTCCCAACCTTCGCCACAACCTCCTGGATACTCACAACCATCACCACAGCCACCCTCTAGCTATCCCCAACCATCTACTCAACCTTCAAATTATAATCAACCATCTCCTCAACCTCCAGGTTACTCGCAGCCTTCCCCTCAACACCCACCTGGGTATTCACAACCTTCACCACAGAATTTAGCCTATTCTCAACCTTCACCTCAAAATTCAGGTTATTCGCAACCGTCTTCTCAACAACCTCTGAGCTTTTCTCAACCTTCTCCGAAACCAACTGCCAATTACTCTCAACCATCTCCTCAACAGCCACCTAGTTATTCACATCCTTCCCCTCAGCGACCTCCAACCTATTCACAAATGTCGCCGCAGCAAGCTCCTGTGAGCACTTATTCTCAACCTTCCCCTCAACAACCGCGGAATTATTCTCAACCATCGCCACAACAAACATCCAACTGTCCTCAACCATCAGCATCTCAACCAACAGCAAATTATTCCCAACCCTCGCCACAACAACCATCGAATTACACGCAGGTAGTGAAGAACTCAGACAATTATCCACAAAACGCAGCACCTGTATATCCTCCTCAAAGTTTCAAACAAAATCCATCCTACTTACCACTTGGAAGTGAATCTGATAGAAGAGCTGAGTATCTCAAATCCACTGAGGGAAAATCTCAGAGTGTTGTAGAACAGCACAGAAATTTTGTTGGACAAAACGAACCAACATTGAGCCCTAATATTGCACACCAAGTGTATCAAGGACCAAATCAATATCCAACAGCTTATGGAAACACTTTCTCAGGTTCGGATCGACCAGTGAATATTAACACAGACCCACAAAGACCTTCCTCGAGAATTGAGGAGCAAAATCCACATCAACCGCAAGAAAGACATGGCTTCCCAGCACCTAATGACTCTTTGAACGTTCAAAAATACGCTCAGGCAATTACGCAACAGCGACCCTTCCTATGTAAGCCTTCCAGTGGTGGAGAACAACTCCAGCCCGCGGATCAATCTCAGTTGTTGAGTTTCCAGCAAAATATACCTCCACACGAGTCTTTATATCAGTCAGCGACAGGCTTCCAAACGCCACCGTATCCAATGCCGAATTCCAGTTGCAGGCCTGTTTATCCAAGTCCACATTACTTCGATACAAGTGCCAAGGGTTCACCTGTAACACCTACCACAAGTAATCTGGCTCCTGTGAAGAAACGCATGTACAATGAGCCGGCTGAATCATCAAGGAATCTCCCGCAGGATCCAAGTCGTCCACAGGATCAGTTTGGATTCGATCCAATAATGTCATTATCACAAGCTGAACCTGTACCCGGTGGCCAGTTTGATAGTACATTTGGATCTTTGGCGGATTCTGTAGCATCCAATCCTGCCTACGCAAGGCTTGGTCTTGGAATAGTGGGAAGAGGTAACAAGGAGCAGCAACAGCTTCTGACCATTCCAAGACCCCCAACCAAACCAGATCCTATGACGTATGCTCGGAGTCCTGCACCAACTTCTGATTTAGATTTGAATCTTCTCCAAAGTTTAAACGCCACAGTAAAGAATCCAGGTATGCTGTCGGTATCGCGTCGTCCTGCAGAAGTACCAGCCGCACCAGCTAACACCAAAGCCAAAAAGAGTAGGAAAAATAAACAACAACAAAACGTAGCACCTGTTCCTCCTCAAGGAAACATAGAACAACAGAGTGGAAGTGCAATTCCAGGTTTTCCACAATATTCAACCAGTCCTGCAGATCCAATCGCTCTGAAAAACGCATCGATAGTTCCACCAGGCGGAAGTGCTTTTAATTTTGCAGCACCAAGCGGGAATGCAAACAGTTCACCGTTTTACGACAAGGACACTGCGGCCGTTGCCACGTTCGCCTTTCTTGACGAGTTCAGGAATCCTAGTAGTTACTACAACATGGCCCTCAGACAGCAGCAGCAACAACAGCAACAACAGCAAGGCACACCGGTTACAGACGCCTCGCAGCAGGCCTGCAACAAATTGAATAATCAACCACCTCGGAATTATCCTCCACATCCATTTTTACATTCAACGCAACGTTCGGCCGCGTATGGTCCGCCAGTTTCAGCGTATGTCGGTCCGCATGGACCAAATTTGGGAGTGGATCCTGCATATCAGCAGTATATACATTCACTCTACGCATTACAGCCGCCTCCGCATCATCACAGACCATCCTGGCTCTAGCCCTTGAAATCTACTTAGAAAGGCAATTATTGCGTATCTCTTAGAGAGGGAAAAGCTAGTATAAAACAAATAAACTGAAGAAGGAAAGTTAGATAGACAGAGAGAGTATGACGATATAGCTCTCTAAATTTTGTTATTATTTTCAAAAACTGCTCCCAGTTTTACACATTCTTTTTTATCTGACAAGATTTCTCGACATTTTATACATTTTATCAGGATTCCCAGCTTTTATTCCTTAATATATATGTAGTAATATGTATATAATATAAAGTTATATTTGTGACAAGACGTGAATCAGGAACTCTCCACGGTGAAGCATTAGGATCTATAAGGATCTAGTTTAGCTCCTGATTCATGTCTGGATCAGTAGATATCGTTCAAAGAACTAGACAGCTCTATAATGACCTAGATATAAGTGGACTACCAATCTAAAGAGATTTCTGTACAATATATTTGCGTACACTGCCATGAGTGTGCGTTATGTAGAGTACGTATATGTAGTGATAAGCAATAGAGTTAAGATAGAACCTTTTCTTTGTACATAACATACATATCCCCAAAAGGCGGTGTCGTGCAGTTTATATAGACAGATTCGCAGCGCCAAAGACATTACGAACTGCAATGATTAGGATCATCCAGGATGATGCGTAGTGAAAAGAAAGAAGACAGAGTAAAAAATTACGTATTCCTGATTAATCTATTACCCCACCTGTATTGATTTAAATGAAATATTGATACAAATGAAGTCTGGAGAATTATATATATAAATATATATATTGTAAATGTGTATGGATGACAGAAATTAAAACACAGTTTGTTACAAATAGTTATTTCTTTTGCAAACCATTATTTGAAATTGTAATTCAAACAAATTCATTAAATACGATGAAAATAATGAGTGATAAATATGGTAAGGTTTTTGATGGATGATTATGTTCTTTAAATTAGAGTAAGTGTACATTACAATCTGATTTAAGTATATTTATAGATGGCGGTACTAGTCACAAATTGTACATACACAATTGTATATATTTTCAAGATCTCAAAATGATTCTAGATCCTTTTATTCTAAAGATAGTATTCATACTCTAATTCTTTTAGATAAGCGCTATTTGATTAACGGCACGTAGAGTGAACTTTATTGAAGCGTGATGTACTTTGAAATTTGAAACTAACCTGGTACGCAGTAATTTAACCTGCTGATTCAAGCGAATAAATCACATTTCATTTTTACTTAGTAATTTTAATATTTAATCTATTTTGTACATGATAAGGATCAGTGCAATTAATGAAACTGGAGGTAAGACATATATTGAGATGTATTTTTTTCGTTTTGATTAAATTTGTCGATTATTTAAGCATTCTGGTCGGAATATGTGAGAGATACCTATTTTTTTTATGTTTTAGGTCGGTGAAGATACTTTGATTTCATATTTGATCAAATTTATACAGTTTCATCATGTTGGAACATCTGAACAAAGAATTGGTTCCTATGAAGGCACATTATTTTCTTTATAATGCAGGTTTGCAAATACTCTACTTACAATTGATTCTCAGATAGTTGCTTGACATTACAAAATTTTGTTATTTGTTGTTTAGCTACTGGACCTATTATATCTTTTCTACCAACAATTGCAAAACAATTGGGATTTTCTAGTAGCCTTGTGGGCACTATTTTTACTATTCTGCCTATCTCAGGATTAATAGCAAAACCACTGTTTGGTGGTTTGGCTGATAAATTTAGACTGCACAAAACATTATTCCTTATATTTCAAGTCATTCTTACTATTGGATTTTTCACAATCAATTTTATTCCTGAAAACAGTGCAGAAGTAACCTTTACTTGCAACAATCAAGTTGCATTTATAGAAGTTTGCTCCCCAAAAGGATTTTCACCCAATGTAACTTATGATGCATTAAATTCCATTACACTGTACTCCAATTGTCAGGTACAAATTATGTTACATTCTACATATGTAAACAGTATCATATAGTATACATTAAATAAACTGTAATCTTCATTGCTTGATTTTCAGCTGACCTGTACTGTAACCAATGACACATACAATCAATTGTGTTCTGCCTGGCATGCAAAACAATTTTGTCCATTAGTTGGCTCGAATGTCATAGAAGGAACAACATTTAACTTTATTTTAGGGTTTAATATGCAGCAGAACTTAGGAACAAACAATTGTATAAACGTACGCGTATTGAACATGACATTCTCTGATAAAGTTGTGCACAAACCTGCCTGTAGTTCTAACTTGAGAACCTCGTGCATGGCAAGCTGCCGTAATAATTCCATCATGAAAAATTTACTCGAGGAAGTAAGGAATGGTCAGAATGAATCACAAACCTCTACATATCAATTTCATTTATTTTTATGGGCAGCTATTGTAAGCTGGGTTGGCATGGCTGTTGTTGTTAGTATAGCAGATGCTATCTGCTGTGCCCTGTTAGGTGATTTTTCATGTATTCCTTTTTACAGGTTGCAATCTATACTCTTATTAAGGTTTTTGAATTTTAGGAGATGAAAACAGAAAGGATTATGGCAAACAGAAAATGTGGGGCAGTATAGGCGTTGGAATTTTTGGAATAAGTGCTGGCTACCTCATAGATGTTTTCAGTCGTGGTCAATCACAAAAAGATTACACCTGCGTATTTTACATCATGCTTATCGCCATGATTCTTGACATTATAGTATCATTTACTATAAAGAAGGTACAACAAAAACTATCATTCAATCGTGTATGACAGAATTTGTAGAAAACAACAAAAATTTATACATTTTTAGAAAAATATTGAGTACTTTAAAGGGGATCCATCAGTTTTGTGGGAATTATTGTCTGTCGGAAAGGAAGGTAGAGTGCTAGTGTTTGGCTGGTGGTGCATCGGGGCAGGAATGTGCACTGGTGTAGTTTGGAACTTTTTATTCTGGTACGTTGAAGACATAGCGGCAAAATCTGAAGCAGCTTGGTTAAAAACTCTTCAAGGATTGCTCATAGGTGTTCAATGTTTCCTGGCAGAGTTGCCTTTTAATTTTATCTCGGGTGCCGTCCTACGTAAGCTTGGCCACGTCAATGTCATGAGCTTCGTACTTCTTATCTACGCTGCTAGGTAGGCTCTCCATATCCTCAATAACATAAGGAAAATCCTGACATTATTTGCAATTACAGGTTTATGGCCTACAGCATGGTTAGGAATCTGTGGGTATTTTTACCATTAGAAATATTACATGGTCCCACGTTGGGACTGTGCTGGCCCACAATGATTTCCTACGCGGACAAAGTTGCGCCTTCTGGCATGAGAGCTACTATGCAGGGTTTCGTAGGTGCTGTGTTTGAAGGTGTAGGTCAGTAATCATCAATAATTTGCTATAAAACATTATTTATAAATAAATAGGAATGAAAATTATAATTAAGAAATTCTTCACAGGCGTATCAGCAGGCAGTTTATTGTGCGGGTGGCTAATGAATGTTTATGGCGGTGTCGTAACATTCCGAATCTTCTCAGTAGGAGCACTGATTTGGCTAGCAATTTACTGGATATTACAGCTACTATTACAAAAAGTTAAAGCGAGTCCTATTCATCAAGGCCATAATCGTGAGTAGGAACGATAGTTCACTTGTAATACTGTAGTGTGGGGCTGTAGAACTGTAGAACAATAAAATTATAGTAACTGTAGTTTCCAATATTCCCATAGTTTCTGACACTCGTAGAATCCAAAACTCTCGTAGTTTCTAGTACCTATTTCCGTAGACAGAATATGTACAGTAGATACAATTACACTATGTAATTACACATTATATGTCTTGCCTAACAATCCTCGTAGATACATTAATAGTATTGAGTCGAGTTCCATTGTCAACTAATGATCAGGAACAAGGATAATGTTAATAAACACACACACATACCACGCGTGCGCGTGCACACACACACACATTTAAAATCTGATTTTTTATATAATTAATTGATTTTTCCTTGTGCTGCTTCCAGATTTAGCCAGTTATGCAACCCCTGATGATGCGATCCTCTTGACAATGAACCAGGAACTGCAGACCTACTAACAGGAAGACAGTAATTAGTAAATAAAAGCGCGCAGCGCCAAAGTGATAGCAGAACAAAACTGCTGGAACAGCTTGAAAGGGATGGATGGGTCTTATAATTTTATCTTATCCATCACATTATCTTAATTGCTATATTACAGCATTAACCGACTTCTAAGTCGTCTGATAATTTACTCTATGCGCGCAACGAATTACTTTATGACGTGACAAAGTAATACAAATCGAGCTGGACGCATTTTTTGACATGCCTATGGAAACTGTGGAAGTGTCTTATTTAATGTAGCCGATTAGATGTCACACAATGTAACATACATATAGAAGAATTTATACGTTCAGTATTAGAAAATGGCACTGCTATTATGTATAAGTAACGTGTATGACAACACGTATTAATATATGTATTTCATCATATTTTGCTACCATAAACATAACAAAAAGATCTTACGTCTCTCCTGTATCAAAAGATAGCATTAGGGATTACAGGAAATAAAATGATTGGAGAGAAGGTGTTGGCTCAATTTAATAAATTGATAAAACCAGTATAGGATTGCTCACAAAATATCTCAACTTTTATTCAGAGTGAAATCGTCTTGATAAAAGCTTTCGATCCAAAGGCTCCATTGCCGTTTCTCCATCCATGGACCGTGATCATGCAACGCCGAGGTTGCAGTTCAGTTACTTCTAATGTATCCAGTGTTTAGAATTAACTGAACGCAGCTTTAACGTTATTTTTTTACTCTTTCCCATTATCTTATCCATGGATCGTAATTAATCTATCGATTAGAAGATACTAAGAATTATTCTCCATTGTTTCCGGTGCAACGTACACCTGCACAATATTTTGTTCTCGTGCATGGTATTGAGGAAACAAAACAAAAACAGTCACAGCAGTCGAGCGCGAAAGGCGTGATCATCAATATACAATTATTACTGTTTTTTATGCGGCGCTAATCTTCCGATCTTTCATACTGTCGTTGCTGCTGTTGCGATTGTGTATTGGAACGAGATGGACTTGTCACTAAGCTTGGTGCGGGTTCAACGATCGCCTGCAGATTTGGAATTTCACCGGCAGAGTCACAACAGTCATTCATCATGATGCCAGTTCCGGCGTGGAAGGCGAGACTTCCTTCGCTGGAGGAAGCGAGACTGGCCGAGAGAGGTGGCGAACGTTCCTTTGGAGACGCTGATGATGCCAGGTTCATCATGGCTGAACTAGTACTGCAGGTTGCAGCTTCTAGGGTCCCGTGAAGTTCAAGTATACGACCTTCCAAGAGAAGATTTATTTCGACCTGGGCTTTATACTTGGACTCTACAGCACGCAGTTCTGCCTCGTGTCGCTCCTTTGCTTCTTGGAGAAGACGTTGCTGATCGATTAGCTGTGCTTCCTTTTTAGTCTCGCGTATTTCTACTTCGCCTAGACGAGACCTCAAAGCTTCAACGAGAGAACCGCGTGACTCCAATTGCCGACGTAAGCCTGTAGAAAGAGTAGTAAATTTCGTATTAAATATTTGTATTATGAAAGATTTAGACATTGTCATGTCCTATTTACGCACTGGATAACTCCTCTGCGTAAGCTCTTTGGATCTGTCCTGCTTCTTGTCTGGCCATTGGAGTTGGTCCGCCAGAACGTTCATGTAGCTTTAGCTGTGCCTATGTAGAATATTACAAATATATATAAAAATATGGGCAAATTTTACATAGAAATTATTCGTACGTTCGTACGTAATTTTACATAGAAAACGTACTTCACCCAAAAGAAGAAATCTTTTCTGTACAGTGTCGAGGGTGCGTTTTAATTCTTCCCCGCGATTCGCAGCCTTTAGAGCATCCTTGAGCTGGTGCGCTGCTTCGAAGAGGGCAGCTTCGGCAGCCTGGGTCTGGCGCTCGCCTGCAGCTACTTTCTTTTTTTCTTCCTTAATCTCCAATTCCAAGGACTCTACACGGTCCCTTAACAATTTGCTTTGCTGTTGTTCTTCTACGCACTTTTTTAACAGTATCTAATAATTATCCAATCACCATGTTCTAATGCATGATGTAGCATTCCTTATGAAATGGATACATACATTCGTTTGCCAACGATGAAGAGCTTCTGCAAATTCCTCTTCAGCAGCTCGAGCTTCCCTCTTGTTACGTTCCAATTCATTTTTCAATGCATCCACCTCCTTCTCTGCCGTTCGTAACATATCGGTCTGCAAAATGTATGTACATTATGCACATCATTTTCAAGAAATGTATCGCTGCAACAAGTTTTGACAAGAAATTCGGAGGTACCAAAGCAGAATTGTGTTCTTCCAGAGCTCGCGAATCTCGCAGTCTACCAAGAAGTCTTCTATTGCGTTCCGCATGAACTTCCCGTCGTTGTCGTTCGAATTGCAGCTGCATCTGCATAAGCTGCAACTGTTGATTGACGCCATCCATGTTCAGGCCTTCCTCATCTCCAGCATCATCACCTGGGTCATCCTCGGAGCCTTTCTTTCTTTGCTTCTGCTTTACAACTCCTACTTCTATAAAAAGTGCGGCCTCCTTGTACCATTCGATTATCTTTACCAATAAACTAATTGTGTCATTGAATGCAACTCACTCGATTTATTACTTTCACTAGAAATACCCCCAGCCCGAGAACACATCTCCACATAACGATCTACCATGGAACTTGGTGACAGTCTAGAATAGGAACTCTGCCTAGGAGTCTGATGCTCCGTTCTATAAGTCCTTTGCGAGAAAATTCCTACGAAAAGATGTTCATAGGGAAGCAGGTCGCATGTCTGCGTTCCAGCCTCCTCAGTCCTTTTTAGGCCAACAAGTCTTCCCCCATTCCCACCTTTCAATTTATTCTCAATTTTGATCTCTGGACAAGACTTCACTCTGCGAACCTAACGATGATCAATGTTAATGACCGAATCCTGATCGTCCCACATCTCTAGGACATACTGATTCTTATAAAATTACCTCACTTATGGGATGTACAATTTGGCACGGTACTGTAGACTGACATTGAGAGTAGAAACGGAATCTTCGAACCTTTGTAGACAGATCAGCCATTACTCCACGTGCTCGTTCCTCGTCGTACTGTTCAGGACGACCATCAGAGTAGACTTCTAGTCTAGCTGAGCTAACAATCTCCAATACCTAAGAACCAAAACGATGAGGCCTCACAGTCAGGTTTAAATTTACAAATTTAAATTCAATGAGAAATATAATGAATCTAAGCACCTCTTGATCTTCCTGCCAGGAATCATTCTTTCCATTCTGATTAAGCTCTATGTCCAAAATTCTTCCATCCGTGTCACTAGAATTCGTAACCTGAGTCTGCTGAAGGAAACTCTGTCTCTCGGCAACGATTTTCCCGATTTTCTGTGATAGGATAGTCTGCGAATTAATGGCAACATCTCCACTGACAAAGAGTCCTGTGGAAGAGTTTAAGGGCGTCGGTGTAGGTGGTCGTGAATTTCCAGCAAGGCTTCCATTTCCAAAGGTTCCTAATGAACGAACTGCAGCAGACCCAATAGGAGGTTGCCTCGTGGACAACTGCCTTAAATCCTATTGATGATAAATATTCTTTCAGCTAATGATTCTAAAATAGTTAATTAATGAGTACTTGGCTTCTTTAATGCAGTACCTTAACCGGAGTTGTTTCAGGTGTTGCCTCCACAGCAGCTTCTGGAGGTGATGTGCCACTCCTGTTATTGTTCGGCGTTGATGGCGCAGAACGTGGCTCGTGTGGAGGAGCTTGTAACGTAGGTGGACTGTGAGATGGAATTGCCCTACTTGGCGACCAGAATGTTTCTTCTTCCCCATTACTCAGTCCTGCGGTTGACAACCCTCCTGATCCACTCAGCGGTATATAAGCAGTCGGATGATCTACAAAAGAATAGAAATAATTTTCCGTGATTAACTGTTCTTCCAAAATTTTTTGAAGAACTATTTGATCAAGTCACAAATGAACCTAGAATCGGAGTAAAGCGAGAGTTCATGGACATAGGTGTTTCCTCCTTTGATCTGTCCAGCGCGAAGCGGCCGCATTCTGCTACGATGTCGTGATGCTCCATTTTCTTCCATCTTTAATTGAAATGAACTAATAAATAAACGCGCTACTAGATTCATCAGTCATAGAATGATGGTATAATAAATAAACTGTACCTAGCTGCAGAGGTTTCGGAATCTTTAGACGCAGTCACGAGAAGAGGATGCATGCGCACCGAGTCCAACATTGGTCTTACAGTATGCGTGAAGGTTGCATGCTGATCTCGCTGAATATACTGCTGCCTCAAATATGCAATAAAATTGCAAGGGTACATGGCGTATAGTCTATGAAATAAGCTGTACAATCCCACCTACGATGCATATAAATAATCCGTCTGAAATATGATGAATCCTTAGATTATATAATTTTGTAAAATACCTGTAGGTGTAGGAGATAGAGATGATCTTTGTCCATGTTACCGGAACAAGAAACTGACGACAGACTTGTAGATGATGAAAAGAATGACGACTGATGATGGTGATAGGACGCCAGACGCCCAAATACCTCGAAGATTTCTTGTAAATATGGACCAAGAGCTGCAGGCAGCATGGGCAATAAAGTGACCAAAAGCAATAGGGCACTCATTAGTGATAACATGTCTCCTGCTACCTTCAGTAGCTTCAGGAGTTCCCTAAAGAGTGCATGACTGGCGAGTTTATAAAGCCAGGTTGGTTGCCGTCGAGCCACATGGCCCAGTAGAGTAAGAGCTTTAACTCTCTGACTTTCATCGCCTTTGGCAAGAGCCTCTGTGAGACGATCCAGCAGATGTCTGTCATGTGGCTCACGTACACCAGCTAATACTTCCACTGCTCTCAATGAATTTGTAGACAGGTAGTAATCAAACAGCCCATTTACCAGCCAGCTGTCCTTTACTGCATTGAATTAATTTATGAAAGTTTTCATGATTAATTCTTTGACACTGGAGTAGCATTGTAATACGTACTCGACAAGAAGTGATCATGAAAGACCTTCTTAATTTCTTCAACATCCGCAAGTTTGTTAGACTCGAGCAGGTGAAATAGGTCCCCTACCCCTAGGGCACCTATGTTCATCTTGTGGACAGAGAGCGTTGGACCGCTCAAGGTAAACTGGCAAAGAACAAGCTCTTTGATTATGCAGTAAGAAAAGTATTAAAGTATCCAGCCAGGATGGCAAAACTTCTTGTAGCCATTGGGTGGTTATTAAATCTGGCAGGCCTTGCGAATAGCCTTGGCTCACGTCCAGCCCCTGCAAGGAGAACCCTACGTAATGCTTGAACCATCATCAAACACATCTTGAAGCAGCTTTCAAAGATGTATTAAATGAGACATTTTGAATGTAAATACTTAAAGATATGCCAGAACGGTCTCTGACAAGGATGTCGTCGAGAGGACAAGCTCAGGTTCAGTAAACTTCCCAACTGTCAGTGGCTATTTGGTTTACCGCATAAAAAAGTCTCCTTTACCTGCCATGGTATGTTCAACGGGACAGTCTAGTCCAAGATCGACCAGGAAGGCCATCGATGAAGATGACCTTCCATAAGACCGCTCTAGCTCCTCTTTAAAAGTATTCTTTTTGAATCAGCTGTATTAACGATAGGAACTTACCCGAGGTTCATCTAGTGTCTCGGGTAGGCTTCCGTGGGGGGGGTCTATGGCGACTGGTTGCGGGCTGCTGGCGCTAACGTCGCTCGCCGTCCTTGTCGCATGAACGTAGGAATCATAGGAATAGAGGAATGGAGCATAAAATGAGACTTTAGATGCTTCAACACCAAATAAATTTGAAGACGTGTGGGAACGAACCGGATGTCACCACTGTGCGCCACCTAACAGAAGACTAGTGCAGGACCGAAATAATGGAGCGCCAATTTGAGACAGCCGATTCAGTATTATGTTACTGATTAAGATATTCATTCCCTGTAATTACTATATTTGTATAAGTGTATTTTATGGCTTTCATAGACCTTTTATATACCTACGACTTGGATGCTCTTACTGATTAAGAAACAGAAAATAAAGCATGCAAATATTCACCAGAAATACTAGTCTTGGAATAATCAGAAATCAGGATTTATAGTTTTATATCGGAAAACATTCTTATATCTGATGGGAAAAAAAGGGAGGAAGAAGGAATATCAATGAAATTTCTAGTACGGTGGTAAATTATATTTTTCTCTTTTACTGTAATCAAATCATTTGATTTTTGTGATTTATATATATATATATGTATGTTTATTAATAGTGAATGTATTGTAGATTTAACTTAGCTCTAAGATAAAAATCACACTTTTTTTACAATTTGTACAACGTCCTCATCGCAGAGCACGTGATCCTTGCCGACTTTTTGCGGTTGATGCTTCACTGAAGAACCCCATACCAGTGCACTGTAGATACATGATAGTTACATAGTGTCACATTCTTATTAAATGCTTATAATACAAAATACCTACTATTTGAACTCTTTAGAAATAGACCGATGCAGTTTATTGCAGAAATCTTCGACAGTTCTCCTTTCGGTATTCAGCACTACTGGAGAATTGTAATCAGGAAGTTGCCCCTTTGGTTTGGTGTAACTGTAACAAGGGATTTCATAACGATGTCAGTAAACTAATGGATGCCAAATGTTGAAGTTAATACTTTGATTTTGTAACTTACATTCTAACAAGCTGAAGATAATCCCACATTTTCTCCAATAAATCATCAAAGTTCCATTTGTGATGAGCTGAGATTGGTACGCAGTGAGGAATTTTGTATATAACGTCCAGCTCCTCAATACTTATTTGATCTGTAATAAAATAAGAAATAAAGTGCTGTAAAAAAATTTGACTTTCACTTGTATCGAACACAATATTTTTACCTATTTTATTTAAAAGATAAATGCAGGGTACGTATACCCGATTTCCTTCAATGACATCAATGAGATCATCAGAAGTAGCATCGTAACGTAGCGTTATATCAGCATTATGAATTCTATATTCAGACAGAATAGATTTTACCGTATCCAAGTCCAGCTCGGATTGTGCACACTGCAATTATAAAATTGGTTGTTTATTCTTTTATAACTGACAGTATATAGTGTTTTAAAGAGTTCTCAACTACCATAGTCTGGAGGTTGATGCCACCCTTATCCTTTTTTCTGAAGTTGATGTTTGGAGGCTGCTTATTCAGTCTTAAACCAAAACCTTCCAGCTCGTGTTCAATTAGCCTCTTATGTCCAAGAGGTTTCAAAACATCGAGAACTATGAAAATTAAACTGCATGTTCTTGCAACAGCAATAACTTGTCGTCCACGACCTTTGCCATCCTTTGCTCCTTCAATGATACCAGGCAGATCGAGTAGCTAAACCAGTATAACTAATTAATATCAAAATACCAGCGAGTACCTCCGATTTGAGAATAATAACCAACCTGTATTTTTGCACCCTTGTACTTAATGCAACCAGGGACAGTAGTAAGGGTAGTGAATTCATAAGCAGCAACTTCGGAATAAACACCAGCAAGCGTACTCAGAAGTGTTGACTTGCCAACAGATGGAAAACCTTGGAAATTATTTCAAAACATATTCATTGCCATTATGTACATCTTTTGTCGTTAATATTAAAAAATATTTATCTCGCATTACCAACAAAACCGATACGGGCGTCACCAGTTTTGGCAACTTCGAACCCTTGCTCCCCGCCGCCGCCGCCGCCTTTTGGTGTAATCAGTTCTCGCCTAAGCTTAGCAAGTTTTGCCTTGAGGAGACCAAGATGCCCGGACGTGGCCTTATTCTTTTGCGTCCGAGCCATCTAAAGAAAAAAAAAGCTTTTGAAAAAAAATTCTCAAACCTAAGTAATCAACTACAGAGCTAGTAGGTTACCTCAGCCTCGATTGAAGCAATCTTCTCAAGTATGGTACTCATTGTAAATTCCTCTCAATCAACAACCTTCTTGAAGCAACGAATAATGTTTTTACCACGGATCCGACACCGGTTTTATTTACGCTATAACATAATAACAAAAGTTAAAATCAACACGTGCGCGATCCTAGCTGTAAAGAAACAGACCTCAAAAATGTCAACGTCATAGAATAAATACAGTTAGAATTGCTTGTTCTTACGAAAATACTGGAAAATACAGACATGTTGGATCTAGGAAGTTTCAGTGACTCTATTCCCTAGATACGCAGAAATCCCTAGGAAATCTATCTTACCGACCGTCAAAGTCGTCAAAGGATCTTCAAAACGCTTCACGCAATGACCTAGTGATGTCCTTCTAGAAATTCACCCCGTAAGAGGGTGGTGTCTCCGGTAGGGATACACTACATGGGACACAGGGAGAATCGATCTAAAACTAGGAGTCGCCGCAGTAAGTGCCGGGGTAGGAAGCCACTGTTACAATTTTGCCCATATGCGCTAGTGGAAATCTTCAGGGGAATCGGGTAATCGGTCAGGGCAGACGTGGTTAGCCGGTGGTGCAACCCCGTAGTAATGAAGGATTCGAGAAGTAAGAAAACGTCGCACGTTCGTTGGGAACGTCCCGCCCGTTAAAGATAGGGTCCAGAAGGAGAGAAGAGCGGGAGAGCGAGAGAGGGTGGCGAGATCGAGATAGAGTAATAGGAAAAACGAGAGAGGGTGATACGATCGCGAAGAGAGACAGATAGAAACGAGAGCAAACGAGGAAAGTAGAGCGGGAGACTTAGAAATCAAGAGAACGAGTGAGAAGAGAGGAAAAGGAGCGAAAGGAAGAAGAGCAAGAGAAGAAGGAGGAGGAGAAAACGGACAGGAGTAAAACGAAGAGAAATAAAAAAATAACGGAAGTGTAAACCTTAGCGAATGTGCGGGGCGTCGCACGTAAACGGTGAACAGCAAATAGCAAGAATAATGCAACGTACTACGTTACGGTTCTACTGAACAGTGCTTGCGGGACGGTCCCTTGAACCTGCTGGGATATGACGTAATGGCAAGAGAGGTATGCATCCCTAAGAATCCTCCCATTTTTTTTATTAATCATTCGTTATTCACTTCTGACTATCGTCCAACACATTAGACCGGTATACAACGAGTATCGTTCGAAGTTAACGAATCAATATTCCGAGAAGTGTAGTATCTTTGCGTGAACGCCTATTACGATTGCTTTACTTCCATAATTTAATTTTGACAAAAAACAAAGAAGTTATAAAAGTTCCAAAAATTATCTCAGAGCATTACAATCAAGAGTGTTTCGAATATTGAACGCATTTCTGAGACAGCATCCTTTCGTTTCTTTTTTTTTTTTTCATGGGGTCGGTGACACCCTCTTTTTTTCCTTATCCTCAATTCTACTTAAACCTCTTTTTACCTTTTTATTTCATCCTTAAACGGCCCTGATATATGTATATAGATATATATATTTAAGGATTTTTCGAAACATTAACAGCCTTGGGTTTAAAAGGCGGTGCGGGTTTCTTTCGATTTTCGTATCTCGAGGATGATTGAATGAGGTCAGTGTTTTCGACCATAAGTTGCGCCTGAGTCTGCGCATTAGAAGGCTTAGCGCCACCCTGTTGAAGCGAGGATACCGGGGCAAACGCCGTTTTACTCGTCCGCATGATTTTTCCCCTATTCAATGCGGTATTACGTGATGCCGCACGAATTAAATGATAACGTATTGTTATATCATAGACCGCTGATAATACCGCGATACTGATTACTCGCGATAGAGGATAATAGTGGTGCGTATTGCGTATGGCCTATTTAATTATTATTCAATATTATTATCATTATTATACAAATATTTTTCAATACGGTTATTCTTATATACTCTACCATCTCTCTCGATCCCCCTTTCTTTGCTATATTTAAATTGCATTATATATTTATTAATATCGATTATACATATATTATTTGTTACGTGTTCTTCTGCAGTATTTGTATTATATATACACATACAAATTAAAACAAATACAATATGTATCTATAATATATCTTGCATCTTGCGAGTATCAAATTACTTATGAAGAATATATTCCATTATATTTTATGATATAAAATTGTACCCGATATATCATTTGATTGTAATGCGATATACATAACCTGTATTATATATAGTATTTAGTTTTTATTCATAATTTCTTTATGCCTGTATCTACTATACACTACACGCACACGTATTACGTATCCTCATATAGTTTTCTTATTATAGCAACGCTATTTTTATTTTGTACTTAATTCGCTGCTGCAGCAACACGCGACACCGCAGCGGCGACTTGGGTGGTGTCTAAATAAATGTCTTTATCACATATGATATTTTATGCATTATTTTATTCGCTCGATTACTTCACTAGTATGCAATACGTCTCGAGTAATATATATCACTAGTGTTGATAATTCCGAATAATTATCCAATTATCTATTACGGCTTTTTTTATTCTTTCACGTTGTGACAGTCGCGCGATATATTTTCATTCGGTAGGAATGATTAATGAAATTCGGAAAAAAAGTTAACATCAATTTTCATTTGCTTCCAAAAAGTTAAAATAAAGGAAGGAGAGGACCCGGGCTATATGTAAATTTTCGTTAAATTACGGGAATCTCGAAAAATACAATATCAATCGTGCTTCAGTGTTTAGCGGATCGGCGTATTTAGTCATATTAGTCCCATTTAGTCCACATAAGGATGCATACATAAAGGAACTTTAAATGAATAAAAACGAACAGGTAATCCATTTTTTATCAATATAAAGTTTTATTACATGCACATACACAAGCGTATTTTATCTTGTGAAGGATTTGTGAACATTTTTTATTATAATTTCTGATAAGAGGATTATGTAATTATTCGTACAGTCGTGTTCAATAATTTTGTATGCATTTGCATTAGTATATTTTATTTATTTATACACGAATATGTTATAATTTTAAATAATGTTCAATCCTGCGTCCCCAATTGTTCCTTAGAAACATTTCAATCTCTCGATATACCCGAAAGCTTGCTTTACTTTTTATATGTATTTCTTTTTTTCTAATGAATACTCTGAGATATTATTTTGTTTCTCTGTCTGTATTTCTAACGCTATCCTGCTCCACGAGGTCGTCACGTTTTAAACCACATCGCGTCACCATTGTGTGTGGGTATCGCACACGTACAGCATCCCCGTAGAACTCCCGTGTCCCACATTTCATTATCACTCGTCCTGTGATTCGAATTGTTCAGTATTTCTCTCGGCCTCTTTTTTTCTGTCCACTTGAACACAGGAGTTACGGAGCAAGAGACCATTTAAGATATGGGACAGCTGGCGAAATGTAAGAAAGGGACTGGTCGTTAGCAATTTCGAGGAGTTGCTGCACCGTGGTAAGTAAAATTGCTGAAAAAGTAATTCTGAATCATTCATAATGTTATTCTGCCCCTTGTAGAAATAGGCACGTATGATAAGTCGGCGCATGGCTAAGTATAGTATTGGGTTGCAGGTAAAGAAAAACTCGGAGTGCCTCAGAATGAAAATGTCTGCTTAGTACTCGAATCCGACGGCACTCAGGTCGAAGACGGCGAGTACTTCAAGACTTTGGCCAACAATACGATCCTGTTACTCCTGCGAAATGGCGAGCGGTGGTGTCCAACCGGCGTCGACATCATTCGGGCCGGTACTCTTCATTTCCACTGAGCTACTGATTTACAAATAATCATTCTCTATGACTGAACGCGTAGAGGATTCCTATGTATCTATACAAAGATATACATATATATATATATATACATATGATGAAATTTGGGACAATTGGTATGTGTCGGCAGACAATCGATCTAACGGAATGAAGATTGAGTATTGATATTAGGAAACGATTTAGCGTGGTTGTTGTTAATTTTCTATATGGATCCAGACATAAAGACGATTGCCTACCAACACTTACACTGTTGTCCATCACGAATGCGTCGTATCGTTGAAAGAAACTGGGAGACGATGCATGCACTTTTTGATTTTTATATTAATATTATTAATGCAGAGTAAGGATACTAATAGATTTGATAAAATGATATGTTGGAGGAGGATAGTGATACGTGTGCGTATGTACTGATAGTCCCAAGAGGGAGAGAAATGGGTATCTGAGGATTCCATCTGACGTTAACGTAGTGTTCGTTTGTACCAGCGATATCAGCAATCCCGAAAATAGTCTGCGAGACGATCCACGCGCTGGAGTTACACGATGAGACGCCATCCTGGAAGATCATGGACAATAAAGGCCGAGTCACAGTGGTGCTCCACTGGGACCAGCGAAGCGGTACGTCGGGTTCGTCGCAGCAGGTCCAGCAGCAGGTTCAGCAAGTACAGCAATCCTCGCAGCAGTCAAAACCGCAGGAAGGTGGCCCGAGCTCGAAGTACTCGCCGACGAAGAAGGTGGACCACATGGGAGGATCGTCCCAGCGTCCATCGCTGGTAATACAGACGAGCCTGGACAAGTTGGGCTACGTGACTCCAAAGGTACCAGGTTCCCACGAGCCAGGACCGCGTTACAGCAGTCCCCAAATCACTGTGATAAATCATGACGATATGGTACAGAAGAGTTTTACTAGTCCGAGTAATAGTTCCTACGGGTCGTCGCAGCAGCACGGCGTGCTTGGCGGAAGGCTGGTGAAGCAGGGAACGAATTCCTTCGAAAGCACGACCATTCATATCCACACGCCGGAGTGTTCGAATCACATCCATCAGCCGGTAGTGGCGCAGCGTAACGGAAGTCCCGTGAACGGAGGCGAGGGCGGCGGAGCCAGCGAGTGCGACTTTCACTGCTGCGCCTTGCACGAAGAGGGACGCCGAATAGCTGTTCACAAGTCGGTTGCGACTTCGCCGATTCAGGACGCCCAGACGGCACAGGTACACGCGCAGCAGAGCGTAGCACATGCACAGCAGACTCAGACACCTTCGCCTCAGCCACCTAGTTCACTGTCGGATGGCAGCCGTCGACCTGGCATGGTCAAGGGTCATGTCCGTTTCCGGGACACTGCCGACGAGGATCCTACCGGCGGCGCCGGCGCCGCTGGAGGTCGCTTGCCGAATCCCGCAGCTTTTCATTTGCATCATCATCATCAGCATAATCATCATCATCAGGAGCACGATAGCTCCGAGTCCGAGACCGAGAACACGATAATGGAGGACGAGATCGTCACCTCGGAGAAGTTCCTGCTGCTGATCGACCAGCTCACCGTCGACCAGAAGCATCACCTCAGCATCAAGGACATCGGCATCATCCTCGAGCGTCTCAGCTCGAAGATCCTCGACGTCGAGCGTCTCGATCGCGAGAGCGAGAGCGAGGAGTGCTACAACTGGACGATCAAGGCCATCATCAGGGGAGACGTGCTGCGCGAACTCGGAGTCATTTACAACGGGAACTACTACGCCATCAGCGAGCATCCTGGATACAAGGAGGAGTCCGAGGAGAATAATGAGGATAACGAGGAGGAAGAGGAGGATAGACTTTAATATGACGCTGTTTTACTAGATAGATAGATAGATTATACACCTATTACATGGTTATTAACATAGTATGTACCAGCAGGTAAACGCGAGAGATAACAAACGGGGATGGTACGACACGATGGGGTTGGGCTCGGGGTGGGAATTCGATTTGCGGGGGATGGGGATCTCGGGGTCGTTTTTTTCAAATGTTTTCATAATAAAAAACACACATGCATCGTAATAAATCGTAATGACATACCTATATATATATATTATATATATATATATATATAATTAGCTCTTACGACGGTTGTTGAAAAAGGAATGTACTTATTAAAATAGTCTGTATACTTGTAGGAAACATTGGGATACGGAGCATCTCCGTAACCGTCCACAACACTGCCCTATCTAAAACAAACAATATGAATATATTATAAAAGTTCAATCCTGACATTCAGATCTCTTGCGTATATTCTTCTCTTCTTTCTCTTTTTCTATTTATTTACATCCTCCTCGTCATCGCTTTCCTTTTGCCAAATATCCGTCGTCCGCTCACCCACGTCACATCCTCTTGGTTATATTTCAACTCTGAACGCCGAAAGTCACTACGACGACTGGGAAGCGGCTCGTGTTATGCAAAGTTGCCAACTTCAGCGAATTTAATGTCAGCCATTGTTATTGTCGACAATGTCGAAGACTGCAGCGCCAACATTAATTGGACAAACTTGTAATACGTTCTGTAGGAATAAAGTTAATCGATACTCGGGGAAAATGAAGAAATCTTTCCTAAGAAATCTGGTTATAGTAAAGTTTTTCAAATTTTATTAGTTTTCGAAATTACAGGACTTCTGGTAAATCAAATTTTAGCTCTATGCAAGCATGAGTTTCTTGATTAAAAATTTCTTAGGTATTCAAAAGTAATCCCAAAGAAAGACAGGACAAGATGAATCTTCAATCAAAAAAAGAATGCGAATAATCCCAAAAAAGATAAGACGAAATGGATCTTCAATTAAAGAAGAATACAAACCTTTCAGAGAAAAACGAGTACTAAGAGCTCCGTAAGACAGTGCCCGAGATTTTTGAAAATGGTCAAAACGCAGTATCGAGTCTCCCAACTAGAGTAATCCGGGAAACCAGGGTGGTCGAGGGTTAGGCGTTATTGATTTGCCAGGAATGACGCGAATGGCGCAGGAATCGATAAGAGGTGGCGTAGTGGGTAGATGTCCAGGAGGCACCGGGAGGGTAGTCGGGCAAGAGGGCTTGACTGTGCGGGTTGAGGGGTCGCAAATATTTTCATAGCCGAGACTTCCACCGTAGGAAGAAGATGGCAGCCGAGGCGTGAATCGAACGCGCTTTCCCGACGAGAGAAGAAGAGCAGAGAGACGGGGACCTCCGTTCGGTGAGAGACTCTCGGTTGGCTCTTGGTGAAAAATCGGTGAATCGGACAGTGTTCAATTGATAAATTACGAATTTTTAGAAAAACTTACGTCACTAAAGAGTTTCGGTGCTTTGAGAGAATTTCGCGAAAGACGGAAAGAGCCAGAGAGACAGAGGCAGGAGTGTGCTCGAAATAGAGAGGAGGACCCAGAGAGACAGAAGGAAAGGGGCAAAAGATTAGCTGACGGTAGAGAGCTACCAGAGAAAAAGAGAAAGAGAAAGAGCATCGAGGAAGAGGAATTCGCTCAAGAGAACGAAGGAAAGGCAGAGGACGGCAACGTCTAGCCGGGAATCTATTTTCTATGGTGGCTAGGTAGTACACCCCGATGGGCCTACCTAACATGAAAAGCTCCGCCATCATAGTGTTTCACGAGCGTCATGTAAAATGGAATTGAACAATGTTGTTAAGACGTAAACATGTTTTGGGTACACTGTGGACTCTTTGTTCTCGTGATTGCTGTACCTGGATTTATTAGCAGCGCAGACAGCACCGCCAAGCGAGGTAACTACTAGCCTAGATCCGAACGACCCGTACTGGGACAAATATACCTCCTCCATATTATTCATTCGTTAATTCATTCGATCGCTCATCCCGTAAATCTGGCTAAAGTTTTATCATTTTCATTAAGCCTATCCGAACTTTGCAAGTAACATTTTCACGGGCTGTTCACAATTTTCGTTTCTTAACGGATTCTCGCTTCTTCCTCCTCTACCATCTCCGCTTCACTTCCCGTTATAAATCTTCACGCTCACCTCTGGAGGGAAGTAACTCGCTACTGAAAGTAATTGATTTCCTTCTCGAGTTCATTCATTTGCTTCAAGAGGTTCCTTAATGGGATTTTAAAAAGATGGATGCACTCACTTCAGATCTCTTTGAAATTTTGTTAATAGTTTTTTTTATCCCATTGTGTCCTAACCAATGCGTTTCTCACTCGACATCCTCTTTATCCGTATTGCTTGTCCCTGATGTTCTCATAAATTTCATACACATTTTTCAGTCTCCATGTTCCCTCCTGTAAGAAAAAAAAATCCTCGACTCTCCCAACTCCGAGTCACCTGGATCGATCTACCTGAGGCGTAACTTATTTCTTGCCGTCACTTTGCTCTTTTATTTGATATTGCCAAAAACGAATTCTCGACCAGAAGATTCACCTTCTTGTGCCAATTGATTTTATCTAAACTCAATTCTAAGTCGGCAACCATCTTACTCGTGGCTCCTTTGTACCTTAGATTCTCATCTCTCCGATAAGTCGTCGCGTATTTGTTTTTCGTTGTCGAAAAATTTGGCGAACAGCATTGACTTTGTTTTAGTGCTAATTATTTATTGCGAAACAAATATCTCGTTCTGTCCAATTCAATTTAATACACACCTGTCTACCTATGTACATTGTCGTCACAGAAAATAGCCAATATGTCTTCCATCCGAGTCCTCGGTAACATTTTTCCAAATTTTATCGAAACCCTTCATTTCGTTTCATTCAATTTCAGATCAAACCTTGATCCAAATCCGCTAATAAATTTATCGATAAATATACACTTATAATATAAATTTATACTTGTTTCGATATTTCATTTTGGACATACCCAATAGCAATTAATTGAATTTGTCATCGCGCGACACGATAAGTCACACACAAATTGGGGCTATCGGTGTTGGTCATTAATATTTCGAACTTGTCATCAATACTCCATTTTTGACAAGACTAATTAAACAGATCCTTTTTATTACAATAATGACAATTGATCGATCAATATTCGCCCACGGGTACGGAGTGTGAGCTACGGAATGATTAATGAAATTCATTAAGTTTATGTTTATGTTCATTTAATGGCGTGTTATTAATTATTTATCAAGCATCACGGTTGACTTTAATTTACGTATTAAGTTGAGATTAATTTGACTTATTGATTTTTTTTATTATTTTGACGAAAAAAAAGGGAATAAAACATGCCTTTCGTTGACAATAAGCTTTTTCTTTACATTTTTTTTCAAACACGTCTATTTTTTTACACGTTAAAATCAAATTTCCCACCTGACCCATCAATTTTTCAGTAAGTTTGGTCTTTCATCTTATAAAACGATCATTTAGCACGTATCGTGAGGCGCGCAATTAATTATAATTTCATAGTTAACAGCCGCGATATTAATGATCACGGTAATTATAAGGATAATGACAGGGGGTGTTGATAATTATGATGATGAGAGGTATTGAGGGGGGAGGTGGAGGAGGGGGGGGGGTCGGTTTGGTTGATACCGTAAAGAAGAGGATGTTCTTTAAAACAGTTTGACACGAAATTAAGGTCGAGTTTGGAAAAATCGATTGGACTCGCGAGATTGAAATGGCAGAGTGCCAGTACTAATTCATTGCCTGGCTTGCTATATACATATATATATATATATATATATATATTTCGTTAAAAGGACAAATTCACCTAAATAATTAGTCAGGCTGAAATTAGACCGTGCACCGTGAAACGCACGCAGATGACCAACTTAACAAAGATCTTTTCACATATTTTTTTGTGCATCCTGCAACAAGCATAGAACTACAGGCAGTGGGCTGTTACTAATTGCATTTGTTAATTTAATTAACATACCCAAAACGAATTTCTTTGTTTTACGTCACAACAATTTGTTCTCATTATTTATTTGCAAAAATTTCGCCCCGGCCTTACAATGTTCCGTACGCCAATTATATTAATCCTGGTAGAGTGGATTCGCGAAATTAAAAATAATCGTAACACGCAGTATTGTATAGTATAAATAATTATGAAAATTAACACAGCAATACGTATGGAGATTATGGGAATCCTGGAGTTATCTTTACCGAGCATATTAATACACATGCGAACCGATAAATTACATTCGTGCTTAACTACGATCGTCCGGTGAATCGTCGTATCTGTGCAGACGCGAATAATCTATATAATCGACTGGCACACGGAAACGAGTTAGAATTAAAAATCAGCGCCACGAGATAGTAGAGGGAGAAGAAGCGGCAAACAGGGTGAACAGACTGATTAACAGTTCTGCCCTCGACATACTGATGAGACCGATAAGGCCCAATAACCTCGATAACAGTCAATCTCCCTGCAATTGTTTTTCAAACAGGCCTGTGCTAACGTGAAAATCGCGATAAAGCCGATTAATGGCAGTTCGAAAGGGAAGATTCGATAAACCGGGATGTCGCAAAATATGATAATAAGAGCGTTCAGTGAAGAGAGCAACGATGGCGGCAGGCAGATAAGCACGAAGTGAAAAAAAATGGTAGAGAAACGATAGAAGGGATGATAAATGTACGTAGGTGGAAAACAAAGCGGAGTGATGGAAGATACAAAGAGAATTACACTGATAAAATAATAAAACCGAGGAAAAAAGTGATTAACAGGACAAAATGGCCGTATACGATCGCAGGACACGCGAAGCTGTCTCGATCGAAAGAAACGGAAGCAGGGCGAAAGAAATGCGAGAAGGAAAGAGAAGGAAGATATTTCTCCTATCAGTCAAGAATATCCATCAGTGTTTGTTGCGCGTCCCGTAGTACGTGACGTTAATTTCTTGGGGATGAAAATGAATAAAAGATCGAAAGCCTCCGACCCAGATAGCTGTATAAGGGTGAAGGTGCATAGTGTACGTAGCGTGTACATCGGGAATGGATATCGCAAATTCCAGCCCCTATGCATTATATATATGTATATATGTACCAGCGATGCACCCACGTGTGCACAGATGCACCGCGGGACTCTTCTTTAATATTAATATTCCAAATGCTAGGATAGCCGTTATCGTAGACGTATCTGTAGACGTTACCGTAACCATTTCTGGTCCCGGTGGAATAAGAGATTGGAACCAGGCCGACCCACGTTGCCTCGATAAGTACGAATGCAGAAGCATTTACCGTGAAACCACTGCGGATACAGTGGGTATACGCGATTCGCACGATTACAGGATCGTATCAAAGATATTCAGTAGGGTGATAATGCCTAATCGTAAAAGTTTAACGTTGCAAGGTATTTATGTGTTTTCGCCCAGCTGTGTCTTTTATGGCGATTCGATTGTTACGTAATATTTGATATACGTATTGATATACCGATAACGTTCGTATCGTCTATAATGACGGAACTTTTTGATGGCCGTTTGTGGGTGTTATCCGTCAGGACGTTTAACGGGGTTTTAGACGGATGACCTTAGGATCTTCCGTATATTCGGAAATTAGCATTCGATGGTAAAGTTGCTGTCCATAAAGGAGTAACTAATGGGATGTCCATCATACTCTTGTTTTTATTTATTCCTTTCGGATTTTTCTTCCTTTTCGGAAGCTTTCAAAGGAACGTAATACGGGTGACAAGGTGTTTAGTTGCCTTTTACTGGTTTTACGGGATATGATAAGCTACGTAATTGATTGACGGATTTATTGGACAGTCGAAAAGGGAAGTTTGTATACATTAAAGTTGTCGGCATAACGGCAGCGTTGTAAGCAACCTCGAAATTGTATCGAGACGATTTAATATTGATATTGTGTAAATATCGAGGAGCGAATGAAAAGAATGGTCATTTAATGAATTCGTTGTGTATCTGGATGAACAGTGAGGAGGAAGAAGACGAAGAGGAGAATTTCGGAAAAACGTGCAGCTCGATATTAAAGCGTGGTATTTGTTTTAGAATTCCTACGCTTTACCGATATTCGAAGTGGCAAAGCGTTTGAAATCTGAAACGAATGCGCGTAAACCTTCCTCGTCTGTAAAGGGTTTATATCTTAATGAACGTGAACTATGGATTAATAATAGCCTTAATGGTTAATTAAGTCGTTACGGTTATTAATAAACTAATTCGAGAATTACGACTGACAATCAATCATACGGAAAATCAACACCGAAACCACAAGCGTCCCTAAATCTTGGCTAATCTCTGTCCAATCGATAAGGCCAAACAACATGTCCAGCAGTCCTGGACTCGAGTCGATCATATAACTTGCGACACGCGAGAGGCACTTTGTTTTAAAATTTCGTAGAATCGCGATAAAGGGTTTTAAATAAGCGACAAGCGAAATTAAGGATGGGAAGGAAAATTGCCTTAAATAAATATTTTAATGTTTAATTGATAAAATGATATCGCGCGACATTACTATTTCAAAAAATTAACAAATAAGATAAAAATTGAACTTGGATGTGGCAGATGTAGAAAATTTTAGTAATTCAGTTTGCAAATTTGGAAGGGAAACTACGTCGTCTGTTTCGTCGTTCTGATTGCACATTTATTCGATTTGTCAAATAGACCCCCGAAAAAACACGGGCGAAATCAGGGCTGCCAACTTACGTTGGCGAAATAACTAAAGCAAATACAGAAGACACGTTTCGGTCGCTTTAAGAAGCTATGAAACTCTGGGATACATTGTACTAGGGAATATTTTTTTGGAACTAACCCAACAACGTGATTGCGTCTGAATTTTCAACACGGCGCCTGGATATTTTGCCACGTCGGTTCTGCACGCGTGTAACTTTTTATGGCGGATCGCAAAAGAGAAAATAAAAAAGTAGAACGACTGGAATAACGCAATCCTCTCCGTTTCAGAAGGGATAGAATAACGTGAGTCGGACAAAGGCTATCGGTAGGTCTAGCGAGCAACGTTATTGTATGTAATTTTGCACGTACTTCGTTGCAACAGGATATCAATATCGCGATTAATAATGGAGGCCTGAGAAAAGTGACAGGGAACTGTCGCAGCGAATGAGTAGGCACATTTTTTTATTTTTTTCTACATTGTCTTCTTGGAAAACTGCTTTTTAAAAAAAACGGAGTGCAAGCAAAAGCTTTGCAGACTCCAGTCTATCGGGTCCAGACACATTATAGTGCCTAGGCTGGCTGTCGCTCGGAATTACGATTAAGCCGGTTTCCAAAGCAGTTAATCCGAACGAGCTTCGACCCCGGTCTGAAAATTTCCTAGGAATGAAATTGGCTAGGTGGTTTTTTTTAGGACGCTGGAGGAACTGTTCCTCCAAAATTTTACTGCTTCTCTAGAAATTTCGAGAAAGAAATATACCGTCTACGTCATATCCTTTGTCGGGGATTTCTCCATTGTTTCCCTTTATTTCTTCAAAGAAAATTCCCCAACGAACATTCCATTTCGTCAGCTCAAATATCGAAGAAACTTTCAGCTATTAAAGTTTTTTCTTTTTTTACTTTGTTTTCTGATTTGTTGATCTATTTTTTTTTTGTTAAACGAAAATCAATCGAACAAGCAACCTCAGGAAATTCTCCGCAGTAGGAGTGCCAGGCATGACTTCCTTTTCGAAAGTGGATAAAATATTATCAACTGGATTGATCCAGAAAAATTGGAAAGGTCTCTTGGAAATAATTTCGAGTGTCTCGAATAATGAATGCAAAGAAACAGTCAGTTTACAGACATCAAATAAATATTCCAAGCCAAGATAGAAATGGTCAATCGCAACTTCTCGAAAGCTGCAACTAAAAAAAAAGTGCGACGCGTTCGAGCATTCTGAAAAATAATACTTCAATCTAATTACGCACACTCGACTACGAACACAAGATACTTAGCACCAGTGATTCTCGATGTTTACCCAATTGCGAAAGGAAGACCAAAAATCCCTGGGTAAAAAATCGTCTGAGTCATTTTTTTTGTCAATACCCAATAACAAGAGAGCAAACACATCAAGTTAGTAGCGTGTTTAAATGAGAGAGCATGTGTAATATCACACATATGATGCTTCGATCGCAGGATATCGGAGGGGGGCATTGTGAGGAAGGGGAAATCCCAAAAATTCCCTAGGGTCGGCCGGTATAGGCGTTGGCCAACTAGATGTGGGGTGGGGGGGGGGGAGTAGAGTAGGTACGGTCGCCAGAGAAATTTGGACTCATGAGGGTGGTAGGACAGGGATAGGACCTCGAGGCCTCAGGGGGCTGGGAGCTCGCTCGCTGGGAAAAGCAATCAATCTTTGAGAGGCAGATGAGTGCGGATCTAAAATATAGGGCAACGCAAATTTAGTCTGGCTGCGTCCACGTGTCGACGTGAATGCGCAACCGCCCGGGTTTGTAATCGATATTGCTGACAAGGTACCACGCCCTGCACCTGCGAGATGTACGGGATGCAATGCCGTCTCTACGTCTGCGTTTGCGTCTGCTACATGACTGGAACAGGCCAAACCCTTTTAAATTGGCGCATCTAGGCCCCAAGTTAAAATCGCTTGAATTTTATTACGACACCCCTTATGGCGAAACTCGTATTATGACGGGAGAGATAATAAATTTAGCTTGAAATGACGCTTATCGATTCGATCGCAAAGATAGTATATCATCTCTCCTTCTTATAGAATGCTTCGTGGTACGACTGAACGTTTTCTTTTTCTCCTTCATTTACATTCTCAACGACCGTGTACCGCTTTAATCGGGAAATTCAAACTTTATTAGCTGCATTTCCGAACGGTGTCTCTACACGGGCACGTGACTTCACGTGAGCTTGAATATATATGTGCTATTTGATTCGATTAACACTTGGCATACGAGAGGAGCTACTTACGGCTGGATCATATAATGCGCCGCCACGATCCTCGCTCTGTCGTAAATATCCCATGAATTTAGAATGCACCTTAACACGGATAGAAAATGCCAAAGAGCGTTTCAAAGTATTTCGAAGATTAGTCATGTGCCAGAAGCTGGTTTAATTATCGACATAAAAGAAGTCAAGACGCCTTTTTAAGCGGCGTACATACAATACCCGTGTGAAACAGGCGTTTCCAAGGGCCAGGACAGCACCCAGCCTGAAGCCTGGCATGGCTGTTTTCGCTGACGCAAAACTGGGCCAACGGAGAGTCAATCTCGTCTGTTTCATGAATTTCACGGAAATGGAAACACACCTTGAAAGCCTGTCGCACTTTGATAACCCAACGCAAGGCTGCCGATACGACCTCTTTGACGATTTTCCACGTATCGACATTAACAAACGGCTAAAAGGTTCCCATTGACAGCAGTTTTGAGCGATGCAAATAAGTCCTCGTCGTCAGTGTCGCGCGCGCCATTACGAGTTCGCCTTTAGTTTCTCCCCCTCGTCTCCATCTACCACAGTTCCCCTGAACTCTTCGCTTCTTCACCACGCCTATTTTATTTATCTGTTTCAGAAGTCGACTATACTTTAGATGAGTCCATGTGGAATGAGGAAACTCCTGCTGGTAAGTCAAACTACGTCACGATATTGACCACTGTCATTCATAACCTTTACACTTTCCTCTTTCTCTCTCATCCAGCAATTACTGCACCTTATTGTCGATAAAATTAATCGCACAAGCCATAAATATTCCTACACCCTCGACCACTCCAGTGGGGGTAGTAAACGCGGGGATTACTCTACTGGCCACTTTATCTGCCGACATTAACAAAATCGCTCCACCCAATATTCACAGTAGAACTTTATTTATATTTGATTCGATGCTCCGAAGTAACGCGTATATCATGCGTGTGCAGTTTGTCACTTATCGATATTCGTATTCAATTGGATATTAAAAATAGAGAAGATATTGATACTACGCGGACGTCACTGACCCGTCATTCGTTGAAATACGAATTGTCTGAAAATTGGCAAAAGTTCACGGATGAATGGTATAGGACCGAGCTGCTTTGAAAGGCTCTGCTGTAGGCTATTCACGGCGAACAACATTATCATTGGGAGCAGATCGATCAGAAAGCAAAGCATGCCAGCGTTAGTCGGTAGGACACTGGGCCAACTGAGTGATTAATGTGGCAGCTCAATGATATATAAAGAATGGAAAATACATTTATTCTTGCACTATCTTAAGATTCGCAGTTTCGTTTCGGCGTCCATAAGACCATGACGAATAGCTCGCTTAGCCACGATTCTATTCTCCACGTTGAAGCCGATGGACGAAATGAGGAAGAGAGAGGAAAAATAAAGGAAAAAGAAAATTGATCACCCAATTTCATAGATTGACTATTACATTATTATTTTTACCATACGACTCTTTAATCGCTGATGTCAGTCGACGAAATTTATATTCCCTTTCGAATCTCTTTCCGACGACTTTTACAGACTGGATTCTCTTTAATTCCCCCATTAATCAATCAACAGATTATTTTTTTATTATTTTCAATAATTGTTCGCGTGACAGGAACGTTTTCTTCGTATTGCATTAATCAGTAATTTATCAAAAGCGTGTAATTAATTAACAGTATTATCTATTGTTGTATGTTTCCCATATATTAACATGAAGGCAAATATAGATCTGCGCTTTAAATTCCATTTATTATTCAAGATATTTATTTTCTAGCGCATTACGTATTACGGCTTTCTGCTTGAATTATTCGTTTACACGTTTCCGTCAAATCATTTCGCTCGATCGACTTACCAGCGCAGATTCTTGCCAAGTTCCCCAATAGTTGCTCATTTTTATTTATCATTTTGATTTACCATCGAGAAAAGAAAGTGAGAGCTTGAAGAACTTTCAGGCGAGGTCGAAAGATTACTTCGCGAGTATCGGCAAAACCAGGAGCTAGTGACCAACATTGGAGGCCATTACTATCAGATTATCTATCCGGTGCAGTTGCGGCATCACGAGAAAATGGGGATCTCCACAAGAGAAGCTGGATTCCCAAAGGTAGTTATGACCACTGACTAATCAGATAAATATAATTAATTGTCATTATTAGATTTAATTATTTATTCATTATATGTGCAGTTTTCACAGAGCTACGGGGACGGCTATCAGAGTGCACGAGGAAGATCAAGAGTAAGTAGAAATTGAATTTGTCTTTTTTTCTACTGCATATTGTTTTCCTTTATACGAACATAAATAAAACAAGAAATTATTGTCTCGTTGCAGACAGGGAAACATTTTCATCGAACGTCCCTCCTCATCAAGGCCTTTAATCATAAATTTCGTTTAGACTTAGAACTGAATACGTAAGCCTCGCACTTACAATATTACTTAAAATAAATTAGCATTATTATTATAGTCGTTAAGTAACTATACAGAAGCGTATCGGCGTCGATTATTAGTTATGACAATCAGCCCTTATTGACTAACACGTGTCCTTAATGATTCCAGGCAACTTTTAGCTCCAAATTTGAGTCAGAAAGGCTTCCTGCCAAGTGGCGCCGAACAAATTTCAAAACAGGTGATGATATTAACGACGACCTTAAGATCGATATTTATCTTTTAATCGGCGTGATCATCGATGATCGTTAATTACATGAAATGATTGCGATAATTTTACAGGAAATCGAGCACTGTTACTATCACGGCACAGTAAAGGATTATCCCGGTGCAAGTGCAGCTTTCCACACGTGCAACGGAGTCAGCGGAGTCATTCATTTAGGCAACGAGACCTTTGTGATCCATCCTTTTTACGGCGGAGATCTGTCGGTCAGTCACACTCCTATGACGTAATATTTCGAAAAAATCAATAATCTCAATCACAACTGAGAACTCCTCGCAAGTCTCCCTGTAACAATGCGAATTCCTTCAAAGATTTTTTCAACGTTGTCAAAGGATGTAAACTATATGCATGCCTCTTTTTTAGCAGAAACATCCTCACGTTATATTTGAAGCTCGAACAAAGGCGAGCAAGGGTTGTGCCAATAGTCAGTCAATGGAATGGCGATTAAAAAATCGCCGACAGAAGCACGTTTTGGGATTTTCCGAAGAGAGTATTGCCGCTCGTTATAAACGAGACGTACGCGAAGCCACGAAATATATTGAAACTGCCATTGTCATCGACAAGGCCATGGTACTTGTACAGAGATAACGATTATTAGCACAATTAATCAATTGATCGTTGTGCACAACAATAATGCGATAACCGGATGATGTTTCAGTTCGACAAAAGAAACGGTAGCACCAGAACGGAAGTTATTCACGATGCGATTCAAGTGGCCAATATCGCTGATCTGGTAAATATATATAATTTAACTCGATCGTAGCGTAATAATACGTAAATCGTATAAGTTTAATTATTGTCTCTGTTTTATTAGTATTTTCGCACGCTAAACACCAGAGTCTCGGTGGTCTATATCGAAACGTGGCAGGGCGGCAATCAGGCGGCCATCGACAGAGACGACATTGGTCGTGCGTTGCAGAATTTTAATGATTACAGTCAGCGAAAGATGTTTCAAATGTCTCAGGATACAATTCAATTGCTCACGTACGTCTGTCAGTGTGGCAACTAAATGGATCCTTTGAGGGGACACTTGAAGGAATTGGAAAATTTCATAAATACTGTTTACATTGCAGAGGTGAAAATTTTAAGGGAGACGAGTCGGGTATGGCTATGCCAGAGACTTTGTGCACTCGTCGTTCAGTTGGAATTAGTGTTGATCTAAATACTTATGAACCACATCTATTGGCTGGTACAATGGCACACATGATAGGTCACAATATTGGCATGAATCACGATGACGGAAGTAAGTTGAAAGTTCGTTAAAGAATTGTTATCGATAATCGAGCTAAAAACGGGATGACGATCCGATAAACCGATTGGCTTATGAGCACGTGTCTTTTTCAGGAGGCGAATGCTGCCGTGATTGGCACGGTTGCATTATGGCCAAATCGATCGTCGGATTGGAAAACGTCCAACCGTATAAATTTTCCGAGTGCAGCAAGAACGACTATACAGACGCGTTAAAGGGTGGCCACGGCCTATGCCTATTCAATAAACCTAATGAGGTAAGGAGAATCGGTCATTTCATTTTCTGCGAATCGCATAATTTTTTGTATGGTTTTTTTTTATTAGGTGGAAGTTAGGCGATCTTGCGGAAACAGGGTAATTGACGATGGCGAAGAATGTGATTGCGGCACTCTAGAAGAGTGTCAGGTTATAGATCCGTGCTGCGATCCAATAACTTGCAGACTGGTTTCTGAAGCGGAATGTGCTACGGGACCCTGTTGTAACGACTGCAAGGTAATATATATTCTTTATTATTTTCACAATAAATCTTTGAGTAGTCTCAAATTGATTACTTTGTTACGTTGCAGTTACGCGTCCACGGTGTTGTCTGTCGTGAGTCTACAAATGAATGCGACTTGCCGGAAGTCTGCTCCGGCGAAACCGGGCAATGTCCAGCGGATGTTTACAAGAAAAACGGAAGTCCATGCTCGAACAACGAAGGATTCTGTTTCAATGGTGTCTGTCCAGCACTGGATTTACAGTGCGAGCAGGTCTGGGGTTACGGCGGTATTGCTGCTGTGAAGCAGTGCTTCGAAGAGTTCAATTCTAAAGGAGCCATCAATGGCCACTGCGGTACAGACACATCGGGACATTTCATCAAGTGCGAACCGGAGTACGTGGAGAACATTATAATTTCTTCCAGAAAATTATATAGACGTTTTAAATATTATTACATTTTTTTTGTGTAGAAATGTCAGGTGCGGCTCACTTCAATGTCAAATGGGAAGCAAGGAACCGGTTATCAGTGGTGTGAATCAAGTGATATCGAAAACCGTCATTACCGCAAAGGGACAGGAATATGAATGCAAGTGAGTATTAAAAAAAAAATTGTACAAAAGTTAATAGCTGAAATCACAACCATAAATGATTGTTTTATTTTATTTATGATTTAATTTTTGTAACAGAACTACAAGTGGAACGGTAGAGGGATCCGAAATGCCAGGAATGGGTTTGGTGCGCGATGGTACCTCATGCGGTGACAATCTGGTAAGTTTTCAAGCAATAAAATCAAAAGAGAATATTGTGCTTGGAAACTTTCTTCCTTTGCGTATACATATATTCTTCTTAATAGATCTGTGTCAATCAGACATGCACCAGTCTCTTTCCACACGTAGACCAAGGAAAGTGTCCGAGCAATCACAACAACAACGAGTGCTCGGGAAATGGGGTGAGTCCACGTATCTACATAATAACCAGATAAAAAATTCTGAAAAAAACCATTTAAAAAATTGTATCTTTACAATTTTAATTAATCGACTTGTCGTCTCTAATTAATTAAAGTTTTAACCGACTAAATAAGAAATCGTCATGTAATGAAAAATAATGAATTTGGACAGGTGTGCACTAACGCAAATAAGTGCCACTGTGATATTGGCTGGAGCGGACCTGATTGTTCTATACAACAGGATATCCCAACAATGGGACCGACAACATCCAGCACGGCGTCGCCCGGTAAAACTGACCTAGAGAGTAAAATGGGGAAGATAGAAACCCCCTACGGTAAGTCTCACCAGCAGACACAGTAATATAAATACTCTAAGATTTACAAAAGAAACGTCCAAGGGACATCCTCTATGTCTTTTCGTAGCCGAATTAACCTGCTAGAAGAAAGCAAGGTCGAAGAAAAAAAAATGAAAAATAAATTAAGAAAAAAAAAGGTTACTCCGGCGTATCGATCGTGTCCATTTTCAGGACATCGCTAACAGGCGCATACCATCAGCTGTGCACATGATAATATTCTCTCAATATATTACACATCCTTGCAACATCCACATAATAGCAATAACATAGTTCGTAAGATACTCCCGATTAGAGATCCGGTGTAATTAATTGATCCGAATATGCCGACACGAATTATGATTAATTATCATTAATAACGTCATTCTTATATAATGAAAATATTAATCGCAAGTGATATTATCGTATTTGCGTGTTGCGTCACGACGACCAAGTGACATCCGTATCTTGACCATTGACGTTAATGCCTCAATCAATTGCATTAATGTAAGTACTAAGTACTCCTGGTCTCCAATCGGAACGATTAACTAATGAAAGGGCGAAAAGGAACCGAGAAAAGCTCTGATGATTTTCAGCTGGTCTTCGGAACACCAATCTTAGCACCCTTACCCTGGTTTTTATCCTGGTGATTGCGGTGAAAGCGGTCTTCATTTCTTTTGCTCTAATGGCTCTTTGCTACAGGTACAGTAGGCAATTACGTAGAAGCGGGCTCGGCTCGCCGCACTGTCGTCGTTAAAGTAAAATTCGTGCCTAGCTGGATGATAATAATGATGATGACGATGATGATGATTATTATGAAAATAATGATAATGAATATGACAATGATGATGATGAGGAGGCATAGCACGCGGCCATCAATGCTCGGAATTCAGTCGTCTTAGCCTACTTGATCGATGTTTTCATATATATACATTATACATATACATATTAATATGTACAGGGTGTTTTTGAAACGAAAAGCATGCACATTTTTTATCGCTCTTGAAAAATTATCATCATGTTTTGTATAACCATAATTGATATTTTAATAGAACTTTGGGAATCAACAAATATTAGAAGATATATGATCTGTTGTATGTAGTATTCAAAGTTAGTTTCAAGGACACTCGGTATATCTAGATATAAAATATGTCTGTGCCAAAATGTAATTACCCCTTATATAGTTCTTACGGGGGTCGATATACTTTGGCATCTCTATGTCTTTACGCTCCTGTTCTTGACTATGCTCCGTGTGCTCGTGGCATAATTTCGCTCATACTAAATCGACTGGTACTCGTCCCGATTAGTAGGCATGATTATTTTTGAAAAAAAAAAAAGTTCACGTAACGTACCTGATATATGCTCTGATATATCGAGACCAAGTACCTGTACGATGAGTCTGCTAGGAAATTTGTTACGAGTGTTATGGTTGCGCCAATGTGCCAGCTGCTCGTATGCCCTAGAAGCCCTAAGAGATCTATTGAGACGCGAATCGTAAAAAAAAAAAAGAAATTATCAAATATACAGCCGATAAATGTACCCTTGCGAATAACAATAACATTAATGTCTAACGTCTCTTTTTCAAACGTCGTGACATTGTTGTGATCAGTTGTGACTATACATTAGAAATACTTAGAAGCAAATTCATACGAGATAAAATATACAAAACGCAGATTAACTTGAAGTTTCATATCTTAAGAAAAAAACGAAAAAATTATTATTCTCATAGATTACACATACTCGTTACTCGAGTTCACAGTCTTATTCGGATTCTTGGTATTTCGTAACGTCTCTTTCTCGTTAATCCAATTGAAACTAGCTAATGTTCGACGAAAGTAAAGTAAATGATTGGCAATTGCATACTCAGAATGAAAGCAAAAAAAGAAAGAGATATCATTCATCTAACTCGTAAACAGTAAGCGTAAAGCAGTCGCTAAAACTCTCGATGGTGTGTACTGTAATATAAATGTGCTGACGGCTTCTCGTTTTCTTGTCTGTTTCTGACTGTCACTGCTGTTCATCTCTGTCTGTCTGCATGCTGTGGGACGCTCTCGGCAACCGCAAAATATCACCGGGTCGGCGAAACACCGTTCTCTATCGCACGACACGACCAAAAAAAAAACACAAAAAAATAAATTCAAATAATTTTTTTTTATTTATATACAACTACGTATATGTATGTATACATACGTATGCGTATATAAAAAAAATATATAAAAAATTAATAATAAACTATACAACAACACCTGGTTTCTCTGTCGCAGAGAACTACCACGGCTCAAACACTGTTTTTTTAGTTGGTATGCTCATGTCGGTGGTAGGGGGTGTTTTCGTAGTATTTGCTCTGATGGCTCTCTGCTACAGGTCAGTCGTAGTACATAAAAACTTCTCCCTCTGTCTCAGGTTAGTGTGCAGATACATACACATAGAAGTTTTTTGTATCCTTTATGTCTTTTTATTATCTATTGGAGAATCTTTAGTAATTCATTTTATATCTTCTACCCTTGAAACCCCCCTTTCGTTATATCTTTTATCTTGCACACTGATTATCAATGTATTATAGTTTGACTTTTGGCTCATCTTTATATCTATATATATTTATCAGCATACAATAGATCTTCACGTTTCGAGCCGTTGAATTATGATTGTTACGTTTTTTTAGAATTCTATTACCACGTGTCCTCCTCGTTTCCAAATTTTTTACTTTTTCTTCATTCTTACGGTTTCTTTGGATTGCCTAGCTGGTTTCTTGTTTTTCCAATTATATCCGTCCTATACGATCTTGCTATCCAGCGATAATACCACGCGAGATACGTGTTTTTAACGCGAGACTTTTTTTCTCTTGAAAAGAATATTTTTCACTTTTTTTTTTAAATATATTTTATAGACAGAGTTGACGAATCCTTTATTTTGATTAGAATTATTCGGGAATCGCGAAAGAATTTTTTTCCGCTCAAATGTTTAAACGAGTTGAATATTTATTTGTTTTTTTTTTTAGAATCTTCCGATCGCGTTCTATATATATGTGACAAAATTTGCAGGATAAATTTTGATTTTTCATACTTCATGACAATCATTACTAATCGTTTATTGTGCCGTTTTTTATTGTACTCCTGTCTGCTAATAAATTTTTCCATGTTCTAACCGTAGTATGTGTTCTTGTCGAAAAAATATTTTGAAAGCATGCGAATCGATGGTCGAGCAATTACTGTATAACTGTTGTTACAAGTACTTGTTAACGTTGCTATTAAAATTTCGATAATTAATTCTGATCAATTAATTAACTGCCACATAAAAATAACAGTCATATGTATTTAGGATTTTAATCTTTTATCTCGATATTTTATTTTTCGTCTCTTCGGTTATCAGTCATATCTTTCGAACACTTCCACATTTGCCAATTGTGCATAAGCTTCAATTGGGCAATCGATTTTTGGCAAAATCGACGTAATCTCATTAAATCGAAGAAAACGAGTCTCGTTATATTATTTTCTTAAAAACGCGTACCGTGAATTTAAATTTTCCGTGCAACCGACTTACCGTCGCGGCAGCGAGAGTCTGTGAGAGATGAGCTCCTCGGGAAAAAAAAACAAGGCCTAAAATAAACTGACGAAATCAGGGATTGTAAACACTATCGACTGGTGGTTATTCTTTACGTTTTATCGCATGCGAGCTTTGACAATAGCCCCATTAACAAATAAACCGAACAATTAGCTAAGAAATTAATGAATCTCTAATATAAATATCTAACCAATGACAGGCTGTAGATCGTAAACTGATTACGGGATTGGCATACGGATCTCAATATTTTCAATTACTTTATTTCTCTTGCATGCAATTCCCCACGATAGTTATTTACGTCCAGTATTAATTACAGGACCAATTTAACCGGTAATTAATACGAGATGACTATCGTTTATTTCCAGTTTGAGTTCGAGGCATGCAGAATCGTTGGATGAGATTTATTATCATCCCTCAAAATTATGCCAATCTTGTAATAATTATAAGAAAAAAAATGAATGAATTTTCAAAAAATGTTTCACTATGGCAGTCTATCATCCAACGTGTCACCAAGTCCCAAGCGCGTAAGCACATCCCGTATCAGGTCGAAGGTCCAGCTCTGGTCAGCTTTGACGAAAGAAATAAAAGAGCAAGAAAAATGTCTTAGGAAAATTAAGTGAAATGAAATTAATTGGCCTCCATTACAGCTCGTTAGCCCTATAGTGCATGCGCTTTATTGTCAGTTATCTTTTGAACGCCGACAGATTCGATTAACTCTTATGGATTTTCGCAGAAAGAAGAGCACTATGCAGAAATACGATGCGCCATACTCGAAAAAGCCGGCGCAGAAAAGCTACAGCGGGGCTTCCGGAAATCATCATCCGGAAGTCGCCGCTCTCGATAGCGTCAACAAGATTTTGAAATTCGGCAGCATGCCATCTTACAGGTACGATCCATTAGCCCGTATCTTTTTTAAATCTATAAAAAAACTTGGAAAATCAGAAACATTCCTGCAAAACCCCTCGAAAAAAATACAAGGAAAGAACGTAAGAACGATTTGAATTGCATATTAAAAATTTTCATTTTCTAAAAAAAGGATTTTCAAAAATATTTATTCGAATCACGATATCTACAAAAATAATCGCTGGTAATTATTACGTATTGAGAATTTGAGAGAGACAGATTCATCTGAAACGAATCCAAATAGCAAATGGATCCTACCGTAGACACGTACACAATAAACATAAGGAGCAATAGTGCTTTAATTTTACTTATCACATTAGTACGCTTGAAAAATTGGTAGCTTAAATCGAGGAAATAATCCTTGTAAATATAGGCACTTATTATACTTACGTTTACTACATTAAACCGGAAGAGAGCCTATATTCTTTTCGCAATGAGTATGTATATAGTTTTCTATCGCGCTTCGAATTTTTTAACACGATACAGTCTGGATCTTTTTTCGAGTCGCTAACTCGCCAAAATGCTTCAGCCCTGCGACATTATAAAATGACCCGGAAATTTCGATATTAGAAAAGAAATACTCGCGGCATGCCTACATTAGTATATTTCTAGCCGCGGCGAGACCCAGCGCGTGCTGTTTCGGCCCCTGAATAACGTCGCCACCGCAGACGGGACACGACTCAAGTAAGTCTCTGTGTCGAGTCGCTCACACTTTTATGGCTGATTCGCTGTCTCGCGAATATTCTATTCTCAATAATCAGATAAAGCATTATTGGGCACAGTCCTATGGAAACGATGATTTTCATCGATACAATGTCCGAATTGACTTGCGTAGTTCGATTGTACTGGACAATTTTTTGAATCGAACACCAGGAAAATATTCGTAGCCTTTGTTAATTATGGGTATAAAAAGAATAAGAATTTTGAATGTTTCTTTTTATTTTCTAATTGTCTTCTTTCTCTCGCGTGATCACGAAGTATTGTCTTTTCTTTATCAGGCTTAATTTTTCATTGAATCGATAAGACACCTTTGACTCATACATTCGTTTGATGATTTTTTTTTAACGAATTTTAGTATACTCTATTTACTCATTAAACTTTTTAAGCGTCATTAAGATTCTGTCACGTATGAGAGACTAATGCATTAATTATATCGCACACGAAAAACACACTCGCTGTGGTCAAACCAAAGTCGAATTGCTTTCAATTTTCTAGCTCACCGACAAGACCGGCGACACTTTGTACTAGAATCGCGCATGCCAATTTGATGCTTCAAATCAATAATGATTAGCAGATACTATATAAGTTGTAGCTCCTGTATCATGACCATCATGACTTATTTGTTTGTATTCGCCAAAGAGTCAATTGTTTATCTTTGATGTATCGACGAAATGGTAAATTGTGCATGCTCGTATGAATGTTTTACAAGGATTTTCTATGCATTTGATTATTTTCAACAGCAATGGGATTTGCGCGCATGTAAATTCGATGAATATCGATCCCTGCAGTTGCAGGAACGTACAGAAAATTTCAATTGAATTCCAACAACTTCAATAACAGAATGTAGTGAATGCTTTATTCAATTAATTATGCAAATTTGCGTTGATTTCGACAGTATCATACACGACCTATTGGATCTGATATTTGCATGCAATCTCATACTCTCCCAATTAAAGTGCATTTAATAATAAGCAACGAGTATCTAGAGAACAAAAAAAAATTTTAATTTCACATATAGCGATATGCATACATATCGAATAATTAAACTCAGTTATCCACGAAGAATTTGTTTAAAAAAAAATAATAGAAACAGAGCAAATAATCGCAGAGATCTTACCTACGCAGGTATCTTTTGATGAAATAGAAATTTTGTAAGAATTCGTCCTAAAAACAAAGAAACATTTTTTTTTTTTAAATCGAGTGACAACTTAATAATTGCAGGGAGCACAAACCGCAGATGAAGAGGATGGGCGTGGACGAGGAAGACGGAGGTACGGGAGCCGAGGAGGTTGTGTCTTTCATTGATCTGCCACCAAACAGTCTGACAAAGTTGCCTGAGAAGGGAATTTTAAAGAAACACGGTGGTTACGGTATTGTAATGCCAGAATAGTGGTTAAAGCCGCGGTTCCCTATAAGGATATCATAGGTCGATAATTAATCTAATGCAGAATGCCTTTTCGTCAGCAGGTATAGCCGGAGGTACGATATCCGAAATGGAGCGCACCCTGAACAGTCTAAACGGGTACCACGAGAACATCATCGAGGCACTTCGTAATGCAGCAACGCACCGGGGCTTGGCCTCGACTCCATCCGGTAGCAGCAATCTTCTCAGCGAAGATGCGCTTCATAAGTCCTTGGTGGAGTGCGGCTATCCTGATGTCTACCCCAAGGATGGCCAGGATAACACTGATAACCAGGACGACGAGGACGATGAAGATGTGCCACCGTCCTGCGGCCCCATCCGCATCAGAAACCTGGAAGACCTCATAAGGCAGCTAGAGCATCATTCCGCGCGTCACATGAGTCCCAGCGGCTCGGAGGACATTCGAATATCTGAGATCGATGGTGATCGACATTATAGAATAGACTCCTCCGTTTGCAGCGAGTCTTCCCAAGGGTGAGTTTTTCTTCGGAGGTTGATCAATCGATTGGAATTTTGTGATACGTGGGTTACGTCTCGTTAAGTAGAAGTCGAAGATGCAGCCGTGGTCGGGATGATGACTCACGATTCGTCTACGGACGATATCGTCAACCAACTGCCCGTAGTCCCTACGGTACTCATCAACACGCTCATCAACATGCTCATCAGTTGCACGAGGAAGAAGGTATCTACGAAACTGCCGATCCTGACAGAGGCTCAACTAATCGTGGCGAGACGCCCGATAGCGAAAGGTATCCTCATTAGAGATATATTAATTGAAGAACCCTCGCGTTTATCTCTGATCATTCTTGATCTTGTCTTTTATGCCGAACGTCGGGTTTAATCGAATTCTCAAATTGGTATCCAACATTCCTTGCTACTTGCATACGAGGAATTTGAATGGCACGAGATACCTCTTTGAAGTTCCTAGTGATTTTGCTAAAAGGGACAAGAAAAATAAAATGTTCTCTACGGTCGACGTATCTCCTTCTCGGGCCGATGGGCAGGTGCGAGAATAGATAAACACATATATTAGCACCGGTGTCCTAGACCCGACGGGCTGGTATCATTCTTGTTGTTTTCTAGTGATGCATTTATTCAAGCTCAACAACAATTAGCCCGGTGGACGAGTGAAAATGAAGAAGAGGGCGTGCAGCACAGACCGCCGCAGCAACCGCCACCCGTGACTGCGACGCATCAGGTGCAGCAGCAACAGCAACAGCAACGACAGTGCGAACCACTGTCGCAGCTGCAGCGAGGCTACTATCCATCACCGCCTCATTCCGAAAGCGGCCAGGACTCGCAAACGGAGGCCGCTACTGCTCAATCCCAGGAACCCGATAGCCTCGTTGTTGACAGGATCATCGTCGACGCGAATCATCGTCGCTTGCCTAACGTTCCGAAAAAGAAAAATCATCATGTCCCACTGTTAGACGACAACAACATTAGCATAGATTGTACCATAATGAGTAATGGTTCTCCCGATGGGTTAATAACAGCTACAACTTCGACGACAACAGAAGCAACAACGATCAACAACATCATCAAGAATACCATCGGCGTCATCACCACTACCATCGCAACAGTCACATCCAACGACGTCATCACCTCTTCGACAACCACAAGCAGCAGCAACAACAACACTAGTGATAATGAAAATACTGCCCTACTGCCCCCTTCGCATTTTCCCGAGTACAAGCATTGATAATTATTAATCGATGACAGATAGTGTCCGAGCAAGACATAGTGGTGTGATTTAATCTCGAACTCGCATTTTATACCGACTAGTGTAAATAACGATATAAACTCTCTATCGATGATTGCGACGACAGATATTATATAATAATGAATTAACGAGTAATCTATACGAGGAAAACACACATGTTTATTAATAAACATTAGAAAAATCAAGACGCCCTTACTTCACACAGTCTCTTGCGTACATTATTCATTCCTTTGTCCTACTACACTTCCCCTGTTTACAAAAACAAGCTATGTCACGAATGATTGAAGCGAAAAAATGCAAATTCTGAAAAATGAAAGGCTGAAAAGTGCGCAATCGGCAGGGGATGCACCTCGTTGAAAAATTCAAAATATTAGCAAGGGGTAGCAGCAGAAAGAGGACACTAACGAATTGTATATAAAGGAATGGAGTTCGTATCCAACTTGAAATTCTTACATGAGTCAGATTTTCTATGGCACTCTATAATGCATACAGTCGAAGTGTTGCTTTGGGAGTCAACGGTGAGTAATGCAGAACCTCTGCCCGCCAAACTACGCGTTCAGGTTCACGTTTAGCTCGGCTACAACGGGATATGCTTTGTCGACGGAGTCGATGATCACAAAATCCTACTTCTAGACGCGCCGCTACGATTTAGCGTTCATGATTTTGGTATCGCCTAAAACCGTAGCGTTGTGCATCTCCCTACTTATCTCTGGCTATACCCGGACGAACGCCATTCTAGTGAATTCTAGTTCTTATGTGCCTTGCACGAGCAGCATACAGCGACCAATGGGAAAGAGGCTTTGGCTCTGAGTATGACGCCTCAGCTCGATGCTCTTGGCCCATTGGTCGAAAATGTATTTATCGTACATATAATTATAACAAGATGGAGCCACCTTCGACTGTCACCGATCATGCTCCAGAGGATGATGTTGCCAGATCTTCCAAATGCCATTTGACGAATTTCGTCCAATTTCGTCACATCCAGTCATATCGTAAACTTTTTATTAGCTCGTTAATTTTCATTGGGAATATTTTTCATGCACAAGGGATTTGGATAATACGGAAACGCAGTGAACATCTGTTTAATATTTACAAAGGTTTGACAGATCATAGATTTTGAAGCGAGTATTCAAAAAACAAGGAAGCACAAGAGAGAACGATAAATTTATAGGTTATCGTGGAAATATTACTAAATTTTTGTAGATTTACATTGATAGATTACGTACGCTCGCGTTTAAATGTCTACGCGGTACATGAAAAAGGTGTATGGAGGTGATGTAGGCCTTGAGAATAATAGTGAAAATTTAAGTGATACAGAAATTCCAATAACTGGTGTCAAGCCTAAACAGTTCAATGTCTTTGATTTGGTAAGTTAAGAATTATTTATTCTACTTAAGTATTTGGTATTATTTGCTTCTATTTTATTAATTATGTGTACCATATTGTCGCTTGGTATAACAGGTTATATTAGAGTTATGTTGTCATAAGAGATTTTTTTATAGCTCAATCAAAATTCAGAGAGCGAAGCTAAGGATGATGACGATGGAGGGGAGTCAGAGAACCCAGTTATTGATACTACAGTCTCTGAAGTCAGTAAACGGAAGAAGAAGAAGAAGAAGAAGAATAAGAAACTTGATAGCTCAAGAGTTCAGCAGAGCTCACGGCGTAGTTCGGAGAACAATGAGGAGATAGATGAGATTGAAAGAACTGTTAGGGAAGTAAACAAACTCTTAGGAGAGCCAATGCCAGGCTGTAGTCAAGGCATTGTGGTGAACGAATTGGCAATGGTACCAAAAGCCAAAGAAAATACTCTTACCATTCAGCATAAACATTTAAATACTTTTAACGAACTCAAAAGAATATTTGGAACCAAGACAATCCAGGCTGAGCAAAGGTATTATTGAATGCCTGTACGAGTGCATGTACAAAGTTTAAAAAGTTTGTTGCATATTTTGTTTAAATCCTTTTTATAGTAAAAGAAGAGATAGAGACAGAGTTGGTCATTTGAAAAAAACATGGTTAATCTCCGCACGACATAATTGGCCTCCTATTGGAAAATCGGGCATTTCAATGAGCATTGATCAGTCGATTGAGTATAAAGGCAATGCTCAATATTTTGTGTTCGAGCATAATTCAACATATATACATATTCAGAAGAAGTTTCTTCAAGTTGTAGAAAGCATGGATCCACAGAATATTATTGTAAGTGTATACACCAAAACATATTGTACCTCTCCCATGGAGACTGTTTCAAGTATAAGTTTTAAATTTCAGAAAATAGTAAATGCACATCCCTACCACGTAGATGGGTTATTGCAACTGTCTGAACTCTGTAAGATGAGCGAAGACTTGGCAATGGCAGCCGAACTTGTTGAGCGAGCTTTGTATTCTTTGGAGTGTGCGTTTCATCCGCTATTTAACATAACAACTGCAACTTGCAGACTCGATTACAAAAAGCAACAGAATCGCGCGTTTTTCATAACATTGTTTAAGCACCTTCTTTTCGTTGGTGGACGAGCATGTTACAGGTATCAAATATTGAATATCCAAATTTAAAGTATGCTATAAACTAAATATATTCATGCATATTATAGGACTAGCTTAGAACTTTGTAAGCTGTTGTTATCCCTGGATCCCGAGGGTGATCCATTGGCTATCATCCTGGCTCTAGATCTCTATGCTCTGAGAGGAAGGGAATACACGTGGTTTGTAGAATTCTGTGAAACATGGGAAAGCACCAGAAATCTTACACAGCTACCAAACATGGCATATGGATTAGCTTTGTGCCATTTCCACTTAGGAAACAAAGAAGCTGCAGAAGAACTTCTGCAAAATGCCTTAATTATGTTCCCTGGAGTTCTGATTCCATTGCTTGATAAATGTAGTGTCCAAACCGATTCAAAGGTACATTTTTTTTACCGAGTTACTAGATTTTCTACTACGAATATTGGTTAACGTTCCATTAAAATGACATATTCCAGGTACTAGGCCATGACTTCTTTAACAGCAAAGCTGCGATAACAACGCCACCAGCTTTGGAGAAGCTTCAAACTCTCTATGTGTATCGCAGCTACCACTTGTGGAAGGAAACTGATATTTTGCCATGGTTGGAGGCTCAGGTTCATGTTGTCTTGAATCGTGTCGATTCTGGAGATGATTATGTTAAATACTGTACGGCTAAACGTAGCAAGCGTTATCAAGGAAAATTACCGAGGAATATCGCAAGACATATTATATTATCCGATATAAAGGAAGTCACTGTTAATGTCCAAGAGGTAAGTTACTCTACGTATTTCCTTTAAAAACAAGATCCTAAATAATCATGATTTTTTAATGAAAATAATGTAGATGCAGAACGGAGGTTCCATATTATCTCATGATCCATTACCACCAACTGATTCGATTGATCTTTATTCACGACCTACACCTCCGCCAAGAACGAATCATAATAATTCGAATTTGTTTTCCTTATTCTTTTCCTCGCTTTTTATGGACCTCGACGGTGACGTCGCGATTGCTGCTGCCAATGGATTTAACTTATTGTGAGTTGAAAAGTCATGAATGTTAAATGAACGTAGCTGTTCACATCGTGTGATTTTTTTTACAGCGATGAAAATGGACGCAATGATGACCATGCTTAAGGTTTTTGTAAAATTCGGAAGAATTCTTTAATACTGATGTCCAATTAATTGTAAAAGCAATCGCAAAGAAGGAAGCTCATCGAAAGTTAGGAAATGTAACATTTAATGAGTATGAGGCAAAAGTAAAATTATATGTTACACTATTGTAGTGCCACTTTAAGAAAAATTCGACATAGAACGATCGTTATTTTCCTTGTTGGCACGACCGCAAACTTTGTTATTAATATTATACTTGACGAAGTAAAATTGTAACTATCATCCCGAATGGAAGCTGTTGTAATAATAGGAAGCATAATACCGTTTGTACATAAGTTGAAAATCCGAAGGTACGTGGTTATTTTTTTGTAAAATATTCGGTGTGACGATATAGCTAAAAATAGTATCGTTTCCATTGAGCTTCAATGTATAAAACCCTTAATGTACATAAGTCATTGGTTAATACGTGTCTATATGGATGTAAGAAAGTAAGGAAAAGAAATACGTACGAGCAGAATGAAAAAAAAAAGTATGATCATCGTGAATTCTAATTATGAAAAAACCAATGATGGTCAATAATAAATGTATTAACGTGAATCGGAAGAAATTTAATAAAAGCATATGAAGTATATCTCGTGATAGTCTTCTTTGATATTCTATTTTCTTCCATTTTTTTTTCTTCAGCATGCGTATACGACATTAGCTACTAATGAGATTAATTAGCAGTTCCCTTAGAATTTATATCTATTACGTATCTATGTACACTGGATTTTAGGTAACAAAAGTGAATACGCGATGCCCGATCGCTGCTTTTCAATAAAGACAGTTGGGAGGAACTGTAGGTTATTGGTTTTTGAAGACAGGACTATTTATAAAAAGGAATTCTTATTTTCGTTTTCCTCATTAACATAACTTTAGCAATGTACGCACCATCTATACAATATCGCCGGATTAAAAGGTCTACAGATTACTTGGCGCTATTATTTATACTCGTTAAGTCGGTATATAGTCAGTATCTAAAACTTTGTTAAATGCGTTATCTGCGTAACCTTTTTTATCCCATTACTTTCTATTGTTAATCATCAACTGGCAGAAAATTTTATTTTTTTTATAGTTCTTTTGCTCTTGTCCTCGCCAAATTACTTTTATGATTCAAGACATATTGCCATCTATAGTCGGTCCACGAGTTGAATGTGATTGTTTGACAGTTCGCAAACAACGCAACTCTTAGCAAACCACAAGTAGCTAAATTTATTCCAGTGCTAAACCATGCACATGCATAGTTTCTGACAACAAATTTATTTAAAACCATGAATGGTTTGCTAGAGCTTCATTGATTTCGATATTTAAAAAAAAACACATTGTACTGGTGGACAACTATATTCATATTCATTTTCTTGAACATTTAATTTGCACTTAACACTCGCTTCGGGCGATAGTCTTACTTGCGACTTGATAAAAATTTTAATAAGTAAATAAATTATGCTAAAATTTCGATGAAAATTTTCAGGTGGCTGACCGATAAGTTCGAAAAAAAAAGTTGAGATAGAAAAGAAAATAAAACAGAATCCAATTAAATACCGGCGTGTACGTTTTGAATTTCGAGGTACGTTGAACTCTTCCCCTTCTTTGATTTTCATAATAATTCAATGTACATGTCCATTCGATTTTATAATATTCCCCGGAATATAGGATTGTAACGGCATATTCCAGGGCCGTATTCCTGATAAGTAGCCTTGGTGTGACAAACTTCATAAAAGGCTGGTTCATCTGCTAATAAAGCACCACCGACCCAAACCGCGGAACGTTGCTTGTAGTGTGATACTACCTGAACATCTATAGGTTTTGGCTGAAGTAAAAAAAGGTATACATTTTGTATCATTAAATAATGGTATCGATACTCCTTTTTCAATTTGAGAACATACCGTAATGTGACCACCGCTTAATTTTTCACTAAGTTTTAATCTGGCATCGACGGTTTTCTTAATATCACGTTGCAATCGTTTGCCAAAATCTTTGAACATCGTGGAACCACCGGATAAAACAATATTACTGTATAACGGCCTCCTTACGTCTATAGGGCAGTTTTGAATAACGTCGTCCACGATCTGGCTTAGAGGCGTCGTGAAGTCTGGATTGGAAAACTGGAAGATTTCATCAAGTTAGTAGATTAATTTGAAGTAGCAAAGTTAAAATAAAGAAAGATGGCTTACTTCGGGGTGGAAGAATATTTCTGGTCCAAGGAATCTTTCATATCCAACGTCTATTGTAAAAGGCTGTTTAGTAATACTGTTAATGCCCTCGTACTTTTTGATGTATTTACTAGGATCACTGTCGTACTTTGCAAATTCCTTGGCGATGTTAGGACAAATATAACAGTATTTTTCTTTGATAGCTTTTGCTGTTTCTAAAGACTGTTCCGGTGGAATTCCAATTTCACGTTCTCTCAAAAGACTTTGAATAAAGTATGTTATATCTCGTCCAGCGATTGGAATGTGCTTTATGCAACTGCCTATGACATAACCATCAGCCTGGATACGGAAAGCAATAAAATGATGTCTGTAAATCTATAAGAATTTAGTTAGATTATTTTTTTTGAATATTCAATTACCATTGGAATAACGTGTGTTACGCCATCACCACTATCTATAACAATGCCGGTTAACGGTCGATCATCGACGTGCTTTGTTATCCAAGAAGCAGCCATCGCAAGAACTGCTTGTACAGCAATGTATAATCCTGGCACGTTAAAAGACTCAAACATAATTTCAGCAATGTATTCCCGATTCTCTGGTGTGTTTAATGGAGGCTCAGTTAACAAGAAATAATGATCTTCTGGATTAACTCTAAGGTACTTAAAGATGCATTGCTGAAGGAATCGTTCCATCAAGTCCCAATCCTCTACCAAACCATGTCTTACTGGATACTATAGATACAAATTGAATCATTTAAGAAAAAGTACAAATGTTCATCCTTCGTTGTACCAATATACCAGAGCCAGTATAGTTACTTTTACAGCATATCCTGTAGCATCGAATGCTTCATAACCAATATAAAAATCTAAATCTTCTACACCCTTGGTAATCCTTCTGGCAGAATTATCTCCAATTTTGGCAGTCTCCTTAATAGCAATTGCTGAGGGTATCGTAAGCTGGGGATCCATGTTTCCTGCGAAACCCAGCTTGGTATACCTGGATAGAATCAAAACATTTTAAAATCCATGAGCAAAAATGTGATAATAATTTTTCTCTATGCACGAAAGAATGGTGTTTTCTAAGCTAACAAATTTCCATATAGTCCATATATTTGGGTCTGACTCCCTGGACACATTTGATTGAGCAGGGGACGTACAGAGTAACGAGAAATTTCATCTTAGGGCGTATACCGTGAGCAAACTGTCAAGTCTGCTGTGGTTAGTCACTTCCTTAGCCTAATCGCTCCCGTTGAATAATGAATATTCGTAGATCCTCTTAAGCCTTACCCAGTGCCCACATCGATAACACACGCGGGAAGATGCCCAAGCGGCATTTTGCGTCGACTATTAGTTTGTTCACTTGCTCGAGATGACATTTTCTTTGTGGAAAAATAAGTACTCGAAATACTTCTCCCGTAAATACCACACCTCGCACACGACCACAATCATAGCACGACCACGGCGCCACCACCTCCGACCAACGGCTTATTTCGATAGGTCTTCGTCAGGTTCATACTTCGTGCCAGATAATAGGGAGCTAACTTCAGACTGTATGCTAATATTGCCCCACTGGTTGTCACCAATTTTAAAACATAGGCTTAGTTTCCACCGTGCAGACTTTACACAAAGTTTAGAGGCCTCATTGGTCAATTCCATTCAACTCCTATAAGTGACTGGTTAACTCTGTTTAAACTCTGCACGGTGGAAACTAAGCCATAGTTAATAGTGCCGAGTTTCGGCATTCGTAGCGCATGTGTTCCTTAATTCGTGATCCGTGGTTAGCTGCAAGTACTGAGGGGTGTGGAAGATAGAAATCAGCTGCGAATCTCTATACATTTCGGGCGGTTAAAGATACCGCTTTTCTTCTGAAAAGTTCAAAGAAAGATAAAACGATCCATAAAATACTCTCGTAAATTTGACTAATTTTAAGAAATGTATCTAAAGTCCGTGATGTTACATAAAGAATTTTGAACGCTACGGAAGCAGGGCTTGTCGAAAAGAGATTTAGGCTTGTTAAAATAAGAATAAACAGAAAACGACGATGCGTAGTAGTCATTAGCCAGGACAGATATAAAGGAAGAAAAGGGGAAAAAGAAAAGCCAAAAAACATTAGTGGGTAATTTTTTAGTGCTATGAAGCAATACGATAGGTTCGTAAAAAATGGTATGGTCCAGTTTCCCGCTGTTATGTGCCCGTGCATGGTACAACCGAGTAGAATACCGGCCAGTACGATCCGAGATGATATTATAAAGGGACGTTATGACTCCCGTGAGGGCAAAGTTTGAGATAGGAATCCTTCTTCTTGTACTGTAATGGGAAGTTAATGTTTTCCAGTCAAATTTACATATTAAATCAATTAGCCTTTTTCAACGCAAGCTTTCTGTTCGTTCTACGAACGGATCCTTAGCGGGTATTTAATATTTCATTTAAGGGAAAAAACGAGAGACTGATTATATAGAATGGAGTGGAATAACGGAAGTTTATTGCTTTTGTAATCTTACATGTATTTCTTATGATTTCATGCTCGCATGTCGATGGCACGTTTACCGGCTAAAGATACCTTGACACGTAACGATATAGATGGCAAAGTGCATAACTATTTTTATCCGGCTTTGAGTACAAAAATATAGGGTACGAGGTACTTTACTGGCTACGATATTACGAAATAAAAATTGATCTTTCAATAAAACTTATCACTTCTTACATTTTTGACTTGTATGAGAATACACGAACGATTTAAGTGACGTCATAGATATTATCGCTCTACTTTGATTCAGGCTCTCAACGAAAGATCCGAAGCCTTCCTGAAAATTATTTCCAGTAAATTTCTTTTTTCTTTCTTTTTCTCAAGCTAAGGATACAAGGAAATGTACCTTTAATAACCTCCTAATTTCTTCTGATCTTTCTTAATTTGTATGTACTGTTTTTCTCTTGTTGCAACGATCGAGGCCCGTATTCTCAAATCTGTCCTAATAATTCTCGCGTGCGATTTTCGATTTGAAAAGTATTGGCCGGAGTTGTATGCGATATTCACGAGAACGGATCGAGAATTCAGGTCCTGATATTCGTATCGAGCATATCAATAATTCTTTTATCTATCACTGATCTATTTCAGTCGGTACTGACGAGTATCAAAAGTTCAAAGTTCCCCCCTGTTTTTTGATGCGGTGACAGCGTCGTGCACTACTTTTGAGTCTTCTGTGTCACTTATGTATCCTTGTTCTCCGGTATAGTGCGTCGGGTAGATCAAGAGCGGTGCCGCAGAGAGCGCTACCAGGTCCCGATGAAGAAAATGTTTCTTCCAGGCGACTCTGCACAGAAAAGCAAAAATAACCTCACGGAAGATACAATCTGCCTTCTTTCAAACGATTTCTTTTAAACCGTACCTGGGATGTTTGTCAAAAAGGATTGGTAAATATTCATCGACCGGTACCATCGATTCCAAAGGTTTGGCTTTTAATAGTTTTTCAGAACCACTCTTTGATAACATGTAACCTAAAGTCCAATAACTGTATCCAGCATAGACTAAATATTGCGAACCTTCAACCAGGGGTTCCTCTTGTTCCTGCATCCGTTTTCTTCCCAAGTACCTTGAAGGATAATATTATAAGATAAAAATATTAAGGTTTTTCACCACCTAACAATGTAGTACGGAACTTCGTGTACATGAATATAATAAGCGGATCAGGTAGGATGAGTTTTGATCAAATTTTCCTTGAGATAATACGAAAGTGGGTGATTTTGGTTCAGAGAGTGAAGAAGAATGAATCAATGAGGATACTGAATGGAAATCTTGAAAATTTCACTTTCTTAAAGAGAATCAATTTAATTAGTGCCATTTCCCGATCTCCTTATGTTTCTAGCAATTTAATCAATCTAATGTTAGATTTATAATAGTTCTCTCTTGTTAAAGCCATAACGCAGTTTTATATAAACGTTATGGCAGTAGCATCCTTAATTAGGTCATTATCCTTTGATCAAATGTTTGCCTTGGAAACTTGAAATTTGCTGGTGGACCTTGGGCGTGGTATAATTAATGATGCTCTAATGAATTCGTAACTAGTACGAGGACGAAGGACAGGAGCTGGAAAGAAGAAAAAGGTTTCATAATCGGTTTGAAGAATTTTAAAAAGTTTTTGTCCCACTGCTGTCATGTACGCATAATGGAGTTCAGGGTATGCCGTCTGATACGGCTGTTTTGTAGAGGGTTAATTTCACCTCCAAAAATCTGTAAGGTTTAGTGTATCACTGATATAAAGAAATTATCATTTTGTTAAATAATTAAAGCAAAATTGTAGTCACTATCGTGCAAAGTCTGTTTTTTTTTAATTCGCTGATAGATCATACACGATTATTTCATTGATATTTTTAGTACACCTTGTAAATTGACTAAATTAAAAAGACAACAGGATATAAATTTACTTACACCAAATCCCAAGAGATATTCAATCGATCCAATTCGTTTAAGATGAAATTGACTTTCTGGCGAAAATATGGTTCAAATCGTACGTCGTCTTCGAGAATCATTATCTTCTCATATCCATTTTCGATCATCTGTAAATCATTGATCTTCTTTAATCATATCAGTAGTATAACGAGGGAGGTTCTGGACTCAAGATTCCTAGAACTAGCCTTCGATTCGTGGAATCGACGATCCTCGTGACGTCACTCCTTGAAATCGGGGGGGGGGGGGACTACGCATAGCATGCATGTGAACCTTCGAAGGCTCTTGAAGTTTCTACAAATGGCGGTGCAGGAATCCATGTCCAGAGCTTCCCTTGTTATACTACATATGTATATACGATACAAAAGTCTAGCAGCTGTTACACGTGAAAAAGAACTGTACCTTATTCCAGACGATATAGTGACTCAGGAAGCAGCCAATCTCACCCATGGTCATGGGTCTATCGGTCAAAAATATTAAGACATTATTATTAACAAAAAACAAATACGTGTCCACGTGCAGACACGTATGTAAATACGAAGGTTCCAAGCTTGGAAAAATTTTCGATCGATTATCAGAATTTTGTGTCGACATCTACCAGCAGGCCTTCTGGATTCTGGCTAATATTAAGCCGTTAAGTCGTACAAGTGACTACGTGTCGGCGGTCGTAAACGTTTCTTGTAAATTATTTGTCGAGATTAATATTTGACGACATCTGACGTCAGAATGTATCAACGAGTTTTGAGTTTGCGTCTTCCAAGCAATAACTGGTGACGACTTCTATATTTAAAAACGCAGCTCTACCTTAACAATTTATTGGATTAGATATACCTATATACATGTTAATATTTCATTTGCGTAATAGCTGAGAATTTATCATTGCGAAACGGCCTGTATACGTTTACAGTATATTCGTATTATTTTTAATATTATTTTTCTGTTTATCTTGTTATAGGTGTCTCGGTTACCTTTTGTGATAAGGGTCCGCGTACTCAGGCATCATTTTCACACCCCATTCGAGCAATGACGTCTCGTTGATTGTTCTGAAAACATAAAAAAAAAAATTGTTTAATCACATCAACATCTTCCCTTATCAGGAATCTTCAGCGAGACTTTCCAAATCTAATTTCATTCTTGTCAAAGATATCCGATTAGGTTTTGAACCCTAAAGTGCCTGAATGTCAAATCCAGGTAAACTTCATTAAGGCTTCTGGCCTGCTGAAGCAAATTTACTGCTTTTAGCGATATGGCAGATATTGACAGCTGTCAAACGAACAGAAATGTATGAGTGGAGGCAGTTGCAGTTACATTAGCGAGGAATAATAAGAGAGGGTGAAGGTTAATAATTTAATTTATTGATAACGAAAGTTCAATTAAATATGGATGAGCAAGGAGGCGGGCAGACTGATTTATAGAAATATGCGAAGATGTGACTACAAGTAAGGTATTTACGAAGTTTCTTGAACCTTTCAAGAATTTAATTGTCTTGTCTTTAGTCTCTAATTGTCTTTAGTCTCTAACTAAACCGCATCTTAAATTTGATCGCGAGATTTCGTTGGGGATGCTGCGCATTCAAGGGTTATCATTATCATGAATCACGTAGTTTGTCCTAGAGCTTTTACGTACTACCTCTGAAAACCACTTCCATTTATTTTTGTCAACCTTTTGAAGATTTTTTTCAGTTTAAAAGAAGCAATGCGTGCTCCCTTGGGTACGTGATAAGTTTTTTTATCCTTATGATAACAATATATTTGCGACGGAACGTTGGTCACAGATATTTATTTAAAACCATTCAGACATTACGGATTTCATACTTGCGTATGAATAACTTTATGTATGTATATGTGTATATATATGTATATTGATATTAATTTTAGCAATAGGTATCTTGGCAATACACAGACCAAATTTCCCCCTGAAACAATAACCCTTTGTTTTGCTGCGTTTCGAACTTTTTTATCGGTTAGAAATTCACTCGCAGGATTATTATATATCGAAGTGAAAATTATTGGATTATTTAAAGCAAAGTGAAGATTATTTATATCGAAAAGTTCAGATAAGGAGACCTTATAATTTTCTCGAGTGACTGAATTTCCGAGTCGTCGTTTTCCTGAAAATCCATCTTCTCAAATATGAATATCCTCTCGAAAGCGAGTGAAGCTAGTCAGCCGTGGGAATGTGGATTTTCGGGAAAACGAAAACTCGAAAAAATAATGGAAACCCGCAGGCGAGAATTTTAAGGATGGGGAAGTAACACTGGGCAATGTCAAAGGAAATTGCTTGACGCTCATCGAGGTTGAGTTTCGTATGCTATATGAAAATGATTTCAAAAGTTCTTGTCTACGTTCACTAGAATAATTTCTGGTTTGGCAGGAAACCTGTAAATATGTACAGTACAGATGGGAATGTGTTTAGTTGTAATAATAAGAAATTTTAATAGAAGCGACACCGAACTAATATAAGTTCCGACGTGATTTTACTCAGTTCTAGATTGGCTTAGCTGTATAGATATACAGTGTATTGATTATGTTTTCAAGGAGGAGATAAATAGCGTATAGCAAGGCAGTCAATTTTAGGGTGTCTGGAAAAGAAGAGGATGTGTGGGGACACGTCTCCACGTGACTCACTCTCTCTCTCTCTCTCTCTCTCTCTCTCTCTCTCTCTCTCTCTCTCTCTCTCTCTCTCTCTCTCTCTCTCT